>JAVJGG010000027.1:22959537-22981212 GCA_035590195.1 Aviceda cuculoides
TGTGGGAGATCTCCCTGGGGATGCGGTGCTGTGTGGTGTCCTACCCGGGATCCCGGGGACGCGGGATGGGGACAGGGATGGGACCAAACGCCGCAATGGGAAACGGAGCTGTTGCTTCCCACGGGGGAGCGTGGACGGGGGCCACCGCCTCCCCCACTGCCCCCATCCTGGGGCAGAGGCCACGGCTGGGGCAACGGCCAGCAATGCCCGTCCCCGCGTGTCCCTGCGGTGTGTGGCAATCGGGGAAGATTGTTCTATTTGGGGAAAGGCCGCAAGGTCCCTCGTCCCTTTTGCAACCCTCGGTGGTGGCAGCTCTCCCACTGCCCCCCCTCCATGTCCCGGCCAGGTGCCTGTGCTGCCGCCTGTCCTCTGCCCCCCTGACCTGTCCCCTCTTGTCCCTTTCAGGGTGTCTCCAGCATTTCTGGGTGTCTCCAGCATTTCTGGGTGTCCTGCCCAGCACTGCACTGCTGCCAGCCCCATGGTCTTGGGGTGTCTGGGCCATCACGGAGCTTCCTGGAGGTGCGTGGATGTCCTAGCGTCCCCCCAGGGTGGGCATGGTGGGCTGCATTCACCTTGAGGCTGGAGCTTCACCGCGGGGTTCATGGAGGACATGTTGGTCTGCAGCCACTAGTGACAGCCGCCAGCTTCTGCTGGGAGGTGTCCTTCCCCGTGGGGACATGTAGGCAGGTGTCGCCCCAGCCAGCCCCTGGGAGGGGGCTCGGTGCCACGACGCCCCAGGACATGAGTTCCCTCCCCAGGCATGTTCTCAGCCCGTGGGGACATCTCTGACCCAGCATCTCCAGCTCTCCCTGGAGCTCAGCCGGGGCTATGCTCAGCACCCTGGGGCTGCGGCACCTCCAGCCCGCTGCCGCTCGGTGCCACGGCGGGGATGTGGCAGCAGGAGATGCTAGGGACAACACAGGGACACCTGGGGGCACGTGCGTGGGGTGGCATTTTCCCCCCCCCGAGCTGTGGCTGGGGATGGACTCCCCAGGAGGATGGTGGGTGGGGGGAAGCTTGCCCAGATGCTGGGTCTGCGGCCGCAGAGACCCACGGATCCCCCCCAACGTCCCTGAGCGGCCTCCCCTGGGCCCCCACCTGGGGCTGGGTGCCCCTTTTTGGCTCAGCCCAGCCCCGGCCATGCCGCAGCCTCACGGTGGCTGTGCAGGGCTCCAGCCCCGGCCCCTCTCCCCCTCCTCCTGCCATCGCTGCTGGCGGTGGCGGCTCCCCCCTTGTCTCTCTCAGCAGGATGTGGGGGGCCCATTTTTGGTGATGGGGTCCCTGGAGGCATGGGGAGGGTTTGGGAATGATTCATGTCCCAATGACAGGGATCTGAGGAGCGACCTGGGGCTGCAGAGCCCATGTAACCCCCTGACGCGCTGCCCCGAGTGCTGTGTCAGCTCGGGAGGGTGATGCCGAAGCCGAAACAAGGGTGCGGGGGGGGCAGAGTGTCCCCTGTGTCCCTCTGCCCCAGGAGCCCTGCAGTGTCCCTGCACATCCCAGCAGCTCCTCAGTGGCCCAGACCCAAAACCTGGCCAAGCTCCCTGCAGGGGGCCAGCAGCACCCCAGTACTGGGTCCCACGGCAGGACACCCAGAGATGACGGGGCACCCAGTAAAGGACAAGAGGGACACTGGGGACGGGTCTGGGGAGGAGAGGGAGGGCGGCAGTGTGGGCACCTGGCCGGGACATGGAGGGGTGATGGGAGAGCTGCCACCACCGAGGGTTGCAAAAGGGACGAGGGACCCTGTGGCCTTTCCCCAAATAGAACAATCTTCCCCGATTGCCACACACCGCAGGGACACGCGGGGATGGGCCGTTGCCCCAGCCGTGGCCTCTGCCCCAGGATGGGGGCAGTGGGGAGGTGGCCCCGTCCGCACACCCCCGCGGGCAGCAATGGCTCCGTGCCGCTGCCACGGGGGTCTCACATCATGGTGTCAGGGCCCCGTCCCTGTCCCTGCCCGGCGGGGGGAAAGCCCAGGGGAAGGGGGTGTTTCTGGAGACCCCCATGGCCGGGCACCAGCTGGCTCCTCTGTCCCCAGGCCCCCACGTGGGACCCCACATTGCGGCACATCCCCAGTGGAGTTTTTCTGAATGTCTGCAGAAGAGGGTTGCTCAACGTCGGTGGAGGGTTCACGTCCCGAGTGCGTGGCAGCGGGGAGGGGGGAGAGGCAACGGCCCCCCCCGGCACCAGTGCTGCCCACACTGGGGGGGCAGGAGCTGGCCCCACTGTCCTGGGGCCCCACAAACGGCGATGCCGGGGGCTCGGGACGGGGCAGGACAGGAGAGGCCCCGGGCAGCCCCGCTCCCGGCCGCCCCGCGGCAGCCGGCGTGGGGACGCAGCGGGACCCCGTCCAGCTCGGGCCAAGGCCACGGGAGGCTGGACCGGGACGGACTGGGCAGAGCCAGGGCCACGGCGCGGCCGAGCCCCGGCTGGGCTGGAGCCGAGCCCGGCCCCGCGGCCGTCCAGGCTGGCTCCAGGCTGGCAGGAGAGGACAGCGGAGGAGGGACGTGCCCCGCTCCCACATAAAAAGCCCTCGGCGGGGACGGGGAGCGGGCGGCACCCCGAGGAGAGGCCGGAGCGGCGCTGCCGGAGCCGTGGGAGCGGGGCCATGGAGCAGTACTTCTCGGCCACCCAGAAGATGGAGCAGGAGGTGATGTTCCCCAGCCTGCTGCGAGGGGTCTTCCCGCAGCAGGAGGGGGCGGCCCCGGCCACGGGCGGCCGCGCGGACCTCTACGAGCGCTACCAGCTCCTCAAGGCCATCAAGCCCGTGGTGGAGAAAGGCCTGGCCTCGGTCGCCGACCAGAGCCCGAGCAGTGCCGACGCCGGCGCGTCCGCGGACGACGGCGACGCCGTGGACGCCCAGCTGGAGGAGCGCCTGTCCCACCACCTGGCCGGCTTGCAGCAGGTCCTCACCCACCTCACCAGGGACACCAACGCCCTGACCCGGAGGTACAGCCAGATCCTGGAGCAGATCAGCCCCAGCGAGGGGCAGCCCAGCTGGTGACCCTGCCCCAGCCGACAGGTAAGAGCTGGGGGGGACACGGAGCCCCGGGGCACGGGGTGGCCGATGTCCCTGGAGAGGTCCCCCACGCCGCAGGGGTGGGGACCTACTGGGAAGTGCCTTGGAATGCGGGCTGTCCCCTGCAACGCTGCAGATTTCCATCTCTGCGCCGAAGGAGAGGACTCGTCCCATCCCTCCGTGCACAGACCCCGGGCATTCAGGGTCCACGGAGCCCGGGCTGGTGGAGCGGGGATCTCCCGGGGGTGGCCTTTGGGGTTAAGGAGAGCTGCCGTTGCAGGACGAGTGCTGGTGGCACCAAGGAGAGGACGTCCCCATCGCTGACCATCGCGGGCTCTTCCCCAGCCCCGCTCGCCCTCCCCGCGCCGCGGCAGCTCGTCTCCCAGCGCTGGCACCGCACGCCGGCGACGGTCGCGACCCCCCCCGAAGCAGACGGTGCCTTATCCTCGTAGGAAGAAGCGTCTGGTCGTGCTGGGAGGTCCACTGGAAGAGTCGCAGGCTCACGCCCTCCTCTTTATTTTCAAAGAGCGGCATGAAGGCGGTGGCCCCGACCTCCGACGGTCCCCTGCGGCTGCCGAGCCCTTTTCCAGCTGGTACCTGGACTCCGAGGGGCGTTTTCCCCACCCTTTGCTAATAAAACGAGCGCTGTAAACCATTGTCGGTGTGGTGCTTTCTGCCGGCTGGAGGCCTCGGAGGGTGCTCACGGCTGGGAGGGGACTTGCCAGTGCAATGATGGGCGATTTGAAGGGACAAAGAATCACAGAGTCACAGGATGGTTTGGGCTGGAAGGGACCTTCTGAGACCCCCCCTGGCAGGGCAGGGACACCTTCCACTAGACCAGCTTGCTCACAGCCCCGTCCAAGCTGAGCTCGGACACTTGCAGGGATGGGGAACGTACAACTTCTCTGGGCAACCTGTGCCAGTGCCTCGCCACCCTCAGAGTAAAGAAACTTCTTCTTGAAGCCTGCTGCTGTGTACCTAGCAGCAAGGGTGGGAGGCATCAACCCGTGCCAGAGACAGTCACCAGGTTCAGGATTCTCTCCAAAGGTCTCCCGCGGTCTGTCCCACCACTGCTGGTGCTGCCCCGTGCCCCACAGCTCCCCGTGCCTTTCTCCTGCCCATCAGGGATTTCTGCCCCGGAGCTGCCCCAAGCAGGGCTGAGACTGGGGACCATCCCCAGGGGCCACCAGAGCTGCAGGTCTCAGCGCCTCTGGAAAGCAGCTGCCCCCAGGACCCCAGCCCCATGTCCAGACACAAATCTTTGGGTTACAGTGGAGGTTCCCATCTCCTCTGGCTCGTTCAGGACATTTCTCCTGGCTGTTGAGATCACGCTGGCTTCAGCTTGTTCTCCCTGAGCACGGGCAGCAAGGACAGGATCTCCAGTCACCAGCGGTCGAGTGGCCAGCGAGGGGGCCAGGGGCTCTGGAGGGGTCTGTGGGGGGCCGGATCCAGAGCCGCCTCACATCTGAAATTGTCCCGGTCGGGTTCAAGCGAGGACAAGAACAGTCCCAGGGGGCTCGAGGGACTCAGAGACATGGGAGATCTGGCAGCAAGAGGTGCTGGGGACGCCATGGGGACACTTGGAGACACGCATGGTGGCATTTTCCCCCCTCCCAAGCCGTGGCTGGGGACGTGTTCCCCAAGAGGATGGTGGTTAAGTGGGGAGGCTTGCCCAAATACCATGTCTGTGGCCACAGACACCCAAGGAGCTTGTTGCACCACTGCGCAAAAGCCTCGCTTTTCTGCGAAAGTGGCTGCCGAGCAGCAAGTCCCCCAAAACGTCGGCAAACACAAGCGCCCGCAGCCAGCGTGAGGACTTCAGAGCAGATCTGCCCTCCGTGTCCCTCCTCAGCCTGGGCAAAGATGAAGCCTTGTCTTATCCAGAGAAAAGGGAGCACGAGGGCGATACTGGGAGAGACTTAGGCCACGGGTGGCCGGGCGGACCTCTACGAGCACTACCAGCTCCTCAAGGCCATCAAGCCCATGGTGGAGAAAGGCCTGGCCTCGGTCAACGACGAAAGCCCGACCGGCACCGATGCCGATAGAGCCTTAGATGAGGGTGCAGACAGCAATCTGGAAGAGCGCCTGTCCCATCACGTCAACGGCTTGCAGCAAGTTCTGACGGACCTCACCAAAAACACCAAAGCCCTGACCCGGAGGTACAGCTGGATCCTGGAGCAGATCAACCTCAGTGAAGATCAGTCCAACTCTTGAGCCTGCACCCCCAGCCTCTGAGGTAAGAGCCTGGGGAGATGCCGTGCCGAGGAGGAGCTGGCTGAGGGGTAACACACTTTGTCCTCTTGCCCCATAGCTGGGTCACTTTCTAATGTTTGCATCACACGCCCAAATCCCAGGCGTTATGAGTCTGCACTTCATTGCTCAATAGATAAATCCTCCTGGATTTGTCTTTCTCAGTTGCCCACTGGTGCAAGCTGTGCCACTGAACAAAGGTCACTTTGTGAGCTCCGCGTTGTCCCCAAGGCTCCTTGCAGCATAGGCAATGTCTGGCTGCTGCTGGGCAGAGACAAAAGATCCCAGGGACAAAAGGGCAGGGTGGTTGGAGGACCCTGAGCTCTGGACTCCAGAGCTGCCAGACACTGGTGCTCCATCTGTTTCTCTTTTTTCTCTGATGGAAAACACAACAGAGTCATTTTTAGGAAGCAATTTGGCACTTTCAGGTCTCCGAATGTCTGAATTTGACACGCCACCTGCAAACGGCTCAGACACTTCAATCTTTCCATAGCCTGGAAAGCAAACCCATTCTCCGTCATGGTGGGACTTGCATCCCTGAGGGACACATCCCTGTGGCTCACAAGAGATGGGGCTCACAGTCAAGATCCTTGTAGTGAAATGGAGAGCATAGAAAGGTGACAGCAACAACAGGGAGCATTAATAGGGACTTTACAATGTTAACCCTCATTTTGGAGGAAACCAAGCCAGGAATGAGGACATTCTGGCCAAACCGTGTTCATTATCCCTGCAGGGTGATCTGTTGTCCGCAGCCCAGCGGCACTTTTTCTCCTGTGCCAAGTCCCACCGAGGAAGATCCTTCGTGAGCAGCGCAGAACTCGGCCGCCTGCCCGCCGGGCACTGCCTGTACCGTCCGACTCGCCCTGCAGCTGATCCTGCTGGCAACCTCGCTGCTTTGTTTCAGCCCTGTCCCAGGAGGATTTCTGCAGGGCAGAAATGAGCGTTTCATGTTATTGCTTTGTAGAAGGCACCTGTAACTTCGAAGCAATGCTTTTTTCCGCGTGTGCCTAAACCCCGCCAACCGGTCTCTTTTGAGAGAAATGAAACACAAAGCCTTGTGCAAATGTGTCCTATGTTTCCTACCAGGTGTCACTTCTGTATAGCTAGTGTCCCCCAGCCCATGGGGATGAGGGGGCCGAGGCCACACTCCAGTGCAGGGAGGCGAGCTGGGTTTCTCTGGCAGGGAGTGGGAACTGGGTTTGCCTTGGGAAGGATGTTCCCCCAGCCCTTTGGCTCTCACACCTTGCAAAAGCTTGGTGTAATCCTACCATCGTCCTGCGCTGGGATCCCAACCTGCTCCCCAGCATCCTCCCTTCCCTTCCCTTCCCCAACATCCCCTCCTTTCCTAGACCCCCAACTCCTCACCTCCCCAACCCAATTGGTACCTGCACATCCCTTCCCTCAGCCCACACTCATCCAGCCCTTCAGACCCAGCACCATCTCCACCACGCACAGCCCTGGGGACAACCCGCCGCAATCCCCGCCAGCCCCAGCAACACCGGGAGGCAATTCTGCCTCCTCCCGGCTTCGCCATGGCACCCTCCAGAGCTGGGGGCGGAGGAGGAGGAGGGGATGCTCAGCTGGGGTGAATAGGAAGGCAGGACTTTGCTCACCTCCGATTCCTGTGAGCTGTGGGGAGACCAGGGGCAAAGCCCTCACTGGGTGGGTGGGCAGGGGGTGCAAGCCCTGCATGGGGGGGGGGTTGGAGCCCTCAGCACAAGCTGGGTCCCACCTCCAGGTGACTCCTTCCCTCCCAGACACATCCCCTGGAGAAGTCCTACTGACCTGGGCGCTAAAGGGAGGTGTCCCCTTGCCTCTTCAGGCCATTTTAAAACAAACTCAGCTGTTGAAATAGCGGTGCTTTGGCTGAACAAACACTGGTCCTCCATCGGCTTTGCGCTTTTGATTAAAGAAACTGGAGACCTCTGAGCATCTGTGGTGGGAGGAGGACTGTGACCATGCCCTGGGCTGCAGGCTCCAGTTGTGTTGCATGTGTTGCTGCACATGGTCTCCGAATCTGCCGTATCACAAGAGTGAAATAACATCCTTCAGACTGAAATCAGAGGCTCGTCAGCTCTACAAGTCTCAGTCTAAAATGAGCAAACGTTTTGCAGATGGTTCCCCTGTTTCTTCCCATCACCTGGAGGCAGCTCCATGCCTTGGTCATGGGTTCATGTTCACATTAACCCCTTTAGTGGGGCCCTGATTGCTCAGCAGCACTTTGAAGCTCCACAGCACTGTAAAGAAACTGAAAAGCAGGAACTCCATCCCTTGCTTTTATTTTAGTGAAACTTTCATAGCACAGGGGAAAAAAAAAAAAAAAAGAGAGAAAAATTATTGCACAATTTAACAATTAAATGCACTACGGCTTCAAAGTGTCCCCCCACCACACCCCCTGTCCTGATACCCTCAGCAACGGTAGATGCTGTCTCAAAATCAGTCACGCTTAAATCTCTGCACAGTCTCAAAAACACCCCAGAAGCACCGACTGTCCTACAGTCCTTGCACAGAAGGAACCTAGCAGTGTTCTGGGGACACCTGATGCCCCACATAATTCCTCAGGGGAATACATTCTCTTTGACAAGCAGGATCATCCCATACCCAGGCAGAGTTTTGCTATAGATCAAAACTAAACATGATCCCATTTATGCTGCTTTAATGGATGAAGACTGATAAGGAACGTAGTTGTGTTAATGGAGACCCTCTCTGCAGTGTACTGACCACAAGAGACGAGCTCCCTGGCTGCCTGCTGAGCAGTGAGGTTGTGCATCAGCCAAACCACGTCGAGTTTCTTTTGCCCCATGCCATGAGGGCATGAAGAGTTGTGTGGCCTCTCCTGTGTGCCTGTGGCTCTTGCGCAGTAAAAAAAAAAAACAAAACAAACAAAACAACAACAACAAAATTCCCTCCCCCTAAACGTTCTCTGGTTAGCATCCCTTGTTGTCAGCTGGTTGGCAGAGACTATCACCTGACGGACTGGAAAAAAGCAGAAGGTACTGTCACAACTGAGAAGAGTAACCCTGTACGTTTTCGCCTCCTCTGTGAAGGAGAAGATGGTGCTGGGCAAAAGAAAAGACATATTTTTTGCTCGGTTTTCCAATTCGTTCTTAACCTTTGGGGTCCCACCAAGGCAGAAAATATAAGACAGTGCCATGTAGGGCAATGGGACTGGGCAAGTGTCTCAGCAAAGCGGACAACCTGAGCCTGGCAGTCCCACTATTGCTGTTCAGGCTTCTCCTCCTGTGGCCATGGGCAAAGACTCAGGAGCTGGAAGACCCAGGTCTGTCTGTAGCTCCTCTACCGACCAGGCAGAGGCCTGGGAGAAATTCCTACATCTTGCCCACCCACAGTTCTGGGGATGGTAATGTAGGGGGTACAGAGGCATTACCAGCTTAAAATGTATGGTTGGTATTATATATAACTGGGCACGCTTGGGTGTCTTTGATGGGTGCAGCAAAACTCTGCAGCATCTCCAGCTCTCCTGGTCTTACTAGGATTCATTTAGCTTTTCCCCTGTATGCATCCATGTGATTAGATTAATAGCTAGTTATTTGTTTAAGACAAAGACTTGTTGCGCCTTGTGACTAAGGGAATGGTCTTAAAAAGTGCTATGCAAGCATTTTAAAGCTCAAAAACAGAATGCAGATAAAAAGGACTCCCACATATAAATGGTGAGGCGACAAAAATATTTGTAAGGTATACATGCACGTCTTTCACAGAGATACATTCCATATGCATTATTTTGTATATATATGCGTACATGTTAATCTTTGTTTCAGACAAAACTTTTCATGGAGAGGGAGCAGACTCAGATTTCGGAGGGGGAGAATTTATGACATAGAATTCAGGACCTGTGAACAGTCTATTTTTTGCTCAGCACTCCTTGTACGATCCTGGTCAACCTTTTGCCAGTCTGGTCCTCAGCTTCCTCTTAAAAGTTAATGCTCATTCAGAGCTTTGGCTTAGGGGGAAGACACAATGTGCAGAACAAGGGCAATTTCTCGTTTGCTGCATCCTGTTCTCCCAGGGTTTCTCCGAGAGAGACACTCCTTGAAAGGCCTAGCACTGCACAAGGACAAATTAAAGTATCCATAAACTGTTGTGGATATAGTGTCCAACCACCCGTCAGGGAAATGGGGCAGGAGTTGATAAAAACCAGAGCTTATCATTGCATTGAAGCTCTGCAAAGGGAACAAAGCATTTCTGCAATGGTGTGAATGTTGGGAAATGCCCCTATAACAGCCAGTCTGAGCTGCTGTAATGCGGAAAGCGTGAGCAAAATGTGAATAATGTGTGAAATGGGAACTGTATAAACCATCCAATTGCATCAACAGCCCAAGTCAAGGGAGGAAGTGCTGGAAAAAATACCCCCAAACCACATATCCTTTGGCAGGAACATCTCACCAGGCGACAGGGATATCTGCCACTAATACCCAGAGGGATCCCCAGGAATGTAGATCCTTTCTTTAGCTCCTCAGCAGCTTATTTCCACAGCAGATGCCCAAAGATTTCCTCTTGATCGAAGTCGTGGTCTCACAGGGTCCCACAGATACACAGCCAAAGTCTGTCTTCTCTTTCCCTCCTTATTTCTGTGTATCTAGCTGGCAGCAAATGGTCTTATCTCTCAGCCTTGCTTTTCCATGACCAGCCCAGTCTCTCCTCTCCTACCACCGGCTTGGGAGAAGTGAGCTGTAGCCTCAGCAACAAGACCAAACATAAACCCGCTGGCTGGGCTGCCATCCTTCATAGACTACACTGAAATAATCCTCTTTTCTGCAGATCATCCTTTTTCTGGCTAGGCTGACAGCATCAGCCTGAACTTGGACTAGAGACAACCCTGTGTCCCTCAAGATGGAGCGACCAACTGAATGGACTCATGCCAACACCTTCAATAGGGCTGTTGTGTGACAGGGACCTGGGAATAGTGGCACCCATACACTCAACTCTGCCCCCCACACCCCACATGGCATGTCAAGCGTTGGGAGAGAGCTCAGGAAGGGAAAGCACATGAGAGAGACGGCCAAGAAGAGGGCACTGTTGTATCTAGGTTGGCTTCTTGCTCCAAGAAAGCCTACAACCTAAGCTGAACACGATATAAACATGGGAAAGAAGTCAGTGGGCATGAGAATCAGGAGAATAATGTGGTTTCTCAGGAATGTGGACACTGCTGGGCCTGTTGGGTTGTTTCAACCGATGGCAATATGAGTGTTTAAGCCTGTATCCTGAGGATGCCTCCCCCCGTTCATCCACTGGGGATGGCACATTCACTTGCTTGGCCAGGAGGCATTTTGCTCCCTTGGCTTTTGATGGTGTCCTGGGGCCCGTCCAAAGCCAGCTCAGCTCTTGGTACAAGCCACCAGCCATGCATTCCCCAGGTCCGTGAACGTGGGTGGAGTTGATAAACAACTGGAAGGCAGTGGGTAGAAATGCCAATGGTGTTTGCACAGCACGTGGCTGTTTGACTTAGGAGTGGCTCCTGGATTGCAGAGCCACCAGCCCAGCTTCACCAGTGCAATTCCTGGGCAGAGCTAAAGCAAACTGCTGATGGTTTTGCTTTTCAGCCATATCACGCTTCGTCCGGCTACGCTAGAAGTTTGCCCACGTGAGGGTCTCCCCCTCGCTGGGCACTGCAGGCTCCACTAGGAACAAATCCCCAGGATCTGGCCGTGCAGGGTGCAGATGGAGCGATGTCAGTGACAGCTGATGTGAGGACAGTGACTCACGGATCCCGAGTGCTCGTGACCGGTGACAGACGCTTCACAAATTGCACAGGCTAGCCACAGGTCACCAGAGCAACCTGGCCATTTGCAGGAGTCAGTGAATGGGCTTCAAAAGACAAAAAATTTCTGTTTTTTCCTGTGACCTTTGCAAGAGACCTGGCTTGTCTTGGTGCATCCTGCAGCAAACTCCGGGATAGAGATTGGGATGCCCTGCCAAGTCCCAGCTGGAACGAATACTATCCACATGGTAGTTCAGAAGAGCTGTGCCAAGTTTGTTGCCTCTCCTCTTTGCTAACCTATCCATCACTGCTTAAAATAACTTGGCTCATTCCCTAGCTTTCCATGGAAGTCTCCTCCACTGAGATGCCCTGGAGCAGATGTGTCCTGGGAATCAGCTTCTTTCGGTGCCCTTGCCACTGATTTATCATCACTCCCAGCAGTGATAATGCTAAGTGGCTATAATACACCATGAAGGGTGGAGATCAGGTACGGATTGTCACCTCCATGTTCCAGGCAAATGGTCCAGAGCAAAGGGGCTTTATCCCCTTGAGAAACTTAGATACTGGAGAAGAGGGAACAAGAGGAGAAAGGCAAACAAGAGCTGCTCCCAGCTGCTTCCCCACATCTGAATTTCTCATTTCCCTTCCTGTTTTAAGCATGTAATTCTTTTTTTTTCCCCTTGGATTTAGTGTATTTACTTGTACTAGGGCATAAAACCCAAATCTGAATGTTGTTGATCTAATTCTCTTAAACAGAAGCTGCCAATTCAATGTGTTAAGGAAATCTGTTAAAAATACTTCTGTGGCTAATACTATTTTCCAAACCCAGTTCATTGTTATGTACATATTTATACAATTTTCAAAACCCACATATTTATTCCATACAAAGCCATTGTCGAGTTACTCATTCTTTGGCAGACACAAAGTTATCAGCATTAGTATTATTATTCTTATGATTCATACTGTGGTTGCTCGTACAAGGTCCAGGCACAGGCTAATCCTTTCATGCAAAGACAGGGAAAGGATGGTCCCCGCCTGAAAGAGCTTATAGTCTTGGAAATAACCCTCTTCCGTTAAAAAAACATGTGGGCAGAGGGAAATCTACTTTTGACGTGTCTACAAAAGAAATGTCAGGGCCAGCGGCCATGCCAAGCAGAATAGGCAGATGGCTTGAAGCATCACCCTGCTTAAGGAGTCAGGAGAGGACTGAAGAACATCTAACTGGTTCTTCTTCCTCATCCTCCTCATGGCTCCATGACCCGTTTGGGCAGTCAGCCTCTCCAATAGGTCTCAGCAGCCTCCCCTTCGAGGGCAGGACCTTGCTGATCCTGCTTGATCTCCTCCGCAAACATCCTCAGAGCTCTCCTTCTCTGCTCAACAGCAAGCGGGTGGAGCCCCAACAGACCATCCGTGCATCAGTCGCGGCTTTAAAAGGCCCAAAGGATGAAGGATTTCAGGCATCCAGGCCAACTGATGACAAGCATAAAGCCCAACAGAGATCCTGGGTGGAAATTCCACCTTAATACAAATCAAACCCCGTTCCCCAAAGGCATAAACCCCACTAACCTCCCTGAAACAGCACAGCTGTGGCCAGAACTCTCCAGGGGGTGCGGAGCAGCAGCTACAATGGAGCTGCTGGTTGTGGGAATCCCAGGACCCTGGTCGCCTGAGGCTAGGAAGATGTTCATGGTCTTGGCTTTTTACTTCCTTCTCAAGGGAAGAATGAAGTTCAAACCAGCCTCAGCTAGCTGTTACCAGCAGCGTGGACTGCTGAGAGCCTTGTCAGAGCTGCCTCCTCCAGAACCCTCCAAAACCCTGATCCCGCTTCTGCCTTTCATGGGCTGCTCCTCCACCCACTGGTTTCCTCAGCATGCCTTTCACCGTGGGGTAAAAGGAGGACTAACAAACTGCAAGAGGGACTGTTTCCACTTAGTGCGGGCACAGAGGGCTTTGATGCAGAGTCAGATGCCTGCCCAGCAAAGCCGTGACACCAAACAGGTCAAATGTGTGGTCCTAGTATTCCAGGATGCCACCCCTGATGTGACCACCTAAAAAAAAGGCACCAAATGCCCACAGGCAGGCAGCGATATGCCAGTGGCTTGGGCAGTGAGAAGTTCTTCCTAAGGCCTCTTTTGAGATCAGATGACTTTGGCAGTTTAAATCAAATCCTTATTGAAAAGGGGGAAAAAAATCCAACTGGGAGTAATTTGTATAGCAGGACTAAAAAATGCCATCTTAAAGCAAGTCATGCAGTTGGTGGGATTAAAAAGTCCCAGAAGCAGCACAAATAATAACAATCAGATTTTTCACATACATGGTGATTTCCAGCCAAAATACTTCGCAGACTTTCAGGCTGATTCTTTGTCCCATAAAGTGCCAGAAAAAGTGGCCAAGATGTAAAAAAGGAGTAAAAGAGTGGGGGAACCAGACCAGTGTGTTCATCAGACTGAAGGACCAGCTTTGGTTGGCCTAGCAGTAGAAAAGATTTGTGGACATCAGCTAACAACTAGTAATTTTGCTGAAGCGGTAAGAATCTGCACTGTGGCATTGAAGGTTTGGCCTCAAACCGCATTGGCCACCCTTGATTGTGGTTTGGGGAAATGTTTCAGATGAGCTTTTGAAAAAAGTAACCTCTTCTACTGGTCTTCACCCTTCCCTAGTGAAAAGCTTGTGGGAGCAGAGAGGTGACAGTCCGCCCGTCTATCCAGTCCTGCAGCTGCAGAATTGAAAGGTTATCACCTCCAGCATCGAGGACGTGCCGTATAGAACGACTCTGAACTCCACCTCCACCAGTTATACCCAGGGTATTTTCTGAAGCACCTGCGTGAGCTAGCCCAAAGAATGGGATTTGCAGGAATCGAAAGTCCAGAACTTGATGCCAATCTTCCGGCTCTCCCTGTTTTCCAATAAGCATTGATTTTTTTAAAATTTATTACAGGTCACAAAACCTGGGCTCCCAAGCAGATCTCACTAGTGCATCCAGCACTACTGTTCTTCTGGTCTGGCAAAGGGGAAATTCAAAGCAGCAGAGAGACATCAGACACAGGTTATTATTGAAGATCCCTCAGGATGCTTCAGAGCAGCAGAAGCAAAATGTAAGTTGGGTTCGATGAGAGGTTCACCCAAATGCACAAAGCATTCAAAAGAATATGGGTCCAGCTTTGATGGAGCCTTGAGAGAGGACTGGCTTTATTCTCGAAGTGAGTGATTCAGTGCAAATTATAACCCTCTTTTGCTACGTGCCTCAAGCTTCTGGTCAGATCAATGCTCTATTCTGGGAGGATATAGATCCAGCAAAATCCTCGGAGGATGCAAAACCAGCAAAGCTGGTGTCCGTAAGCACAATGCAGATTTTGTGCAGATGGTTTCCTTATACACCATGCTGTCATTTTTCATCATTAAAATCTCCCCCAGGAAGATTTTTAGGCAGCGCTGTATTTGTCTGAGATTTTCCTTTTGATTGCTGGTATCAGGAAGCAGCTTGAAATGAAAGAGAATGAGGCAAGGTTGGCAGAGGAGATTAAACCTTTTATTAGACCAACAGAAACTGGAAAAAATGGAAAAAAACTAAGCAAGCTGAAACAGGATCTGACAGACCTGAGAAAGCCTTGTGTGCCCTAAAGCATGGGTATTTTTATCCATCTATATCAGCTGATCTAATAAAAGATATTGTCTCTCATTACAAACATTGACCTACACCTCTGGACAATCATGTCCACGGCAATTTTGCCACCATAACAGAACAAAGACACAGAAGCGATGAGTGGCCTGAAGACAAATTCGAAAGCAACAGCGCACTCAGAAACACCAAGAATAAAACCAAGGAGACTCTGCAGGCCTGTGGTCCAGATCTGGAGAGGTTATTTACGCTTACTCTGATTTGATCCTCTGCATTTAAACAATGAACACAGACATCCTTGTGAGTGTTTCAGTGCTGCGAGGAACAGCCGCACTACCACTAAACCTGTGGTGCTCTCTACTTTCGGTACCTGGTGGATACAGGATATTAGAAAACAATGTCATGCAAAGAAACTAATCAAATATTTATGACCAATTGAAAAAACAGTTCAGGCTCAAGCAGAGATTCAGGTTTGGTTATATTTAACTTGCACAGATTACTCAGTGCCCAGAGATTGTATTGGCAAGGAAGAAAATGCCACCACTTTGGACAGATTGTAGATACCCTGATCCATCACCGATGGCTATGGCAAATGGGATCAATGAGATGGTTTGGGATAAACTCTGCTTTAAAACAGCAGCACATGGAGGCCAAAAAGCTGTGAAAACGTTTACTGGTTCCAATACAACCAGTTCACGAGGCAGAGGCGGTCACACAGGCACACACTGGGGGGCTCCTCAGAGGTGCTCTGGGCACGGGGCCTCCTTCGGAAAGGATTATTTGGCTCTCAGTCACCGCAGATAGTATTACAGGAGGTGTGCGCTGGCAGCCAGCCCAAGTCCACCCTGCACCTTGCTGGCTGCCAGAAAACGAATGAGCAAATAGTTCCGCTTTCAGGCTGTTCCCTCCCCTCTCCCTACACCTGCAACCTGTACCAGGGCTGTGCCTGGAGCAAAACCAGAGCCTCCGGCACAGCGGTTGGGTTGGGAGCTTGGGAAAAAACCTGACCCAACAAAGAAAAACCAAGGGAAAAAGGACCGGAGCACGGCGAGGAGCCATCCTGCGTGTGGGGCAGGACCCGAGCACTGAGCAGCAGGTTTTCCCACGCCGCTGAGCCGTCAGTTCCCGGGGAGATGAGCATTTCGTCGGAGCACAAGCCCCTTGGGAAGCAGGTCACCAGTAGCCTGCATACGGTGAATAAGGTATGGGCTCTGGGGCACAATTTCCTCCTGTGGGATCAAAGCATTCCCTTTGGGCTACATTAGAGAGTTTTTTTACCCCCATCTGCTATTTTGAAGACACCAGGGCTTGCCAGATATGTGACTAAGAAGAGGACTTTAGGTAAAAAGCTGTGCCTGACTCTGACCTGTTTGCACCAGTTTGCTTACAGAAGGGCCATGTCCCTCGCAAGCACACAAGATCTGGCAACAGCAAATAACCAGAGTCATTCTTTTTGTCCTTTGACAAAAGGTGGAATTAATTTAATATTAATTGGTCAGATCCCTAAATAAAAGCTTGTTGTGCATTTTGGGGTTTTTCAACAGTTCTTAGAGTCTCTAATGCTGCAAAAGCTGCCCTGTGTTGCAGATACGCAGAATCATCAGGTGGGAGCAGTAGTTTTTCTAGCTCAAGGAAAATTAATGGCAATCTCAGAGAAGCAGCATATTACTAGGCAGAAATCAGTGACGAGATCAGATGATGTTTTCCTTTTCGTCTCCTCTGCCCTCAGTCTATTGCTAACCAGTCTGTCTTCTCTTTGGTAGCTGTACAGCCTCTCCCCAGACCTTTCTGCCTTTAAAAAATCCAACCTTCTCGTGTTGCACTTTTCAGGTGTAGGTTGCAAAATGCTTCCCCAAGGAGGTAACTGTTTTGCAGATTAATAAACTGGGGCACAGATAGGTGGAATGACTTTCCTAAGTGTCACCTCACTGGCTAATTACCGAGCTGGGAATTAGCTGGTGCCAGTACTCCCAGTCTGCTGGGAACCAGTTCGGTCCCAGGCCGAAACCATTAATCAAGATCTGAGAACACAAGGTTAGTCAGGCTATTGCATTAATGAAGAACACGTTACCCATTTGTATTAGTGACAAACAGCATGAAACATCTGACCTGCCATCTGAAAAAGGAGCAAAGCCTCAAAGGTGTGAGACACTCCTACCAAATGATCCCTGCCGGGGAAGGTTGTTGTTATCACTTGCACTAATGGCAAATTTCCTAACTGAGAGGCTTTATTAAAGAAACAGCTTTGGGCTGTGTTCTTCAGTGGGTGGAAATCACCACATAGTCTCAGACAGAATAATTTTTTACATCTCCTTGGCCCTAGTGCAAATGATTGCCCTCGAAATGGAGCCACCCACACTAAGGTAAAGCAATATCCCAGCTGGGTCTTTGGCCTGAATCTTCTGTTGTTTTCCTGGCTTGCCTAGGCTTTGAGCAAATCTTTGCTAAACCTGATAGCTTGCTGCTGTTTAAAGGGAAGGTCTCCCCCTGCTCCGGGTTGTCTGTTCCTAGTCTTTTTTTTTTGCCAGCTCTGGTGCTTGTTAAATACTCTGTGAGCCTCAGCTCGATAAGATGAAGGAGAAGCAGAGCTGGCATGAGGTGAGCACACAGAAACACGTAGGTAGGTACAAGGATGGAAAAAGGAAAGGGCAGCAGGAGCTTCCCCTCCTCCTGGTGTGAGCTGTGAGATCAGCTCACGTCATCGCACGGGTCTGTGCTTGTGGGATCCAGCTAAGCACTTAAGTACACGCTTCACTTGAGGCATGTGACTAGCGGCACTGAAGCAGATCCTTGCGAGATCGGATCCAGGAAAGAGCAGGTGAGCTCTTGGAAAAAAGGGTTGTTTATCGACTCACACCTTCCCAATGGCAGGTGTGGTCCCAGCCAGGCATGTGACTTGCATTACAGCAGTGACGGCAGGAGGGAAAATAGCTGTCTCCTTTCTTCCCTCTCCTTGTTCACTACTGGGTACTATAAAAAATGACCGGGTGCAAAGGGAGGCTGTTAAAACTCTTCAGCACTGAACCGTCAGGAAGGGCAGACTGGACAGCAGGTCCAGCTTTCTGGGCATTCAGACCTCCTCCAATATATTTCTGATAGCAGTGATGTTAATGCATGGGGAAATAAAATAAATCCAAATTTTACGTTCTTCCTTCTTAAATCCATATCAGTTGCATGAATTATTTCTTTTACTTCCTAGCTAAAGCTGTCGTACATTTTTAAAGTGCTTTGCTAAACACCTTCTGTCCTCCACCTCTGACATGCTGGATTTTTGTGCCTTACTTCAGTATTTTTAACCAAACCCCCAGACGAGTGGAAGCCAATTCCACCCATTTCTAAAGTTTCAAAGAGCTTTAGTTCCTCCTTTGAAAAGAAAACACCAGCTTGGGTGAGAAGAATGGAGCTGCACAGCTTTGAGCTCTATCCTTGCCCCTCTGCACATGGGGAGGGTGAGAGCTCACAGATTGCTCTCGCTGGAAGGACAGGGGCCAGCAGAGACAATGCTCGTGTGGGACTTAGGAGACTCACGCTGACAGCCACGGGCAGCTTCCCTGGGCAGGGTACTTCTTGTGCCTCTTCCCCGCTGGCAAAACGACACTTTCCTACGTCCCAAAGATGTGGTGAGGACTTAGACATTTAGAAACATCCAAGTCTCTGCTGCTCTGGTTATAAAGGCTGTGTAGACACCCTGCGTCTGCTTTTAGCAATAAATGGGGTGGACGTTCCCATCTGTCCCCTAGGAGATGGGAGCTCGTACTGCTCTTCACACTGTCATTCCAATTTCCAGCCGCAATCACCTTTTTTTTTTCCTTGACGCTTCCATGTTGATGGCCTCAGACAGGTAATAGACATGGCTTTTTGTCCCCTTGTGATACCTGCAGCTGTCACCGATTGTGGAGTTAAATGTCGGTGGGGAGATGTACACCACAACGCTGAGCACCTTAAAGAAACACCCTGGCTCCAAGCTGGCAGAGATGTTCACCGGCCAGCCCAAACTCAGGACTGACTCTGAAGGGAGGTTCTTCATCGACAGGCCAGGCACCTATTTCAAATACATCTTGGAGTACCTGCGCAGTAACCAAGTGCCCACCCAGTGCATCCAGGACGTCTACAAGGAGGCATTGTTCTACGACATCGAACCTCTAATCAAGCAGCTAGAGGACTCCCCACAGATCTTCGGGGAGCTTGTGGCGAGGAAGCAGTTTCTGGCTCGTGTGCCCAGCTACAGCGAGAACATCGAACTGATGATCCGCATCGCGAGGGCGGAAGCGGTCGCATCCCGCCAGTCCAGCGTCATCGTGTGTGTGGTCAGAACTGAGGAGGACGCGGCCAGATGTCAGGATGTCTTGAACAGCTTGGACATGGATAAAAAATCCGTGGTGAAGTTTGGCCCCTGGAAGGCAGCGCCAAGTATTTCTGATCTGCTGGACTGCATTCAAATGGATGTTGAAGCCAAAGGGTATAAAATATCCTTTCAGCCTCACGTTGCTGAAAAAGGTTTTCGCTTCAAATCGCATGACTTCTTCTACAAGTTCCTGTTCACCTGGTGGTAGCAAAGTGCCGCCATCGATGGGGAGTGGACAAAAGCAATTATTAAAACAAACCAACTTGGGCCATGGAGACTAAGCCATGGACTAGCAGAGGGACAGGAAGAAATGCATAGGCCAATGAACCGATCTCCTTTGGTCGTTTGCCAAACTAAAGAGCACTTAAGAGCCACTGTTTACTTGGGCTTTAGGGGATAACTGTACGATTTAAAAGGTATCATGAAAAGGAGGAGTTTTACTCTTTCAGTGTTGCTGACTATTAGATAAATTCAGAGGCAGATCCGAGGTCAAGCCGACCTCACTCAACCTAACAGAAATGAATAATGAATGTCTCACGGACATGTGGAGTTGGTCTCCCAGTGAAACAGGCACGGGCCACATACATGCAATTCCTAATGGAAATACTGACAGCTGCATTAACACATGCTCAAATTAAATTTGGATCCCTAACAAGAAGGCAAAAGCTCTTTTCCTCACTGTTTTCCATACCAGAACCTAGGTTAAAAAGAAGGATTTCAGTGTCCCCCACTCTCCTCTTGTTCCTCCAGTGGGCAGCCTATTCTCTAGGCAATGTATTTATTACCTTTATTTATTATTTATTCTGAAGGAAAGACAGGGAACCTCAGCTATGGTCCACAATCAACAAAAGGTAAAAACACTATCGCTGATCTGAGGAGTTTATAATTGAAGGACACGCACTCCTCTCTCAGACCACACTATTTTAATTTTTTTCTCATGACATTCATTATTATTACAATACTATTTCTAAATATATAAGCTTCTGGAAGAATAGGGAAAACCCACCGTGGTTTGATGGGAAGGAAGCGCCACTGAAATGGCAGTCTGGGACCTCAGTGCAAATTCTCCTTTACAGACCATGAGTTGGGTCCTATGTTGTGTTTTAAAATCTTAGTATTCATAAGTTTATTTTTATACTGAAGATGGCTGTTAGCTTGGTTTTAATCACTCTGAAAAACATAATGGCTAATTTGATTATATTTCCTTTATTTGATTATATTTCCTTTATTTCTTAGAACATGAATTTCTTCCAGTTAATGACAACAATCTCTGTTATGTTAAATAAATAACTTTTAAAAGCTCTTTGAATGATACAGAAGTGCTTTATTTACTGACATCTTCCCCCTCAAATCCCCAAATCCTAAAGATCTGAAGTTTTATCTTTATGCTAATGGATTTGAATCATCCCTAATTAAGCTTGGTTTCAGATGTGCTCATCCTAGCACAGATTTCCCCCCAGGGAAAGTCAGGAGTCATGCCACCGACCTCAGGGCAGTTCTGCTGTAGGCGTGAGGGGACTCTTTGAGACCTCTTGAATTTATAACTGTGGTAAGAACTGATACAATCAGTGTCCGAGAAGGCAAAAAGGTTTAGAAAATAGGGTCTATGATCGTGTCTGTGATCATAACCAAGTGGTCAGTGGTGCTTAGCCTAGAAGAAGAGAGACCCAGGAGGGCTTCAAATAGACAAAAAACTGAGTTAAGGAGGAGAAGAGCTACTCTTCGTATGTACTAAAGGTGGAAGAAGGGGTAACTGGCTTAAACCACAACAAAGGAGATTGAAATTAGATATTAGGAACAAAAATCTGATTATAGGGTAGTTAGAGCCTCAAACCAACTGACCTCCTAAGACTACAGGACTGCTGTCATGAGAAACTTGAACAGTTTTATCAAGGATGGTCTTACAGAACAGCCCAGGCTGGAAGGGACCTTGAAGGATCATCTGGCCCAACCTCTGGTGGGAAAGGGAGCCTGGATGAGATTATCAAGCACCCTGTCCTGTCACGTCTCGAAAACCCCCAGCGATGTGGGCTCCACCGCGTCACTGGGGAAGTTGTTCCACTGAACGACGGTTCTCACTGTAAAATTTCCCTCTTATATTGAGAGGAAACCTCTCCTGGTGCAACTTGTACCCGTCGCCCCTTGTCTTCTCCACACGGCTCCTCGTGAAGATAGAGCCACCATCCTCTTTGTGGAAGCCCTTTAAGTACAGGGAACACTGTGCTGAGGTCCCCCCAGGGAGAAGAGACCCAACTCCTTCCACCTTTCCTCGTAGGGCAGGTTCTCCAGACCTTTGATCATCTCCACGGCCCTCCTTTGGACCCTTCAGCCAACCAAACTGTGGCCATCCCTGGCTACCTCTAGCCATGCAGCACCACAGACATAACCGCTGCCTGTGTCTCCTGTCACCTAACTAGACACAGGTCTGTCAGGGGGCTCCTCGGTGCCCCTCTCCTCGCAGGAGACACGTTTGAAGGCCACGCTAAGCTTTCACTGTGTCTAACGCAAGTTTGCCTGCAAACGTCAAGCCATGCTTTTTATATTTTGGTCTTTATATGGTCTAACATCAAGTACTAACGAAAGCGGTGGTATTTGGCGGGGTGGGGGGAATGAGCGGGGCTGACAGGGCTGACCCCCTGGCGGGGTTTTGTCCTGGTTTCAGCTGGGATAGAGTTAATTGTCTTCCTAGTAGCTGGTACAGTGCTGTGTTTTGAGTTCAG
>JAVJGG010000027.1:22991449-23004947 GCA_035590195.1 Aviceda cuculoides
TCCAAGCCCCATCCAACCTGGCCTTGAACACTGCCAGGGATGGGGCAGCCACAGCCTCTCTGGGCAACCTGGGCCAGTGTCTCACCACCCTCGTAGTTAAGAATTTCCTCCTTACATCTAATCTAAATCTCCCCTCTTTAAGTTAAAACGTTACCCCTCATCCTATCACTACACTCCCTGGTAAAACATCCTTTGTAAAACATCCCTTGTAACTATGTTATGTTGTAACAGGTCTTTCTGTACAGTACGTTACCACTCTCTTGCTACTATTCTCTACCCTTTCCCTTCTTACTGAATATGTGTTTGCTTTTGTTTTGTTATTTTTCAGTCATTTGTTGGTTGGTTTTTTTTTTAACTGCTTACCTTGATCTCCAATTTATTTTAGCTTACTTTCTCCTTTAAATGCATTTTCACAGCATGTTCCAACATACGGGAACTATGAAAGGAAACTTGCATAAAAGGTAAGTATTCAGAGATTTTGTTGTAGTTGTTTAAATCTAGATACTGACTTTTTCCTCCCACCCTCAGGTTAGAGACATTTAGGCTTTTCTACTCTCAATACTGGAGTTCATGTTCTCTGTGGAGCTCCAGGACTTTGTGTCATCTCAGAAGCATCTCTACCCATTCACTGGTTGTCCTTTAATTTTGGCTAATGCTGTACTTCTGCACTGCAATAGCCTAAGAGATAATTGATCTCAGAATGAAAAGAAAAACAAAGGGCCGTACTCGTGCACAAAGCTAATTCGCATCTTTCATCTCTGTTGAAGAGGGAACAGAGCACTTCAGATCACAGTCACCCGAGTACGGGGAGATTCTGTTCTCTCAGATGTTTGCCAGTGAAGGAACATGGTCCCAGTACAGAGCTGCAGCCACAGGGAGATCGAGTAATCCAGAGTCAAGGGCAAATAACTTGCCAAAAACTAAGGATGTTCGAACGCCCCTCGTCTCTGCATTTTACCTCCCCGTTAGGCATAAGGGAAGAGGGTCAAGAATCTGGCAGAGAGAGGAAAAGGCTGAACTCACATGGAAGTGGTTTGAAAATGTGTTGTCGTGTTTACCTTTTTTTCAGATTTAATTACACGTGGCAACTGTGCGTGTGGGAAGCCTAGCTCTGGATGCTTTTAATGGGAAATTCATCATCGGCTTGCTGCAGTCCACTGAAATTCCTTAGGGTAATTCTTAGAACTTTGCAAGTAAATAATGCAATTATCAAGTCAAGAACTCCTAAAACAATGCATAAATGTTTGTGGAACTAAGTTGAAGCTTATGAGGCATTAACTCAAACCTGGTGTGACTTTCACATATCTTATCTTAAAAAAAAAGTACAGGAAAAACTACGTGGGCAGGTACAGTCCCTGCAAAAAGTACCAAGCAAGTTCTTGGGAAGACAAAAGAACAGGGCAGGCATTTAAATTGGGACCGTATGACATCATCTTGGGTTCCAGCTCACGGCGATGGGTTTCCTCTGGATTCCCGTCTTGCTTGTCTGAATTCTCAAACCTTTTGACCGAGTCAGAGTTACAGTCGCTATTTTCATCTTATTTCACTTGCCTCGTCCAGTTTATTCCCAGTAGCAGGCACTAGGAATGGGGGAGCAGGCTGCCTTTTTAGTTTCCAGTTTGCTAACGCAATATTGGTGGGACTTCAAAATAAAGTTTGAAGGCTCGCGGATGCTAGGCTTTTGCACAAACGCTGGTCGCGTCGCGTTCGGTGTGCCTGTGAGCCTTTTGATGGCCTCTTTCTCCCGGCTGCCAGCTGTCACGTGCTGCTTCCCAAAGATAAGGGCTGGGGACGACCCGCAGGGCGGCGGAGCAGCTGGGGTGGAATCTGCCTGGCGCCCGGCCCAGCCGCGGCTCTGCCTTAATGAGAGCGTCGGGGTGGGAGTTCGCTGCCTACTGGGAGATCGTTTTCCTGGTGGGAGGCAGAGGAGTGGGCTATGTGAGAAATCCTGCCCTATAAAAGTGCATTCTCATGATTTGGGCGACGAGCCTGTAATTTTCACAAATTATTTATGGCTTTAGCTGAAAGCGGCGATTTAAGAAAGATACCGTTCTGAGCTCTGGTTGAATTTTTCGATGAATCAGTCCCAGCTGTTTCCACCATGCAGCAAAGCCATTTCAGGCACCAAGGAGGAAATGGGGCTTTCGGTGACTGGAGCAGCCCAAGTGGAGCAGACGCTTTTGTGGGAACTGACAAAGCTGACTCGGGAAGCTGTGACGAGAGCAGCAAGAGAAGATAGGGCTGGAAAACACTTGCAGCAGATAATCTCCTTGTTGACACCGAGATTTTGTACTGATGGGAGCGAGACTTGGCGGTTTGCCTTTAAAAAGAGAAATCCATTTCTCCCCGTTTTAGAAGTGGAATCTTCTGTATCCTACTGGTTGCCAAATGAAAGGCACAATTA
This sequence comes from Aviceda cuculoides, assembly GCA_035590195.1. Taxonomy (NCBI): domain Eukaryota; kingdom Metazoa; phylum Chordata; class Aves; order Accipitriformes; family Accipitridae; genus Aviceda; species Aviceda cuculoides. The sequence continues at coordinate 22,993,854 of JAVJGG010000027.1, forward strand.
AGAGGCTGCAGCACAAAGCTGGCTAGGGCGCACCTCCGAAAGGCACCTGGCAATGCTAAGCGGGGTTTGCTCCTCCCATGCCTTTTGGGAGGGCAAAACACATCGCAGCGGTGAGAGGAGCCCACAGTATTTTTCTCAAATGCAGGACCTGGGCTGAGCATTTTGTTGGACGTGGCTTCATCATTAACGTGCCACATTAAATATTTTCATATTAAAAAAAAAAGAAAAAAAAGCCCTGTAAGTGAAAGATTAAGTGTTTGCTCAGCATCTCCTAACAGTGTAACTTGCATATGGCAGTACTTAAAAAAAATGGAATTGCCCTCTCGGTAAAAACCTTACAAAGCCTCTTCCTATTTAAGGCTGCCTTAAGGCCCAAAAGCTCACAAAATAACACAAATATATGACTGTGATCAAGAGAATCAAACCACCTCCACTGTAAGATAACAACTTTTAATGCAAAAAGTCTTCACACTCTGCAGATTGGTAGGAACTGGTTCTACCGGCATTCCCTTGGGATGACTACGGTCTTCTGGGTCAGCGGATCACCTTCTACTTCACACCATGCAAGTTATTCAGAAAAATGTCATAGCAGTTATGATGAGAATTATACCAGCTGTTGTGTCAGAGAGCACAGATGCAGCTGGAAAGGCACTTCTCGCTGGTTTTGGTAAGATGTTGCCTCAAACATAGCTACGCTAATAGAAAATATTGGTGTAATTAGGAGAGGGCAAGATAAAATTTTCAAGTACTCACTTTCCCTTTGCTTTTACACCATATTGCATTTTATCAGATACAAGGTTTTAAATGATTGCTAGAGCAAATAAACAAAAAGAACATAGCATTTTGTGAAGGGTTATTCCTGGGTCTTGGGAAAGTGGTTGCGTTCTCATACTGATCTAAGCCTCTCTGCTACTACTTGGATAGCTCCGAGTGCCTCGGGGCTTTTATAGTGTCATCTTTGTACCTTCACTAATACACCCAGACTTCATACGCACGGGTCAAGAATTACTGAGCCTGGTGGGGAAAAAAATCTACAGTAGGTAACTGGTAATATTAACAGAAGCCCACCAAGAACAGCAACTACGAGAACTTTTTAAATTTTCAGTGTAATAATATGCTTGTTGGCACAATGTTTAGGTCACCAGATAATGATGACCAGTGAGAATTCCCACATCCATTCCCAACTTGCTAGCAGCAATTTAGACTGATTTCCTAAAGATCAACATTTTATGTTGCAAACTCTAGTTTTGTGACAAATCTTTCTGATGATTTCGAGCACAAAGAGACTTCTGAATACATACATATTGCACCACTCAATCCTCCCAATTCACAATAGGAAAATTCTTCAAGACCCAGATTTTATGTTTATTCCCTGTATTATGTGATTTATTATGTGGTTTTTTTTCCCCTTTTTCCAGCATCACTGTAAAATTTAAAAGTGGTAAATTATGTGATGTTCTTGAATTATTGCAAACAGATCTGCATAGCCAATATCCTGACTGATATTACCACCAGGAGCCAAAGTTGTATGTTCTGGGTTCGCTTTTTAATTTATTTTAACTTATTTATACACTGGTGGTCAAGTGCTGCTTTACCACCACTTTGTATCTCCCACTTGATTGTACTCACCAGCTATCTTATGGCTGCATCCCAATAGCCAATAATGTAATTTCAGGCCATTTCCTAATAAAACTATTAAAACCCTAATATCTTAATTCAGCCAACAGGTGAAAATTTAAGTAACCAGAACATGGACAGTCTTCTGAGGAAGTTTAGGTCGATCTTAAGAATGTATGGAAATGGTTCTGTAATTAAATGATTTCATTAACAGCCCCCTTTTGTGAGCACTCAATTTGTTTAAATCCTGAACTGATAAACTGTCCTTGCATTTTAAATTGTTAACGCACAAATGCCTTAGCACGCGAGTCCACGCTGTTGACTGTAATCTGATTCAGCGGAGAGGTGTGTCCGTGATTTGGTGGCAGTCAAGGAAGGCGGAACGAGCTGTAACGCTTCAGCAGGTTGAATGGAAGACTCCCCCCACTTTGACACCCCGAGCAGCCAGGGCATTGTACTCTTCCACAGCCTTCTCTGTTTGCAAGACCAACACATCAATCCCGTTTTTCTTCAGATAGTCCACAGTGGATGGCGGAACCTCGGAAGAGAAAAGGAAATGGGAAGAGCAAGCATTAGGTTCTTTTCCCCTCAGACTGTAAGGCTTGAAGAAAAACAGGTACTGGTGCCATTTGTTAGTAGAGGCACTTAAGTAACTGATAGTAGCCAAATTGATAATATGCTCAGATATTGCTAAGATTGATTTAATTTTTTTTCTCCTCAACAACCCTACTTTTATATACGCACCTCCTGTTTCTCCTTATACAGTTTAAAATGCAGCCCTTTCTTATAAACAGAACTGGTGCTAAAGGTAATTAAATCTAAACAAGGTGTTACTCACCTCACCAAAAAGCTAAAGAATTGCTACTCATGAAGTAAAGCTCAGCACTTCTGAGCTTTCTGTGCTAGTTTCTCTGCTGAAATGACACCCTGCCAACATTAGTAACAAAAATGCCTAATTATCGAAGTATCTACAGCAGGCTAGAGAGCTAGTTCATAACCTATTCTAAGAGGGGGGGGACTAATGACATTGTAAAAAATGCTCCTTGTTTAAATTCCTCCTGTAGCAGAACATAAACCTGGTTTACTGCTTGACATTGATGCTAATACAGAGGAGCTCAAATGCTGTTTCTTTCAGGAAGAGGACTCCTGGCAGGAGCTCAGTCATGCTAATTCAGCATCCTGAATTTTTTCCTTCTTGGTAAAGCATCACACATTTTCCCCCACCTGCCCTAATCAGCGGAAAACCGAACAGTTCTCGTTTATGTTTCTCATGGAACAAAAACCTACCTGCAAAGCCTCGCTCATGCCACGACCAATCACCATAGTTTTAACTCCTTTCTTGACAACTTCTTCAAGGTCAGCTGGTTGCACTCCTGGAGAATGCTAAGTGTCAGGGGGGAAAATAACAGTCTGTGTACTGACAGCATCAACCAGGAAAGCTTCGTCTATATGTTTTGAAGCTGTCCACAGAGTAGCAGGGTAAATTAGCAGTACCAAAATGTAACACAACCCTCCTTTCTGCATACACACAGGAGAGAACATTGGTAATTAAATAAGGTATTTTATATGCAGATGAAGGATGATAGTTAATCAATTGATGGCAATATGATCACTCTTTATTAAACAGTTAATAAAGAGATGCATTACACATTTCTAAAACATTTGTGTCTAACAACTAGCATTTTATAAATATTATCAGTTCAGGTGAAATCAATAAATAGCAACATATTGCTGTTTGTTTTCCAATGAACAAACCCTTTTTGTAATAAAGACTGTGGCGAGCCAAAGTTTACTCACTTTAATTACAAAAAGCTCCTCAAATAATCAAAATGATGAATTCTTTTCTTGTTTACTTTGCAAATCTCATTTACCAAAGAGGACTGAAACATATTGGTTAGCTTCATTTCAGTTAACAGTTTCCATTTCTGCACTATTCTTAATTTTGAGAAAGGAATATTTGAAACCAAATTCCTCAAAGAAAAAAAGAGCTTTAACAGCATGTTGATTGTTACTACTAGTATGCTTTAAATACGTGAATCCACAAATACACCAGTAATGTTAATATAAAACATTATTACATCATACTAATTCTCCTCCTGGATTCAATCTCTGCGTATCTCTATATAGCCAAGAGTAAGATACTATCCAACCTGTGGCTAGAATTTGGCCCCTCTTTGGTGTGCATTTTTTTTAATCCATAAATACTACTCATACGCTCCCCCCCTCCCCGCCTTTTTTTTTTTTGGTAGGATTCTTAAGTTCTCTTACAGGACCGAGATGAGTTTCTCATTTGAAGTAGGTAATGCCATGGCGGACTTCTGGAGAATGTTATTTTTATGATTTATGCCCTATACTTCCAGAAAATACTACATTCTTTCAATGAATTTAGGTCAAAGCACCAGCTTAACAATTGGCTTCTCTTGTTCCATTAGTTAGTGAGTTTTTCTCTTTGACATCCTGGGGTCCTCTCTTGTTCCTTTTCCCCTGCCCAAGTCTTCAGCAGCTGATGCTGCAGCCTCACACAAGGTGTCGGAGTTGTCTTCTCAGCCCTGTCCTTGCCTCACCTTGCAGAACAGAGCAAGCCAGACTTTTCAACCTGAAACTAACACATGAGCTCCTGAAGTTGCAGGTAAGGGAAACTTTCCGTGGTTGGGTGCCACTTTCAATGAGTGGATTAAACTTATCCCACAAGAAAGCCTTCAGCCTGGCTGGTATCTGGAATTTCAGCAACAGAGATGGTTCACCTTTATGGTTCTCCAAGTTCATAGAATATCTTAAGTTGGAAGGGACCCACAAGGACCATCGAGTCCAACTCCCTGCTCCTTGCAGGACTACCCAAAACTAAACCATATCACTAAGAGTGTCGTCCAGACGCTCCTTGAACTCTGGCAGGCTTGGTGCCCTGGGGAGCCTGTTCCAGTGACCAACCACCCTCTCAGTGAAGAACCGTCTCCTAACATCCAGTGTGAACTTCTCCTGACACAGCTTCATTCCATTTCCTCATGTCCTGTCGCTGGTCACCAGAGAGAAGAGATCAGCATGTCCCCCTCCACTGCCCTCCTTGAGGAAGTTGTAGACTGGGATGAGGTCACCCTTCAGCTTTCTCTTCTCCAAGCTGAACAAACCAAGTGACCTCAGCCACCCCTCCTAAGTCCTGCCCTCAAGGCCTTTCACCATCTTGGTCACCCTCCTCTGGACACACTCGAATAGTCTGATGTCCTTCTTGTACTGAGGTGCCCAAAACTTGCACACAGTACTCGAGGTGGGGCCGCACCAGTTCAGTGTCGAGCGGGACAATCGCCTCCCTCGACCGGCCAGCTTGGCTGTGCTTGATGCACCCCAGGACACGGCCCTTTTGGCTGCCAGGGCCAAAAGCTGTGCCCATTGACATTTGATATCTGCACCTAGAATGCAGAGGTCACTTTAATATGCTGAGCTTTCTCAGACCAAGTTATTGTAAGTACGTGTTTATGACAGAATAGGTAATGCTTTTCCTTTGGGTTTTTTTAAAGCCGACTCAAAACTTAGACAAAAAGAACTGGTATGTTTTACTGCAATTACAATAATTAGATTTCTGGGGAAGGTTTGCTGTCATATGATAAGTACTCTTGAGACATTAAAGCCATGGAACAAAAGGATTTTCTTCGGTTACACAAGACGCTCTGATGTGGGGGCTTCCACATGTTTTGTAGGAAACTAGTGTCATTAAAGTAACATGATGGAACATGATGGAATAACTGTATCGTTCCTGATTTGACAGCTGGAAGGGAAGAGGAAGGGCAGTAGAATTTCTTGCCTATTTTGTTCTCCAGCCTTCCTTTCAGGAATGCCTACTTCTTTTCTCCCATTAGCAGACAGCGCTGATTTGCAGCTAGCCAGGGAGGCTGCCTTTCATCCCCAAGGGTTAAGGTCGTAAGAACTATTACAGTTAGTTACAGAACCTTGCAGAGCCAGTTATACAATTTGCCCGATGAAAGAACTATATACTAAGCAGCAGTCTGATAGCAGAGAAGGAAAGGAAGCAATTTGTCCCACACTGTAGTTGGAAATACGACCAGCACTGCTTGTTTCCCAAAATTCAGCTCCACCTACCCCCAGGAAAAACATGCTCAAAGAAAGTAGGCATGCTGTAGTCTACCATAAAGAAACGCACAGAAAATGCATCTGGTGAATTTCCAGTCCTGATCAGTTTAACTTTTTTGTACTTCCAGAATTGGAGATGCAGTCTAGAAAAGCTTAGTTCTATTCTCACATATGTCACTTGCTATTTGTTTTTAAACCAAATCACCTAACTCCTCATAGCTGCAAGGGAGATAGAACTGACCTAAAACAGGAGCTTTACAAGTGACCTATATAGGGCAAAACCTAAACAGGTATTTTTTACTTCCAGATCATATAAAAAAGGATGCCAGAAAACCTACCTCCCCAAATAACCCAAATTTCCCCCCTCCCCCATGATTTTAACATACATCTGTCACCTGAAGATATCACTTGTTAGAAACTTTGAAAGGAAAGTATGGCCTCCTATAGGTTAGGAGGTGGTTGTAATTTGAAACCAAAGTTTTCAAGTGGTCAGAATGAATATCAAAATGCGATTGAGCTGGGAACTAGTTGGGAACTTTTCAGCTACTGTAGCTGTTCTGCTTCTCCTGTCCTATGTATGTATAAACCAGGAAAACAATATTGTCAAACAAGCAAAAAGTGACTCTCACCACCCATTTGAACAGCCAGGGAAAGCTTCATTTTTTGCAATCAGACCATAAATGAAATATATTTAAAAAGGTTACATACACAGCTATCTTTCTCTCTGCAAGGTACAGATATCTTTGCATGACAGCACCACCTTTCTCTTGGCATTACATAATCTGTATAAACTGAACTCTGACAATTTGAAAAAGTTCTGTTCCCCCAAAGATTATAGATGAAGTTCCAAAACCAAAGGTTCTACCCTTCAGTTGTGTCAAAATGAATTCAACAGAGCTATATCCTCAGTGCGGATACAGCTGCCAGTGCTGGGTCTAAGACCTGATCAGTACGTAGTTCTTTTGTGCTTTAACTTTTGCTTAGAAAGTATGGATTATTTTTTTTTGCTAGCCAATACAGCTATCCTAGCACAAGCCCTAATATGGGGAGAATATCAACATCAAGTTCCTAATGCAATAGATGTTACATTGCTTCTAGATCTGGAACGTCAATACTAACTATTCCATGTGCTTTTATACAATTCCGATAGCATTTACAGATAAAGTTTAAAAATTGTGAGGGCAAGCACTTAGTATATGGCTACCAAGAGAAGTCATTGTGTGGTTAGCCAGACTGTGAGCTTTTCATGGAGAAACTAGTGCGTATGACACTGTATCTGCATATTTTTCCTCTGAAATAAGTACAAGGGACCCCAAGGAAAAGGATATAAACTAAACCACATGCATTGTTGTCTTCCAAGCACATAAGGTCAGTTACTGTCGATTTAACTTCCCACAAATTTTTTTCCTCTCCCACTCAAGACAACTTTGTTTACACAGTCTGAAAAAAGGTTGTTACCAGCATCTTTTGACAATCGCACTCCGAATCAAATGCAGAATGCTGTTTGAGACCTCTAAGGCGTGTGAGAGTGGTCTGGCCAGGGTAGCTGTGAGGACTGGTGCCACCAGTTGCTACACCCTGTCGCTTGTACGACATCATGTGTCTGCAGTCCTCTGACCTCTCCGCACAGTCACTTCTAAAACACACACTCAGTTCTTCCCAGGAAAAGTCTGACGGTTAGATGAAAGCAAAAGGCAGCTGGCTGAATTTCTGGCTGGAACTGTAACTGTTCTCTGGACCATTCTCAGAGTCCTGTTTAAAATGCAGGGTGGATAGTAAACAGCAAACTTACATTAGTCCCAGTTTCTCTCCAATCCCAGGTTCGGCTTCCTCCCGGCCATACTTTGCAGTCCTTATATGTTGTAGAGCAGCCTTTCACCTTCATCTGACCCCAAGAAAGGGAAGCAATTTCAGGGGAAGACATCACAAAGTTGAACCAAAGTCTGGAAAAAGGATATTTAATACATAACATCAGGCTAACATATGCAGCATGTTAATAAAAACAGAAAATTCTATCCTTGCCCCAAGGAGCTAGGAAGGAAACGCTATTACAGACTTTATCTACATGATTTTATGACAACAGAATTGAACTGAGGATCAGCAGATTTGATGAATTACCAGTCCTCTTGGGGATTTTGTGCAGGATTTTGGGCAAGTCATTTAACATGCTAAATCTGTACAAGTATTGGGTGCTCAACTTTTAAAACTATCAACAGGGATCAGGTCCCAGAATATCCTCTCACATCTGGGTTTTAATCTTCTCCCCAAAACGTACAATGAAGATGATAGTAATTTCCTAAAATATCTGAGACACACACTGTTTCTTTGGCCACTTTATTAATGTAAAGCAGTAAATGAGGTTAAAAAAAATCCCAAACAAACCAACCCAACAGAAAAGCCATGAACAAAGCAATGGCATTGCCATATTGCTGCAGCAAATAAGACTTCCAGAGACCTAAAGGGGTCAAGCCTTCTTTTCCTAGTCATTCCTTCCAGAGGCCAAGTCTCCCTGTGTAATGTCTCAAGACAGTTAAACACTCTATATCTTTTCTACTGTTTGACCTCAATCTTCATTGTTTCAACTTAAACCCATTATTTCTAATCCTTTCTGTGGTGGACAAGGAGAACAGCTTAATCTGTCTTTTCCCCCATCTTTTGTTTTCCTGAGGACTTAACTCTTAGTCTTTTTTCCTTTTAGATTAAACAAACTTCCCTTCAGTCATGTTTTCTAAATCTCTGCTTATTTTCTCCTTCTTTTCCCTGGCAGCCAACAATTGGTATGCATCTTTCTTTGATGTCTGTTGCCTAGATCTAGACAGAGTGCTCCAGCTGAGACCTTATCACCGCTGCTACAGACCAACCGCTTTTTGGTATTAGCTGCAGTCATTTTTAGATCTGCTATCACAATCACAGCTGGGCATCAGCAGGGCAGGGACTCTGCCTCATAAAGTACCACCTCACTGCACCACGAGAGCTTACACCCTCTTCACAGTCCTTCACGTTACTGCAGTCTGATTGCTGGTGTGATTCTGGCAGTAGGGAAGAGGGGACTCGCACGGCGATACCCTGGGAACGCGTGAGACTAGCACGGCAGTCAACTGACATGTCTCAAGGGTAGAGTCACCTTTCTGCCCTTCCAGTTCAGAAGGAAGATGGTCTGAAATTGGCATTATGAAGAAAACTGGTTGTTTCTGCAGTAAAAAGAGGTCTGCTCCTGGATGATCCAGAAAACCTCAGTGGCAGATCCTTCCAGATATGCAGTTTCTCATCCTTTACTTGTTAATTGTTCAAATTCACCAGGAAAAAAGAAATCAATCACAGAACCCTGGTGGCACAGATTAAAGAAAGAGCCCTCGCAAAAGAGAAATCTTTGGATTACTGGGCTGCCAGTCCTCCTGGAAGCCTCCCTTCCTGTCTTGCACGTGCTACAGCAAACCACAGTTCAGCTAGACAGGACATGCTCTTCTCGGATTGCCAGGAGCGGACCTCAGCATCCTGCTTCAAATGTCGCATGAAGTAAAAACTGCGTTACTTTGGACTCAGCACAGGACTGAGTCTGTCAGAGGTGCTTCTTCCACTGAATAGCGGGGCGATTCTTTTCTTTCTTGCACCTTTGTGAAGTTAGTGACACATGTGCCCTGCCAAACAGGAAGCCAGGCAAGCAGCTATGGGAGAGTCAAACTTGCTTGGATTCATGTATTCTAGATTCTCTCACTACACATGTGCAACACGATGGATTCAAACGAAGGTGTGTAAGACTGTTTTTCCAAAAAACTGCTTGAAGGGAGATTATAGCAGAAGAAATAACCCACAATACTCCCAACAGAATGAATCACCCATCAACCAAAGCGTAAAGGCTGAAAAAACCACCCAGTACCTGGCTCTGAAGAATGAAAATAAAACTTTTGCCTGTGCTAGTTTTGAGAGGAAACGGCAGAATTAGACCTGGAGGGTAGACATAGGTGAACGAACAATAAAATGATTAGGAGTATCAGAGTCCCCAATTTAAATGGTATTACAAGGCTGAGACTGTGCAATCAAACAGGCACAAACAGCAAATGGGCAAGCAAGGGTTCCATACTATCTTTTCCAAACAGCACAAAAATATGTAAATAACAGAAACAAAGAAATAAAACTTAAAAGCCATAAATAAAAATGTCATCTAAAATTATTTCCCATTATACTGCCAGAGAATATCAGTAAGGTCAAGTTATTTAATTAATACGAGTATCTTAAATAGGAGTAAGAATGAACTTTTTAACAGGAACTTTGGACATTCTTGACACGAGGCATGGTCCAATCACCAATCAGCAAGGAGTAGGAAAATATTTCCCCAGCAAATGAGTTGGTTTTTTAATTATTCACTGTGACAAATGTACAGTACCCAAAATACACAGTACCACTTAAGACCAAAAGAGACCACGAAGACTCACACGTATAACCTAAAATAGCAATTTCTGTAAATTGCAGTAGTCCAAATGCAAAGAGACAAGGAGGAGAAATGGTTCAGGAATCTATAAGCAAAGTTGTAAGAGTTTAAAAACATAGGAAATAAAGGAAGCAGAAGAGCTTAGAAGGAGGCAAAATACAAGTTTATGCAAGGAGACTATACTGAAAGAAAGAAAGGAAGCAGTGGCTAGGGATAGCAGAAGAAAAAACCAGCTGAGAATGAAATGGAAGAAACTTGAGACTGAAGTGCAGTCAGGCAAGCACGTGGATTTAAAAATTGCCAGCACACCTGCCTTCTGTGAAGGTAAATGTTGTTTCAGAGTAGCACCCAACAGCAACAAATAGAATAAAAAAGGTGAACTAGAGCAGTGCACCAGAGAATATTTTATCGAGAGACTGCAGAAGGAAATAATGTTTCATAAAATCCAAGGCACAACCCCAGACTGAAGAGGAAAAAAGTATATGTCAAGTTTTGGGTAGAACAACTCCTGCAAGATGTCAAAAGACAACAGTTTCCAGGACTGCCTGGGAACAGGGTCAGCAGGTGAAGGTGGGCAACATCCCTGCAGCCAGTGCCATTTCAAAAGTGATACAGCAGCTTGGAAAGAGGTCAGGATTTAAAAACTGATGGCAGAAAGGTAAGGAGAAAGGACGAGCTAAGCCTAAATGAACTAGGTAGGGAGGGGGCAGATGTCAAGTTTAAGAACTAGGAAAACACTTTTTGGGAATTCGGTAGTCTGATTTTGCTGGGGAGCCTGATGAAGGCCAGTTATTGGGGGAGTCACGGAGGGTGGGGTGCTGGTAAGAGGAGAAGAGGGAGAACAGCATTTCGAGAACAAGGCGGGGAGGGGGGAAAGCAGAGAACCGAAAGAAGCATGGGGGGGGAGGTACAGATGCAGAGGGCGAGCAGCACAGCTCTTGTACACCCCCCCCCCCCCCCCCCCC
>JAVJGG010000027.1:23006667-23021224 GCA_035590195.1 Aviceda cuculoides
GGCCACGGCGGGGGCCCCCCCCCCCCCCCCCCCCCCCGCCACCTGAGCTGTGCGAGGTGGAGGGGTGGGTTATGCACTGCACTGTTTTCTTTCAAGCTGCTCCTCCTCTCCTCTCTCTCCAGTAGCAGATTTGGTTGCCAGAGCCTCTAATTCCTGCTCCGTGCAATGGATGTGGGAGGGCCCCGGCCAAGAGAGCAGCCTGGGGAGGGCTGTGTGGAGGCGGTGGTAGGAATATAGAGGGGAAGGTGCTTGTTGCTCTTGGTCTCTTGTCTCTGTTATTGGTTTGGTTGTTGCCTCTGCACTCTTGCCACATAGGGAGACCGTGGAGCTCAGGGCGCATGCTCGGCAAGGCCCCATAGAAACTTCCTGCTGCTGGAGGAGCTCAGCTCAGGGCTGCTTTTGGTCCAACAGACCCTGCTTTTTCCCCCCCAAAAGACATTCGCTCTCACCTCCTTCCCCAGCAAACCCACCCTGTATGCGTGTGTGGGCGTTGATTAAACTGGTGTGTAGGTACTTCCTGGTGTAAAGGAAGTTGCTTTTTGCAAAGTGCAGATGTCCTGTCTGAGTTCACGACAGACACTGCTGAAATATAATGAAATAAGATGAGTGTATTGTTTCCTCATGTCTGGCACCTAATGAATATGAAAAAGGCAGGTGAGATCTGCTAACTTCTAAAAACAGGGGTAACTAATGAAAGTAGGTATTTATATTTAGTTCCTCAGCACTCCTGTACCTTTTATGTTATATAAAGCACTCGTTAGAAAAAGCATTGTTTTGTTAAACTTTTGCAAGACTTGTTCATAAAAAACACCAGCATACTTAAAAGCGTGAATTTTTAATGAAACTACTCCTTTTAAAGTGATGTCTGTAAAGAAAACTAATGCTTTTACTGTGTGACACAGCGTAAGTGGGTGTGTAAGAGTAATTTTCTTGTGAACTGCAGAATAAATCAAAATAAAAGGATGAGAGTGACCTGTATTTTAAATATATGCATTTGATTAAAAAAAAAATTCCTGATTACTTTAATTGCATAGTGGGGGGCAGGGGGTGTTTATCAATAGGACAATTATTACTGCATAGCCCTTTTTAGAAAAGCTTTCAAATTACGTGCATTATGGAGTTTGTATTATGGATTGATTTCATATATGCCAAATTTTTGAACTTTTTTTCTGTATTACCCTTCCTGTTTGGCAGGGGACAGGTTATTCTCACTGCTTTAGAACAGTCCCCCCAAATGGGAGCAGTTTTAGCTCCTGAAAGTGTAATCTCTAAATTACTTGGGTTTTTTTGCTTGTGTCTGGCGTAGGTGATGTATTTGCTTGCGTTCTCATCTCTAAGAAAGTGTGGAGGTGTGAAAAAAAAACTCGGGTGATTCTTGACGCTTTGTGTGATAACTTGTGTGATGGGGGTTTTCTTTTCCTTTGATAAAAACAACTCGCTGGGCTTGGTTTCTGGTGCTGGTAGCTGTTAGCTGATCTATTTTATGCTTTTGGATAAACGGTTGCAGTGACTAGATTTTTCTATGTGATTTTTACTTCAGTTAGTCCCCAAAGTGGCGCTTCTAAGGGTACAAGTCATAAAGTTGCTAAGCATGGATTGAAAACTGAAATTGTCCTTTTTTTTCTGAATATGTTATTTACCAATTGTGTGTAGTTTTCCTTGGACAGTAAAAGGGATTTTGATTTCAGTTATGTACAGTTAGTTTCACTTTTGACACCAGCATTGCTTGACAGTGGATTTGCATTGACAGTAATACATAACAAAATCTAAGCAAATAGCTACAAAACCTCAAAGTGGTTTTTTTTCTGAACTTCTTAGAATCTGGACCAAGTTTTAAATCTCAACTGCCAGGTAATGGCTCATTGGAACTCCTCTCTGTATTAATTTTGCAATCAAGGAAGGGAATTGGTAGTTTGGGGTTTTTGTTGGTTACCTTTAACACTGTTTTGATGCTCAGCAGTTTCGAAAGTGTTTTTTGGAGTGGTTATTTTGTTTTTAAAAATGTGGCCTATATTGTCTTGTGCGAAGAGTTACTCTTGGAAGATGCCATGGAAGTTATTTTCTTTATATTAGGAGCCTCAAGGAGAACTAGGAGCTCAAGTTTGAATGTTGTTCAGTAGTTGTAGAACAGTCATATTTTCTATCCTGTTAATAATTAGAACAAAGAGCTTGTTCATTATTAAGGAAACAATGTATAACCTTCCCTTACAGGAAGGGATACTGTGTGATGCTGAGCAAATGTTGACAGCTAGGAAGCTATCAAATATTTCTTAGAGGGATTTTTAGATTTTTGTTAATGCTTGGACAGTGCTTGAACTTTTGAGCCATATTACCTCTCCTACCTGAGAATTTCAAGACAAATAGTAATGACAGCAGTGTTCAAGTATGAATAGTTTTCCATGGTAATCTGACTAGTTAAGATAGCAAATTAACCTACATTAGTAGCAGGTTAGATGCTTTAACTGTGTGTACACAGGTATGGTCTTATCTTAAAATACACAAACTGATCTAAAATGCTCTTTGGGATTTGGTGGGGGATGTAAATCACGCTTGAATAGGAAAATAAGAGTGTGTGGGGTTGATTTTGCCTATTGCTATTGAATGGTGGCATAAACTGGTAACCGTGGAAATAGTCTGTTTCTTAGGAAGGTTGTACAATAAAATAGCTTAACTTTTCCTGCTGGTGGTTCATTTGAAAGTTGCAACTATTTGAACAAAGTAATGAGACCTGTGGTTATCTGGTGAACATTTTATTTTATGAAGAATAATTTATAAGAATAATTAAATCATCCCTTTGGTTATCGTTGCTTTACATAAAATGTTGTGACTTGGGTTGCAATTATGACAATCTTAAACTTCTTTGGAAGGAGCAAACTCAAGGGTCTGTCAAGATGGTGATAGTGTTAACTCACAAAATTTGCTAGTTGATGTGCCTCAAAGTAAATTGTTTCTTGTAGGATTTATTAAAAAGCAACCCAATATATGATTTTAACTGGAACTTCTGGGGGCTGGGAGATGTTGTTACCCACATATTAGTGTACTCTTAGATGAAAAACTACGGTAATAGTACAGATCATTCTACAGTGTGCTGCAGTACTGTATCTCTTTCGCCTCTGCTTCCAAAGGCAAAACTGTGCAAACTGGAACAAATCATCACAGGAAGCCAATGCTTGTTCTTCTTGTTCTAACAAATGTACACTCTCTTTTTACTAAGAGTTTTAGTTGCAACAGAAGAACAGTTGCAAATTTAAATAGTAAATATGTGATAGAGGGGAGCGAGAACTATATCTGTATTTAGGGCTGTGTTTAAGGAACCATGATATCAAATCACCGCCTCCTTTGTGTCAGTAAATAGCTCGAGAATTGGTATAAATGTTAATTAAGCACTTGGTCTCTTGTGAATGAAAATATTAGTAGAATGTTAGCTTGCACAACAGAGATCTAATTTTACACATGACTACGCAAAATGCTTGCTGGTTTGCCAGGTTCCCTAGTGTGTGAATGGAGGAACCTCTCCCGGAGGTGAATGGCATCTTCCGAAGTGTTTTAGGCTGTCAGCTCATCAATTTTTGCAGGCTTTTCTTAGCAGTATGGGGTTTGATTTGTTTTTGATTGAAATGGTAACAAGTATGCATGCTTTTCATATTCTTTCAGCAAAATAGCAGACTTGCATCGGAATCTTGCTGGTAATGATCGCGCTAAAGGCGGTCTTGAAAACAGCAAGTGTGTTTTGGTGTGTGGATTTCTAGTCTTTGAGGCACTCTTCGGTATCCTCACCACAGCTCAGACTTCTTTATCTCCTTTGACTCTTGACAGTCACCCTGACAGATTGAACCAGCCTAGAAGTTTGTTGCTTAATTGCAGCATGAATGTGTTGTGTTTGTTTGGAGTTTGATAATAAAACCACTACTCACATGTTGGCTCGGGTTTAAGTGGTGTAAAAAAAGGATGTGGTGAGATGCACATGCCTAGTAGTAGGTCCATTTTTGTAAGTCTTTTCTCCCCTTCCCCTTTTCTGTTCTTATAATGAGAACTGAGGTTAACGGCAGGTAGCTTGTGAAAATCTGTGCGAGCCGTTTATAGTTTCTTTAATTTCTTCTATTTTCTAATCTCTATTTTAATTTTTCTTCTATTTCTTTTAATACCTGATACTACATTGTAGAACTGGGGAAAAAAAAAAAGTCTTTGGAGCTACCATGCTTCAAAGCAGTAAGTTATATTTTACAAGCTGTTGTATTTTTCCTTTATCTTCTAGACACCTAACATCTTTTCCCTTTTCAAATGAATTTGGATGCTGAAGTAATTTGTTTCAGTGGGCTATGTCAGGTTTTTTTATTGTCATTCCAGTGCCTCTGGAAAGGTTTACAGCATTAAGTTTAAGGGCTCTTACCATTCTCTGAAGAAATTGACAATTAATGTTGACTTAAACTGCTGCTGAATATCTGTATGGGAGAGACATGGCTGAAGCTTTGTAGTTGTTTAACATAGCAAGCAAAAGCCAACCATATCTAAAGGAGTTTGACAGACTTTTAAGTTCAAGATTAGGTATGTTCCTAATGAAGATGGTAGTGAAGCAGAATGTTATGTTAATGTGATTGATTTTTCTTGTATTTAATGTTTGATATCAAGCATGTTTGTGTACTATTGATCAGAAGTTATGGGTTTTGATGTGACTCTTGGGTAAAGTCATGATATGTTGCAGTAACATGTAATATCCACAGTAGGCTGGTCAGTATTAAAAGTAGGCGATAAATGCGATATGGAAGTACTGTCAAACATTATTTCACTTAAAATTTAATAGTTGATACTATACTTGAGATTTATTAACTGGTTGCAATGCAGAAAGATTAATTCATGTAGTATCCTGTTATGTAAACAAACAAGTTCTGACATCTAATGTTGTTAGTGTCTGTAATGCTGGATGGGTGGAGTTTATTCACACTATATATTGCTGAATCTCCTTCATTAAACATATTAAGTGTGTGGCTATATTGATATTACAAGCTTGCTTCTGCCATAAAGCTGTATCAGCTAGTCAGAGGTAACACTTTTCATCTGCTCTGCAGGTCTGAGTGTTCATATCTTTTCACACCCTTTTCTTTGTGAGTAAGAAATTTAACTGCTGTTTTGAATCAGTCAAGTAGTTATCACCTGAATGCAGGCTGAACTTACTGTGTATATGTGGAATATAAGTAGTTCATTACTTTCTTGCTGCACCTAGGGACTGAACCAAAACACTTATGTCAAAGCCATTAATCTACCACCTGTTAGTAAAATGCAGTATTTTTAATTTAGCAACACATTGCTGGAGAATAAAAGCATATCTAGTAAACTTTAGAATGTGGTGTATTACTTCTGTGCTTGTTTCATTTTTGAGTATGATGGAAGTTCTACACTTCTGGAATGTTTCTTGACCATCATCTTAACTGATTTGTTGAAGGTAGGCTCCAGTGGCTTGGAGCAGAAATTCTCAAACAGTGTAACAGGGTTAAATTCTGAGAAAGTAAGTAGCAGAGGTAATCATTCTTGTACTGACTTCATGGCAAATAAGTCTCTAATGCAGAATAAACTCCTCTTGTCTACACTTCAGTCACTTTAGATTAATATGACTTTAAGGTCACCATGCCTTATCCACATGTGCTTTCTAGTTTTTCATTTAAGAAGTGAATTAAGTTTACCTTGGAATTAATTATCTCATAATAGAGTATGGATGCATATCTTTGTTTTAACTATTCCTTTTTTGTTATTTTTTCCATGGTGAGACTTCGTATCTTTGTGTGTTGAGCTGGCATGTCAGCTCACCCGGGCGTGCTTTTGTATTTAGGCTGGCAATGCCAGTTTTAACTAGACTCCATGTCATCTTCTGATCCTACGTAGAAGACGGGAAAAGACTGCACTTCTGGGGAGACAAGCAGTTTGGTCTCTTTCCAGTAACACTGCCCATCTGAAAGAGATGACAATGCCACGTGGAATGGGAAAAAGGAACTTGAGATGCTGCTTTCCAGGCACAGATGAGCCGTGGCAGGACATCCAAGGCCCTCTGCCAAAGTTCAGCCCTCCTAGGGATTATGCAGGTTCTCTTGGACCATGGGCCTCCATCGAGGAAGGGCAGTATGCTTTTGGTAGGCGGCTTTGTTGAATTCCAGCACACTTTGGATGTACAGAATGGGAGGAAAAACTTTTGACATTACTTCCAAGTCACGGTCTTAAGGCTTATTTCAGGACAAGTCTGTAAGATGTGGGATTGCTGGTGGAAAATTTTCTGGCCAGTGTGAGATGATGTTTACTGAAAGAAGCTGTATTGTGGTATATTTGTACTGCAGAACTTTACAAACATCAAAGTGAGTTGTGTATGACACCATCACATGTCAGCTGGAAGTTGTTTTGTGCAGCAGTCCATCAGTGCTGTACCTTGTCCTTGGCCCTGGCCAACTTCAGAGGTCTGTAGAAGCTGTAAGGGTTTCTCAGAATACTCTCCCTGCATCCATGTTTATAGCTCAGGGGCTTCCTGAGTTTCCTACACCAACTGTGGATGTAGCTTTTTTTCTCTTGTTTGGGATTACTTCAAGCTAGTGTTGTCTTGTGTAAGAACAGTTAGCAGATAGGTGTGTGCAGTTATTGGTGTCTGCTGCCTGGTACACATGCTTCTGAGCCCGTCCCAAAGCCGACATTTACATTAGCTGGTTTATGGCCTGTACTAAACTGAGAAGCTCATGGGAACTTCTGGAAAATTCATAGTATTGTTGATATGAAGATTAAAACAGAGTAACTATTTGTGGTGTTTCTGTGCTCTTCAGTAACTGATAGACTGCATCCCTCAGGCAGAAACCTGGTAGATTTGGGGGTCGGGGAAGAGAGGCTGCTTAGTGACTTGGTAATATTATCCTACTGGAGGAAGAAGGCAATGGCAGAAAGACTTCCTTATGTGGGGTGAAGGAAAGGACAGGAGCTACCGAAGGACTGAACTGGCAAGAAGGGGCAGATGGTGGGAGGACGATGAATAAATATGCTGCTGAAGAATATTGTGGCTATGTGCTCACTGCTGCCTCAAAGCCAGTTGTCTTGCAGTTCTTTGAAAGTATCCATTTTAGCATCAAGATCTCTCTCTGGGCTGCATAATGTTTCTTAGCGGTACAGCTGCATTCCTCTAGGTTTATGGCAGTTGGAGTCGATGGAGACACTCAGGACTTCATGTTTATCTGCCGTAGCTGGGACAAGTGTCCTCTGGTATCCTCACAGGGCAACCTCTGTTGTGCTCCTCTGGAAGGAAACACAGGTGTATGGCTGGTGAGAGAGCTGAAGTTGCATTCCAGGAGTATCTCCTGATGCGGACAGTCTGCCCCGGGACTGCACGGTGCAGTGCAGAGATCACCCAGCCCATGGCAGGGAAGCTGCCGGGCTGCCTGCCCAGCTGCAGCGGTGTGGAGCACGCTGCCCTTGTGCTGCAGGCTCTCCCTCATTCCCTGCTTCGGCACCGGTGTTGGGGCAGAATAATGCATCAGTGGCTTTGGCTGTGGGCTTCAATAAAATTGTCTGGTTGGTTCCAAATGTTAAAATCATTGAGAAATAATAAAACATGTAGAAAAGGTGTGTATATTTTTTTTGTTTGTTTCCTCCAGCCTTGCAGTAAGCGTAGTTTGTTCCAGTTGTGGAATAGCAAGGTCTGTGGCTGTTTGTAACACTAAGATGATCTTTCCATCCTATTTCATTACCATTTCTCCTCTCTGCCCTTCTCCCCAAATCAATGAACTCTCCTTTGCTTCAGTTGTTCTACAAACCTCGACAAACATTTTGGCATTAACAAGTATTTCTTAGTAGCCTCTAGCATTTGTCAGTCTCTCGTATATGCAGTTTGCCGTCAGCCTGATACCATTATTTCTCTTCCCCAAGAGCCAAACAAAGCTCTTAAAGCTTGAGCAGCAGAGAATTTCTCAGAACTACGGTAGAAATTGTGACCCTGTTGATGTTTGTAATGGTCTGGGAAAAACAAACAATTTCTCAAAGTGAGGGAATGCCTATTTCTAAAGATTCCTGTGTTTCAGCAGCTGTGCTTTAGTATTCAATTTCTTACCATTATGATCATTTAGATCTTGTAGTACCTTGGAGAAAAGCGCTGCTTACCCTTGAACTTGCAGGCGTGATTGATATTTGAAGAATGTATAACAAGAAAGTCATACCTCACCAGTCCTAGCCTTGCAAATCCCCTTTTCCAAGAAAATGGTGTTTATCAGCATGAAGCTCTGCAACTTTTTTGGTTGTCTTAGGCTGTGCTGTTTTTCTGTCCTAACAGTCAGTTCTGGTTGGCAGAGTCCTGAACCCAGTAGTATGCCGAATGAAGTTGGTTGTTAAAGTTTGTGTGCAAGTAATCACTTGATTTCCTACTCCACTCAGTGTCTCTCTGGTACTGCCTTGGCTATTTTCCAACTTATCTTCAGCTCTCTGGGAGCACAAGTGCAAGGGCACGTTCATTGCCTTTTAGCATTAATGACTACCAGGATTATAATGGTTTCCTCCTGAGAACAAACTGCAATGGTTCACAAAAGCCATATTAATTAGTGGATGATAGAAGAGTGGAAATTTTAGTTTGATCCCAGAATCCGCAGTGTGGCGTTCTTGTAGTTAAATCAACAATATGTTGCAAGAAAGCATCCAAGGTGAAGAGCTGCGTGGCAGGATGCAACAACAAAAAAAATGCTCAAAAAAAAAGCCAATAATTGCATGGAGGTGGTAGTTGAAAGGCAACTAGCTTAAGCTGGCCTAAAGTGGCCACGTTAATGCCCTGCTTTGCAAAAGATACTTCCAGTAAGTGGCAAAACTATCCCTTGAAATGTATATTTAAGCTTAGACAAATTCTGTAGCAGACAGTACTAGCTGATCTCCTAAATAACACTTTAGCAATCTGTATGAAGGTTAAGAAAGGTTAGCAGCAGGTAAGAAAAATTGATATGATAACAAGGGAGCATTTGGAAGACCTAACGTTTATAAGAAGGGAGACCAGAAGGACTAGTCCTAAGTCAAGGAATAAAAACACTGACTTTGTCATAGCTGGAGCATGCTTGCAAAGCTAGTAGAGGTTTCTGAATGCATGTTCATCTGACAAATGGGAGTAGGATGGTGAAGATAAGCATAAAGGCTAAATGTCCAAGTTTTTATGCCAAGTAGAAATTGTTTGAAAGGTGGAAATCTAACCCTGGTGAAGTCCAGGAGGAGAACGTACTCATAGATGGCAGTAGAAAGAAGGAAGCTAAAAAGCCCAAGGTGTGTTTGGAGAGCATGGGGACAGAGAAGTGTCTTGCATAAAAAGAAAAAATCTAGGAAACATGGGTGTCTAAAATCATCAGCTGCAATACAATGATTAAAATAAGTATGTTGCTGAGAACTTAACTTCTTTGCGTAAGGTGTCATTATTAGGCTAATTTGTGATATCTTTATTCTAGTTATGCTGCCTTTCTGGTAATAAAGATGAAATATGATAAAACCGACATGTTAGGAAATGATGTACTGGAACACTCTAATAATATGAAAGCATGCTGAGTGCCAGGATTAGGTACTCATTCGGCTTTCTGAAAAAGTTTAAAAATACAGCTGGTAAAAATATACAAACTCATATTAGAGTACAGCAGTGGAAAACAGTGTCTAGCACTTTTTAAAGAGTCTTAACAAAGATTTAGGGAATGAAAACCAAGGAGCTTTTACATCTGGTTTTGATAAACCTTATGAAATTGGAATTTCATAGTTTTGATAGTTGTATTAGTTATTCCCCAAAGAAAAAGATTCTGCTGTTTTCTTTTGAAAGCATGGATAGTTCTTTTGAAGCATAGATAGATGGATCATGCTTGACAGATACTTACATATAGATGCAGAGTCTTTGAAGGAGGTCACTGATTAAAGTGGTTGACTTGTGTTCCACAGCAACCTTACCTGATATGACCAAAATAGCAACTCTCATGCCCAGCCCTTTCTTTGACATTATTCTTTGTGGCAGGAGGAATCAGGTGAGCCATTGTGGTCTACAGCCCAACGTGTTAATGCAAACTGATGTTGCCGGTGGTCTGTGTTCATGCTCGGTAGTATTGCGATAGGTCAGAGGAAAGCACCCCTTTTAACATGGAGCTGGAGTTTAAAAATTAACAAAATACCCGATAGTGTGAACAATGGGCTGAGAGTCATATGTAGAACTTGGGAGGTATTTTGTTTTGGGTATGCGTATCTACCTCTGATTTTGTCGGTTGCTTGTTTGCCTTCATCTTGATTTTAGTGCTCAGCTGTGGCAGCTCTATCTCGAAAGGTAAAGGAGACAGATCAGAGACTAAGGAGGACTGTATGGAAGTTTCTGGGAAAAAAGGGTACTATTAACTTCAGAAGAGATTTTTAAAAGTATACAAAGCAAGGCTCCTAGAGATTTGCATTCCTTTTATATTGTAAAACCAGAAAAATGGTGTATTGAATGAAATTTAAAAGTAATTCAGATTTAAATGCCTTTCACATGTTCTGTAATTACAATTGATTGCTGCAAATTATTACTGAGGCTAGAGCTCAAAAAGATTTATGCACTAATGAATATTGAGTTGTAGTGAAAATATTTAAAAATAAAAGAGCATGAAGTTTCTTGCTTCTTAGTTAAGCCAGGCTCTAACTAAGAAGAGGATTTAAAGATAACCTAGGGGCAGGTAATTTCATATGTGTGCTGTGGGTTTTCGTTGCCCGTGTTCTGAAACAGCAGATGGTGGTCACTGTCAAACCGAGTGCTGGATTATACGCACTGTGACTTGTCGTTTTCTCTTCCAAATGCTACGCACAAACATGCAGTTTCTACTGCCAAGGTTTGTTCTCTCTTCTTTCTACCTGTTTTGTGCCCTACAGGAGGGGAAGGATCTCCTGATGTCACAAGTTTTATGTTTTTCAGATAGTGTCGCATTTTCGGGAAGCTGGTTGAGTGGGAAGATTCTTTTCCTTCTGCCTGCGTCGCGAGCTGCCAGGCTCTTCCCCCATCCTGATAGCATCTACGCATGGTTGTTTAGGTTGGAGGGTTTGCATCTCAAACATGAGTTTTAAGCGATGGTAATATGCAAATGGTTGCTAGAAACTCATCGTCCCTTCAGGCTGTTACACTCATCTTTCTTTCTAGCTCAGATTAAAAAGTTGTGTAAAAGGTGGCTGGCGGCAACCGAGCCTGAGTTACGGAGAGGTAACGGCGCTGGCAGTCTGGCAAACTGGTCTGTGGCTTTGAGTCTGCCTAGACAGACAGTAGATAACGTCGACCCCAAAGCTAAGTCTTGGCTACCCCTGTGAAGCTGCAACAGCCCCAAAGTTATAACCGTTTCTTGCAATTAAAAGAACTATGTTAACGGGGGTAGATAATTTAATAATGTTAGCAGGTCAAAACATGAGTTTGCTCATAGAAGTTTATACTTGGGAGTTGGGTGTTTCAAGGAATGAAACTTCTGAGAATCCTCACTTTGTAGGAGATTCAAATATCAGCTTGCAAGAGGACATAAGTGGTTTGCTTTTTCCTTAAGTTTAAGTATTTTAGACCTAAGCTTAAGAAGGTTGGTCAATAACCACACTGTGGTTTTATTTACTACTAGGACTTTGTCAGGCAATTGTCTTGGATAGTTTTGCTTCTTAAATTTCTATTCTCACTGGCTTTCTGGGTTTCTTTAAAAATAATGGAGAAAAAGTTGCTACTAGTTGTGAAACCATTTAAAAGAAGCTTCAAATTCTGTGCTAATTGGATTAAATTTGTAAAATTTTAGGCTTGTGATCATGAATTCAGCTGTAGAATTACTTTAATCCAGCTGTGTGACTGCTGCCTTTCACAGGATTCTTCATCAGCTACTGGAAACATTGCTCTCATGACTGTTTTGCCAACATCTCTGAAATGTGGTGTATCTTTTTCTGGATCTCTGGTATTTCTGTAAAATACTTCAAATTTTCCTGTGCACTGCTGATAAATTAATGAACTGAGGTTACCATAGAGCAGAACAAAAGTGCAGATACTTACTTCCAGCTGACAGGGAAGTGTGTTCTGCATTGCAGAATGACTCGTGTTGGCTTCACCTTCAAAGTTTGCTTATCCTGATCCTTAAAGAAAACTCGTGCTCATATAATGCTGCTGTTTGTAAAATGCCGAATGCTTACGGAGTAGTACTTACTTTTTCTACAGAAATTAGTCACTGCTGAATGTTTTGCAAAATATAAAATGTATGTCTTTGTAGCACGGTTACGTTCTTGTACTTCTTTAAGGTCCAGTAAATTACAATTATTTTTTATTTATTTTATTTGGGAGACCTAAGTTTGCCAAGCTAGGTTTTCAAGAAAAGGTGTCTGTAATATTTGACAGTTACAGAGAAACTGCCAAGAAACATTCACCTGTTGATACTGTTCAGTAAAGTTGTTGGTAAATGAAAGGTGAAATGGTGAATCCCGTATAAATGAGACTTATTTGAAGTGCAGATTGGATGACTAGTGATTAGAGAAAAAACAGCTATTTTTAAAGTTGAACCCAAAAAAAGGGCAGAAATATCTTTGTATCAGATCTCATCTGATATATGAAAAAGGATAAATCTTTCTGTTTTGTTTTGGTTTTTTTTCCCCACTGGAGACAGAGGAATGATAACCTCTAACCTTGGTAACAAACCTTACTTTAGAAAAGTGATTTTTATTCAATCTGCTCTGAATTTTTTAATATTTCCTTTTTATTCAAGTGAGAGGTGTGGGAGAAAGTGATTTTATAGTGTAATCAACATCCTTCTTCTGTTAACGCTGAATAAAACTCTTGGACAGTACTTGAGAAATTTAGCAAAATTGACACCAGAATGGTGTTTCTAGTAACTAAAAGTAAGGAATTAAAAAGAATTTAAATATGTCCTTGTTTTCATATAATGAACTAAAAAAGGACTTGCATTCAACTTATCCTGTAAGAGAACACATTAAAAGAAGCTTGTTACATTTGTTACATGAATAAAGCTAAATGAAGCTGAAGCCTTCTTAACTACTGATGTATGCAACTCTGTTCATATGTTTAATCTTGATTTTCACATATTTCACTGCACTGAGGATACTTTAATGTAGTTTAATATAACGGTATATATGCTCTTTCACACGCTTAAAGAATTGATTTTGTTTGCCAGGAATGTCTGTGCACGGACAAACCTTATGAACTAAGGTCAGATCTGCAATGGCAATCCTGTGTCTTAATGGGGAGCGTAAGAGCTTAGAGAATGGTTTAAGAATGAGATGTACTCCCCAGTACCTGGTAACACTCCTGGATCCCCAAGAGCTTCCCCCAAGACCTTACATTAATTTTCACTGGAAAAACTTGCCAGACACTCTACAACAGAATTAATCTCACCAAATGTATTTAGCAGAACTTAGATGTTTACTTTAGGATGAGCTGAGTCTACCTAAAAGTGTTATTCTTTCATGGGCTATAAATGGATTATATGGAACTAGCTCAGATGTATCTACATTTGTTTAGATGAATCCTACTGCTATGATGCTGCCCTTTCCTAGTTTTTAATAGCAAAATACCTAAAAAATTCTGGGAGCTAGGAGTAGGGACTAAGCCCAGGCTCCTTTTTCACAGGAATTAGACTCACACTTTTCTCCTCCTCTATTTGGGCCCTTGTATCTTGCATTTCTTGCTGCTTGCCTTGTGGCTGGGCTGCCCTCCTAGGAGTGGGAGTTCTAATTTTGCACCTTCTGAGAGTGAACAAATTCAATTTTACCATTTCTTGAATGGTTGCATAACTACTTAGTGTTAGATCAAAAGGTAAACGTTGCCATCTCAACTTCTTTTGCTTACATCCTTTCTGGTAAGTGTGAACTTCCATTACTGTAATGGCCAGCAGATGCCTCAGTCCAGACTGAGATCTGGATGTAAATCTTCATTTTGCTACTGATCTTTCCAGAGAGGGGTTGTGTTTCTGAATATGTGCCACTTCAGCATTTTCTATTGTAGAGCTGAAGAATCCCATCTGATCAACCCCCCTTTTTTTCCTAACTCTGCTTGTGCTTTCTGTAAGACACCTTGGTGCCTAACACAGTCAAAACTGGGGAACCTTACTTGTTAGATCTATGCGGTGCGGGTAAGTGTATTCCGCAACACGCTCCAAAGGCTGGCTCCCAGTACCTGAACTGGGCATGCTGATGCCATCCACTGCAGCTCTTCCCTGCCCATTGCTTTTTCCGGTGAAAAAAACTACTAAGAGCTACTAAAATCTTTCCAAAGTGGACTTACCCAGTGTATGGGGAAGCTGTGTGGGTGCATCCTTGCACTGAGGAGCTGTGAAGCACTCCAGAATCCACTGCTAAAGCGTCATCTTTGTGGTTACCTTTCACCTTTGTCACACCTACTCCTTTTAAGAATCATAGAATCACAGGATGGTTTGGGTTGGAAGGGACCTTGAAGATCATCTTGTTCCAACCCCCCTGCCATCGGCAGGGACACCTTCCACTGTTTGGTCAAAGCCCCATCCAACCTGGCCTTGAACACTGCCAGGGATGGGGCAGCCACAGCCTCTCTGGGCAACCTGGGCCAGTGCCTCACCACCCT
>JAVJGG010000027.1:23021324-23031602 GCA_035590195.1 Aviceda cuculoides
TCCATACCGTGTGACGTCATGCCCAGTATCTAAACTGGGGGGAGTTGGCCTGGGGGGAGTGTCACTGCTTGGGAACTAACTGGGCATCAGTCAGTGAGTGGTGAGCAATTGCATTGTGCATCACTTGTTCTGTATATTCCAGTCCTTTTATTATTATTGTCATTTTATTATTGTTATTATTATAAGTTTCTTCCTTTCTGTTCTGTTAAACTGTTCATATCTCAACCCATGAGTTTTATCTTTTTCCTTCTGATTCTCTCCCTCATCCCATGGGGTGGGGGGGATTGAGTGAGCGGCTGCGTGGTACTTAGTTGCTGGCTGGGGTTAAACCAGGACAGAAGATTAAAAACCATGACAAGGAAACCACTGCATGGGCTCTTAGTATGTTGCTACAGCAGGAGCATTTGCCAGCCTGAGAAGTCAGGGAGAAGAGATGTTTGCAGTCACGCTGCCTCACTGATGGAGTTATCAGGAGCATCCCCTGACAGAGATGTACTTCACTGGTGCAGACTGAATGTTACCATTTATTTACTCGCCCTGTTCTGGTGTAATCACTGCTTCTCACTGCCGTAGCACATGTCATAAGAGAAACTTGCTGCAGAAATGGTGTAAATCCAGGGGAAGAAGCAGGGCCAGAGCTCGTGAGGGGATGGCAGCCTTCCCGTCACTGCAATCCGCTGTCCCAAGACTATCCCCAGCTCCCTCATGGCAGCTCACCAGGTACATACTGTAGTAGCATCGGGCTCCTGATGCCAAGTTCATTGCTGCTGAGAGAAATCAACTGGATATCCTTTAACCAATTCAGGTACTTGTGACTTTCTTTTTCTTCTCCATATGTATCCATCAGGCACTAGGTGCTGGCCATCCACCTAAAATTCCCTTTCCAGCATCCGATAAGGGTCACCAAAAAGCTACCTTGTTTGTTTTTCCCTTTGTCGCCTGTCCAACAGCGATTTACAGGCCAAAATATGTATGCTGCTCATCAGCTGTCATCAGGTGGTACTGTCAGCGATCACCTCAGTGCTTCTCTTTGCTTTCTCTTTTCCAGACAACGAAAATTTTACTCAAAAACTGCCAGAGACAGATGCTCCTGGAACACAGACGGCATTGCTCCGGAGGTACACCGCGACTCGCCCTCGGGAGCACAGAGACCTTTCGGGCTGAAACACCGTCCCCTGCCCTGCGGGTCGATGACGAGGGGGAAATTACTTCAGGGAGAACGACAACCTTCTCCGGAGCCTTCTGGTGCCGCGCAGGCCCGTCGGCGCTCCCGCTCCTCTCAGCCACCCCAAAGGCGGGAACGGCTCCAAGATGGCGGCGGCGGCGCGGGCACGCGCGCCACCCTCCCGGACCATAGAGACGTGCCTAGAGAGGCCCGGCAAGGCGAGGAGATCCGCTTCCGGCGGCTTGCAGGGGTGCACTTCCGCTTCCGGCGGCTGCGGCGGCGGAGGAGGAGGAGATGGTGGAGGAGGGAGGCGGCGGCGTCGCCATGAGTTTCCTCAAGCGGTTCCCGCCGCCGGCCGAGGGCGTTCGCCACCAGCAGCCTGACACGGAGGCGGTGCTGGCGGGGCGATCCTTGGGCGCCGGTACGCTCTACATCGCCGAGAGGTGGGTGTGTGTGTGGGGGCGTTACGGTTCTCGGGACCCCCGTAGGCCTCGGGGTGCGGGGAGCTGCCCTGAGGGGGGTGCGGGATGTCCCCGCTATTCACGAGTGTTTTAAACAAGGCAAGAGGGAACAGCCTGGCCAGGGAGCCCGGCTGGCCGGCGCGTTAAAAACACGGATGGCAGCGGGGAGTGGACGGGGCTGTTGTTTTTTCTGCTGTTACGAAGTACTGCGGTTGTGGGAAGTCTCTCGTGTCGCGTTAATCGCGTGGACGCTCTATGTCCTTGCAGAAATTAGTTCAGTTATTCTGGAAGATGTTACCAGAGCTCTTTATAGTTTTCTAGAAATCCTTCCTGCGTCATACGGTTCAAGAAGACAACTTGTTGACTAAGGCAACATAATTTTCTTTAACCATGGAAAAGTACCCTAAATAGAATATATTTCTGCAGCCAAAGAGTATTGTTAGAATGAAAGCACCATTTAAAACGTGCACAGGGGAGTGAATTGTCTTTTAAAACCTTTAGGCTACAAAGCATTTATAAAATGGGTAACACAATTTGAGGGCTTTTGCCCCACCTGAACCTGTTAGTGACGTTGCGTTCCTCTTGGAGAGGAATCTCTCTGGAATTTCACTTACTGTTTTGTTTAGTTGTTTGTTTGCAGCTACAAGGGCTTCTGTTCGCACAGCATCTCCTCTCAGCACGTGTAATGTTGAGTTTCCTTGTAACTTGCTTTCAATAGATTTCTGTGTGAGGCGCATACAAGTCTGCCAGCTTCCTCCCAACGTGTTTCGAGCGTGTTGCAGAGCTTTCACCAGAGTCCCTTGCTGGTAATGAATAGAAAATGCCAGCGTTTGCAGGAGTGCCGAGCTGTGGGAGAACCAGGCAGCCGGGGGGACAATGCGGCTTTGGATCTGTGTACTGACTCTACGTGAACAGCTGTAAACATTGAGAACCGGCCGACTGAGGCTAGGAAAGACATTCCTCACTCCCACTTCGCTAGCTCTTGCTCTCGGCCTCATTTCCCAAGGCAAGGAGTCTTCTGTGACCTTTGCGTTGGTTTTGTCCCCTTCAAAAACTTGTGATCGCCGCATTTTGCGCGTGGTGGAGGTCTCGCTTTCTGCCCCTCAGTATTTCTGTTCACTGTGTGACCTCATTGATCACGGACACCCAAAACTGGCTTGAGTTTGATTTCTCGTCTCCTCAAAAGACACTGATCTTTCTGATATGAAGGAGGTAGCAGCCCAGTGGCAACAACCTGCGCTGTCTCTTCCTGCGGTTAGGGATGAGAGTGAAAATGGGGGAAAACAGAGGTTACAGCACATAAGTTGTGAGGGGGGAGAAAGCATAACCTGGCTTTGTTAGGTCTGCTGATCACGGAACTGGTTGTTTTTCTACATACAAGCTATACCCACATCAGATCTATAATCCTCCAGAAATTACGATAGTGACTTTCCTTTCAGTGTTCTCTTTATCTTGAAAAACCACAGAACATTTAATAGTTTGAGTCATAAATTACACTCTGGAGCCTCTGTAGTTATCTTTGGGATGATAGATATCTACAGGGAGGAGAAAATTCAAGAAGTAGGGAGGGAAATTCAGGGTTTAGTGCAAATGTGTTTAGGGTGCTCATCTTCACGTTCTTTAAGAAAAGGTTTCTTTTACCTCAGTTGTCAGTTAATGCCGTTGCAAGGTCCTGTTGGGCAGGTCCAGGACCGTGTATTACTTGAGAGTGGGATAAGTGCCTTGTCCAGAATTACTCACGTTTTTGGGGTTGGTTTGCAGGTTTGCTTTTCTCGGGTACCTTAGATTCCTCTGCTAGTTTCTAACTTGTCTTTTTTTTTTTTTTTTTTTTTTTTTTTTTAATCCCTTCCCTGTTAGTCGCCTGTCTTGGCTGGAAAACTCCGGAGTTGGCTTCTCCTTGGATTATCCCACCATAAGTTTACATGCCGTCTCCAGGGACCTGAACGCCTACCCATGGGAGCACTTGTACGTCATGGTGAATGCCAAATTCGAAGGTATGCCCGGAGCATTGCTTAGTGTTCCCACGCAGTCCTGAGCGGCATGATTTCTCCTTCAAAAAGAGTAAATTTTGGTTTTAAAAATTATATCCTTCATTCAAGTAATAGCTTGTATGTTTTGTTTTCGTTACCCTGAAGGATAGTTATTTTGAAAGTATAGCTTTGCCCTTGTTTAGAGTCACTTCTGTACTGTTCTGCGCTCAGCATGTGACTGTGTATAGCTGGAGCTGCTGAAAATCGGTTCTCTGCTCTGTTATACTAATTTGAAATAATTTAGTTCCTCTGCAGTCTCCCTGTGATTCCAGCTTAGGTGGTGTTTTTGCTTTGTTGAATTTACGTTAATGTTGCTACCCTCTCCAGGTTTTATGAATTCCTGCTGTTTCACATTTACCTGCAAGCTTTCATTAGTTTTCTCCCACAGCTTGCTTAAAACAAACCAAAACAAAGACAATAGCTCATGTCACTAGGCTTAATGGATCTTCGTAGATTTCCCACAAAACCAACATTTGACCATTCTTGCTTTGACCTAGAGAAAACAAGGTTTCTGTTTCATTGCTGGTATGCAGGTTTTCTATGTTTTTGATGTATCAATTTTTTTATTCTGGCAGAACTTTTAATATTTTAAATGTGTCATAAACTGCCACCTCAATTGAAGAGTAACAAGCATTAGTCTTGAGCAGGTCTCCTTTCCCCTTCATGCCCACTAGTCCTTGCAGTTAAAGGTTAAAATCTGGCATTTAATTTTTCTTTAAATAGTCTATATACTGAAAGTACTGACAAGACTCTGAGGAGGCAGAGGTGTTTTTAAGCTATTAATACTCTTCATTATTTCCTTTTTTCATGTTACTAATGTTCCCTGACAGTCGTGTCACTACAAATAATAAGAGGACATGTACGTACACCTCTTGGTTCTTCTTCCTCATTTTCCTTTAACTGTGTTTATTTTGAAGTAAACTGAGCCTAGTCTGAAGTAAGATATTGTTTCCAGCTTTTAATTCATTCTGATAATGGTGTTTGAAAATACGGATATCCTGTGATAGTTCTTACCTATAAATCCTTAATAGACTGATTTTTTGTGGAGTTTTTCTGTGGGTGGCTTTGTTTAATGTATGAAATCTGGCTATAGTAAATCTTCTACACAAGTAGATTTGTTTAGTTTTCATGTTTATCCCTGGCCTGCAGTTTTAACTGCTGAATAGCGTTAAACCCAAACCTCTCCGCTTCTTTGGCTGCAGGAGTCTTCATTCTTAGTTGGGCAGGGTACATTTTGTTCTTCCTCTGAAAGTTTTTGCTGTGCTCTCTGTGTATATGTGCCTTATCCTCAACCCTTTTTTAGAAAAAGGCAGTCAGAGGTTGACTTCATTGAAAACAAAGAGCTGGACTCGGCAGTAACAAGCTGTGCCTGCGGGTGTCAGTTGGAAAAGAATTGGGTAGCTTCCTTGGACACTTCATTTTTTGGGGGCAGCTGGCTGGCAGCTTCTTGGCTTCTTAATATTCTTGGTGGTGCCAATTTTGTATGTGATAAAAGCCACTCTCAGTGCAACAGCCTTAACTGTATTCCTCTTTTTCCGTAGAAAACAATTATGCACTTCTGAGGCTGTCAGTGCAGTGTCCCCAGCCACAAAGTGATGAACCGTAGCCATCTTCTTTGCGGTTTTTGTATTTACGGGAAGTAAAACGTCACCTTGTTGCTGACTTATTCATGTATGCGGTGCAGAGAAGTCAGGAAGCGTGGTTTTGTCCACAGTTGCCACTGGCTCTGGGTGTACCTTCTACGTCTGACATCTTGCTGGCTGGCTAGGAATGTCAAAAATCTAGTAGAGATCTTCTGTAAATGTCACAGTCCTCTATGAGAGGCCACACTGGAAGTGAGTTGATTTCATGACAGTAGTGTTAAGGATCTGTAAAATTCATGTGAATTAAAAAACCACTTATATAGCATCATGCAAGTAAATGATAATGATTGTGAACTGGTTTTGGCTTTTTTTGATCACAGCTGTTTTTAATAAGAATCAGGCAGTTTTCCTGAAGTACATGGATGCATCATGCAAACGTTACCGAAATCTGAAGTCCGAAAATTATAAATAGAGAAGTTTTTGTGCACATTGCAAGTGTTGTTGAGGTGCTGTGAGAGGACCTCATATATCCGTAATGTGGATGGGAGTGGGTTGGTTTGTGCCTCTCTCAGGTTGTGTCCAGTTTCTGATTTGATTATGTGTGTTCCTGAAAGAATAAACAAACATGACTTTTTTTGGACAAAACAAACATGTTTCTCTTAAATCTTTCAATTTCCTAAAGAAGAGGAGACAAAAGAGGCTTCCATGGCTGAAGGGGAGGAGGAGGAAGACAGCGATGACGATGTTGAACCAATTGCAGAATTCAGATTTGTACCTAGCGACAAATCAGCTTGTAAGTGAAAAGGGAAATCGTGTTTTAGCTTAAAGTCCTGGCTCTGTGTGGGAGACACTGGGATATAGAGATGTAAACGATGTGATCCTTTAGTGACCTTCTCCACTTGCTTGATTTCTGTGCGCTGAAAAGAACAAAGCAAATTGTTTTATCTTGCTTGAAGCTGGAATGTTTCAAGCGCTGCTTCTCAAGGAAAATTAAGTGCTTTAAAATAGAGACTTTTAAGTGTAAATACATGACACAGATAATCTTATCTATATACATTTGCAGAGAACGTGTATGGGAAACTTCTTTTTAACTACAAATTCAGCAGTATTTGAGTCAGTGACAATTTCATTGGGAACATGCTAATGTCCTGACACTACTGCTGGAAAGCAGTTGTATCCTGTCTAGCGTGGAGTTTACAGTTAGATCCAAATTTTAAGAATCTTATGTATTAGATGCTGCAAGGAATCCTGTAGTGTGTAACCACAGACTGAACTGTCTAGAGGTAAGCCTCTGTCATCAGTGAAATAATGGAAAAAGTGCTGTTAAGAGGACAAAGCACCAGGCTGGATCTAGGAAACCTGACTTGTTTCTTGCATGGCTGCTGGCTGCTTGGATGATGTTTTCAAATACGAATTCAGTGGTGGCTCTGGTAAAGGAATACTCTCAATCTCTCTGATCACTCGGTCCAGGATTTCTTGCCTGTTGTTGGGGGGTATTGGTGGAGAAACGAGAGAGGTTTGTGTTCATTTGTGTTCCTGCAGTGGAAGCCATGTTTTCAGCGATGTGTGAATGCCAGGCTCTGCACCCAGACCCAGATGATGAAGATTCAGACAACGATTACGAAGGGGAGGAGTACGATGTTGAGGCCCACGGTTCGTAACAGTTGTTGCTTTTGAAATACCTGCCAGCGCTTGGATACCTGGTGTCTGTCATAAGAATGGTTTGGTCTGTTCAGAAGTTCCTTGTTTATTACTCACCTTGCCAAAACATTCTTTTTGCCACAGGGCAGTATAAAACCTCAGAAAGCTGCAGAAAATCTGTAGTTTAGCTGTCACAAATCACTGGAATTCCACAAAAACATTGTTCTCATTCTCAAAAGCCCCAAGACACAAATATCTGCTTTTCCTGTTCCCAGTGGATGTGCCAGCAGAAGTTCAATGCCCATGCTGTGGTGTGGTTAATTCACATCACGGCATATATTCTATAACTGATGTAAGCAACCTTTTAATCTCAGTCAGTTAATCTGAGCATAACTTGCGTAGCTGTTTTGCTGTACCTCACTCCTGCTTAGTGTAGGCTCCTAAACTGAGGTCCGATAAACATAAACTTGTTTTTGCAGAGCTAGAACAAGGCGACATCCCGACCTTTTACACTTACGAAGAAGGATTGTCGCATTTAACTGCAGAAGGCCAGGCCACTCTGGAGAGGTTAGAAGGCATGTTAGCCCAGTCCGTCAGCAGTCAGTACAACATGGCTGGAGTGAGAACAGAAGACTCGATAAGGGAGTTTGAAGGTAAGAAATGCTTTTGTTTTACTAAAGAATATATCAAAGCAGTGGTTTTCTAGTCTGGCTAATCCATCAACACCAGGACTGAGGAAATACTGTGCTGTGGGTGATACCTTACCACGCTGCGTGCGTCACCAGCAGTTCTATCTTTGTTCACAACCAGAGGTTATAAAAATGCCTGTGGCCCTACGGGCAACGTGTTGCCTGCCGTGGATCGAGGGCTGCTGTGGTAAAGAATGAGGACCACTGTGTTAAGAATTCTTGATTCTTACTGGTATGATTTCCTGGAATAGTGGTAGGGTGAAGTTGATTTAGGATTTAAAAAAAATTAAATTTCTGCTTTTCTGAAGGATGCTGTCTCTTAATGCTACTGAGTGTTCAAACGTGTATTTAAGGATTAATGTTTCTTTTTGTCAGGGAAAAAAGCCAGTCTCTCAAATTTTGCCTTTTCTGCACTGGAGCAATATATTACCTGGGAGAAGAACAGGGAAGTAGTTTAGTAGTATTGCTTCTTTTTTTTATATAAATCGCAGTGTTTTAGTACGGACTGACGTTTTTGAAGGATGAAAAATGATGCAGCAGTTGTGGATTTCTAGCTATCAGCTTGCCTAGAATAGTCAACAGAATATTAACCAGTCTGTTCTCATCCACATGGATGATTTTTTAATCTATTTGTTTTGTCAGCTGTTTACAGGTTCTCTTTGTTCCACAACTTTGAATAAATTTATATAATGTAAAGATAACCTTAGGTGATATACTCTGGTCTTAGCAGTGCCCTTCATTTGAAAATTTTGTCAGGTTTCTGAACCCCCAAATTTTGAAAATTACAATAAATTGAACAGCAAGTGTGTCACATGTCTCAAAGCCATCTTCATCAGTTTTATTTGCCTTCCTAATCTTATTTGCTACAGTACTGCTTCTTGGTTTGCTACAATTATTAATATCCCCAGGGCTGCTCAGTTTCAGAATTCTGTTATTTTTTTGACATTGTAGCATAGAGCGATTGTTCCTTTTTTGAACTTGATGATTGCTGAGAGTGGTTTCATAACAGGATCCAGCCTCTTTCTGTTAGAGCGGAATTAAAGCTATTGAAAGGAATCATGCCATTTGTTACACCAAAACGTCATTCAGAAAATTAAATAGTTTATATTATTTAAGTCTTTTAATAATGTAGGGTGAGATGAGGTTGTAGGAAGTGGTGACATCTTTAAGTGACTGACTGATAGAGCTGGAACAAAAACCACAAACTTGTGAGCGCCTCGGTTTCCTTGGGCCACTTTCAGAAGTTCAGCAAAGGAATTTTCTGCTCAGGCCATCTCTTGCCAACAGAGGGCACTCGCTGTCTTTCGTGTGACAGCATCATCCGCTTTCGAGCCTTACGTAGTGTTGGCTGTTAATTTTTCAGATGGGATGGAGGTGGACATAGCACCAGTAGTTGCGGGGCAGTTTGAAGACGCAGAAGTCGATCACTGAGGAGCAGGTATGCTGCTGCAAGTTCTTCTGTCTTCCAACACCAATGCTTTTTGGTCCTGCACAGCCTTCCATCTCTTAATTTGTGTAATGGAAATGATCCCAGATCTCCTACAGAAAGTATCGTGTGATATCAGGATGATGGTGATTTAGAGAATGAAAAGGTAGCTGCAGTTATCACAAGTATGGAAAGATGTTCAATGATCTGTCCAAAATTACCTAGTGGTATAAACCATCACGCTGTGTGGGTAACCTGCATGGACGTGCCTGTCTGGAAGACGGGTCAGCCTTTTAGTAGATTTAAGAATGGTCTGATCTTAAAGGCTCTTAGATGCTGATGTATGAACGCTAGAGCCATTGCTGGGAAGTTACCGTCCTTAGTATTCGTTATTTTGCCCTTAGTGTGCAGGGTTTCCCAGGCCTTTCAAGGTGGAAGAACACTTCACAGCACTGCAAGTCCATCTCTTCCTTCACTGTAAGCGGAGCAGGAACAGTTCCTGGTAAAGTTAACGAGCAATTTGGATGGAGCGTTGTCAGAAGTGCACAACTCGGAGACAACACCCTGCTTAGGTGGTTGTGCCAGTGTGCCCTCTTGCCTACCATCACCTGTACTGCTTTTCTCCTGTTAGTGGCGTTACAGGATGTGCCAGCGTTTCCTCGCTGGCACTGGGTGGGAGAGGAAGAGCAGCTTTTTCTGGGACTGCGTTTGTGGAGATGCACAAGCACAGCGGGGTTGTGATTCTGCCCCCTGCTTCAGCAGTGCCCGCTAGCGCACAGTTTGCACGTGCTGCTACAAGCGGTGGTGCGTTGTCCTGGTTCTTCGGCCTCTCTCGGAAGTGAGACTGCCAGCTCTCGCCTTAAGTGGGATAGTTCTGCTCTCACTTTGAAATGCCAGAGAAAACAGTTGTGGGACAGACAGCCAAAAGCTTGCTGGAGAAAAAAGGAATGGGGCAGGGGAGGAAAGGGCTGCAAATAAGAAGATGACATGCTGAAAAAAGTCGATGGAAATAGGTCAGAAGTAGCTGGTTAGGGATTACAGTGTCCCTAAGAAAGACTGTCGTGGAGGAGTGATGCGCATCCGCTTTCCTCCTCTGTTGCTTATTTTCCTTTGTTTCTGAATTTCTGAAATTCTGTTTTTCTGAGTGTTGTGGTTTAACCCCAGCCAGCAACTAAGCACCACGCAGCCGCTCACTCACTCCCCCCGCCCCGCAGTGGGATGGGGGAGGAAATCGGGAAAAAGAAGTAAAACTCGTGGGTTGAGATAAGAACAGTTTAATAGAA
>JAVJGG010000027.1:23031702-23072494 GCA_035590195.1 Aviceda cuculoides
CATACTGAACTCAAAACACAGCACTGTACCAGCTACTGGGAAGACAATTAACTCTATCCCAGCTGAAACCAGGACACTGAGATTTCTGATCTCAACCACTGCCACTGGTCCTGAACTAGTATTTATTATTTGGTGTCAGAGCTCAAACTTTTCTTCAGTCACACTTCCTACCCCGGGAAAGAATTTGCAGTACAGAGGAGTTCTTCCAAAAAAAGTCAAGATACTGGTGGCCCCGCCACTGGACAGTTATCTTATTTGATAAAGGACACATTTTAAAATTAAGGAAAACTCTTCAGCCGTAGATGAAGGGCCTTTTAGTTAGTGAATGGAAAGGTTGGCTCTGATGACTCCATCTCCAAGATTATTTTGGTCCATGGTTTATAAAAAAAAAAAATTAAAAAAATCAAATTGTGCTGTCGAAAACTTGAATTTGAATGCTTATTGTCCTGGTTTAAACTTGAGCAGGATTAAAAAGAGTTAGTGGCTGGTAGCAGATCTCTAAGGAGCCTGAAAGTGCTGGTGGAAGTGGTGTTGACCGATCTTCTAGCAAAGTGCAAAATACACCCTATAAGAAGTAGTTTTGGTCAGGGGAATTCTTCCTGCTGCTTACTCTGTGCCTTCCACGGTGCAGCAGGTGGCTGTGGGAGGTTAATGCTGTGAGAGGTGACTGGATAAGGGAGTCCTTGAGTCCTTCTGTCCTTCTGCTTGTGCTGATCAGAGCCGAGGAGCTGATCCCTGTCAGGGCAGAACAAGTGATCCGCACGTGCAGCGTCAGGCGTTGCAGTGACGTCACTCCAGGTAGCATTTCGGGAGCTGTGGGTGTGATGGGCCTTTTTAAAGTAACCGCTAGCCTGAGTGTGTTGATGTAATTTAAGTCAGTTCAAAAAACCTAGGATATACGGCAGCAATAAACAACTGTGGGTGCGAAGTGACAAGAGCAGCTCTTGCAGGTCTGTGCTAATCACCCTGCTGACAAGTTTGAGCACGAGGGCAGCTTGGTTCTACACTCCAAAAACAGGGGCAGAGAGGGAGCACGCTGTGATCTTCTCGGTACTCTGTGAGCAGCTTGGCCCTTTTAATTTTCTGAACTGCAAAAATGACCTACAAGAACATCTTGTTGGTGATCCTTTAGAGAGCAACGCGCTGCCCTGCCTCTAAAGCAGTGCCCTTGTGGGATGCTCATTTTGCATGTTACCGCTCGTTACCCAAACGAGATGCGACAGTTGACCACTGAAGCTCCTGGAAGACTTGCTGACAGTTGATGTGGGACATTTCTACTGGTCTTGTAATAAGCGGTGTTTTGTCTGTCGCATCGCAAGGCTGCAGTAATTGTTCCGAAGCAACTGGTGTGTCTGTGTGTGGTGGTGCAGCGGGGTCTTGCAGGGCACAGGCTTACAACCGTGGATTGTAAGCGCATGCTGTCCTTAGCTGAACCGAGGTTAGAGCTGCTGCCAAAGGCAAAGATGCTCAGACCTTCTGAAAATTAGTGGGCTTGCAGTAAAATGCTGTCCTCTGTGACTGCAAATAACAGATAGCTATTGCTTTGTAAAGATTAATAACCTTGTATTTTAATGCCAATTACATAAACTTGGTGTCTTCTATCTTTCAGATTCCTCTTGTGGCACTTCCAGAATAAGCTGTAAAACTGAAGGCATTGCAGTGACTATCGGGAGTTAACCTTTCTTTTAATGACCTAAGCTTAGACATCTAGGTCTATAAATGCTTTTATAGATGTTTAAAGCAGGGTTTGACATTTGTGACCACTATGGGGTTATTTAAAAAAACAAAACAAAAAACAATAAAACCTCTTGCGTCTAACACTTGAATGGGGCTAATCAGGGGTCATTTCAAAAGGGCCTTTGTAGGAATTCTAGGACTTCAGAAGTAAAACTGTAAGTAGAACAGAAATGTAGATTGTCCTAGAATTTTCTGTATTTTTGTACCTGTTCATTGCATCAGTGGAGTAGAATGGAAATAGAAATGTTACAAAGTTCAACTAAAAGGAAACAGGGTTGGCCAAGGGTTAAAAGCAAAACTAAATTTAATGCCCTCAAGTAACTGGCTTTATCAGTTCAGTGCTATCCCTCTCATTTCTCTCAGAGCAGAGTTTGGGTGGTAGGGGAGATGGAATACAGTCTGCAAAGTCTTGAAAAAGAGAACTGGTTTGTGTCTTTGTATTAAATGTTAACAACATTGTTAAATAAACTAAGATTTTTGTATCTCACAACCAACTCTGTTGCAGTTCTCAGTCCTTTACTTCAGCAGCTGGCAGCTCTCAGCTGACATCCCTTGGGTTTTAGCACTCTCTTCTGTAAGAAAGTCCAGTGAAGCCATTTTCGTCATTTACCTAGATGTGAGAATAAAAGTGCAGAACATTGGCAGAGTGTGCCTGCAGGATACAAGTAGTCTGACACATCCCAAACTTAGGAACCCAACTTTAGATTGCCAAGAGCTTAGTCCTGCTGGAGCTTTTACTGTTTCACCGCTCTGCGTGGTGTTGTTTTTGCCATGGGGCAACAGCAGCAAATTCAAGGGGTTTTTTGCCCCCCCAGTATTCAGATGAAAGTCTGATACTAAACTTTTCCAATTTTCTGTTGATTTGGAAGTTGACTTGTGGGGTTTTTTCAGTATTATTATGTTGGTATATGAAAAGTTTTCTTTACCAGCCCTCTTGGAATCGTATTGAGTGGTCCTGTCCTGCTTAGCATGTTGGGATATGGTTTGGTTTCAAGATATGTGAAAATTATAACCACTCTTTGTTGAAAATTCATTAGGAATGCCAGTCAAATTAGTGATGATTTAATAGTCTTGTGAACTATTGACGTTGCTGAATAAATGAAGTATTGAGCATGTTATGCAACAAGACATTCTACAAGAGTGTCTTTCCTAGCCACTTTGTATACATTATGTATTTACGTAAATGCATGCATGTTTTTGTTAGGGATGCAGAGTAACAAAAGAGGGTACAGAGTGATGCTTTAATTTTTGCACTGGGATTTGGAGAATCTTCACATGGTGAGATTTCAGGACATCTAAGGAGTACTAGAACTCTACCAAGTCCATAATTTAGGAGAGCAAGCTCATAACAATTCTAAATTCATGGTTCATGGTTAAAACAGCCTTGGGATTTTTTTTTCTTTCCCCTGGTGTATATCTTAGTTGTTGGAGTGTGGTCTTTCTGCTGTTTTTTGTATTAAATCGCAGACTAGCTGTTACATATCCTGGTAGATGGGCACAGTTAGCCTACAGGGCAGCTGGACTATACGCAGCTTCTCTCAGGCTATGTCGGAGCAGTAGGAAGCTTCAGAAAGGAGAATCTGTGTTGTATCGATGCAGAGCTGCAGGAGCAGACATTTTATGGTGCTTCCAGTCAAATTGATGGACTAAGATTAATTTCAGGTGGAAATTAACCTGGATGAGCCCTGAAGGTGGTGTTGAGAAGTGTCTTGTGTGGATTTACAAGTTTTATTTTTAATAAAACTTTGTATTTAAGCTATGTGTAAGTGTGTTCTGGGAACACTTATACTTCCTCAGCATTCATTACTTTTTTCTGTACTACCAAAACCAGTTAAATTGTTCAGTTTGTAACTTAGTTTTATTTTTCATTCTTTCTGCTTTTTGTTTTTTTGCTTTTGTTTTGCCTTAATTTAGTCAATTTGAGGCTTGTCTATTTCTGAGTTGTTGGTTTTTTTGTTAAATTCTACTTCTAGTGGCTATAAATAGAGCAACTGCTTGTTAATCACTCAGACTTTTACCAATTTTTTTTTAAACTATATATGTTATGCCAAAATAAACAATGTAGACATACAGAAGTCAGATCTGACCTCTTTGGTTTATGGACTTTGCTTCTGCAGGCTGTCAAAAATGACGTGGAAGTAGGGCCTCTCATCTAACAAATCTTGGCTGCCTGCAGGTTTGTATCTCTGCTTTCTCTTTTCCCTGGCTGCCTGTTTTTATGCTTTTTGAGGTTTATTTTTGAGTCCTTTACCATGTGGGCCTCATGGGCTCAAAGGAGCCATGCAAATCAGTTCATCATGTGAGGCTCATTTCTGTAAGAAATGAGGCTAAAAACTGGGCTTGAGTACACCAGTAAAGGCAAAGTCCCAGGGAGGGGGAAAAAAAAATATCTGTACGTTATGGATCACTTCAAAAATAGGTAAAAGGGATAAAAAGCAGTAAAACAAGAAAGTGACAGGTAGAAGCCTCCCAAACCATCTGTTTTTAGAAGCAGTACATGGTGTAAAAGTACATGTTATTCAGAAGTCTTATGTATGGGGTTTCTGCTCTGGCAGCCCTCCGCAGCTGCGTTATAAATAAGCGGATAAATGTAAAGCCAGCTGAAGGCTGACATCTTACCAGGCTCACAGTGTGGTGGTGTGTAGTCCTTGCCATGAAGAGTTTTACCGCAGATAAGTTTCCTTTAGCAGGCCTACTCGCACTAGTATCAAAGAGCTGCTGAACGATAACCCAGCAGTTCTAGTTCTCTTCAGTGTTATTAGCAGGCTACGTTTTTCTTTATTTTAATGACTGAATATAGGGTCATGGATAAGACTCTTTTCTATGAAAAGCATGTTTAAACAGTTGATTCGTTTTGCAATATAATCTTAAAGGTACCCTGGAAAATCAAAACGAGAAAAGATTTTATTGCAACAAGTAAGAAATTACATGAAAATATTTACTTCCCAAACTCTTGCAAAAAAGATAGCTGACAACAGTAGCTGTTTAAGACTTGGTTCATAATTTTACTGTGAAAAAAACCCCTGTCCGATTCCCTCCCTTTCTCTTAGAATATGGTCTGCAAGGTGACTTGGGTAATGAGCTGAGGGGCTGACTACTGAGATCTTTGTAGAACTTGTTAACCATCTCTCCTTTCAAACCTAGTAACTATGAAGTGAAAAACTGAATTTAGTCTTAAATTTGAAAAATATATATTTTGGCATATATAAAAACTACGATGAATCCAGAAGAAGAAACCTCATGCTAGAAACAGAACTTCAGAGGATGGTACCTATCAGTGGTGTTCTCCTCAGCTGAGGCTATAAAGGGCATGTTTGTGTATGTAGCTTTCCCGTGGTTTTAGCTCTTTATTCTCCTATATTGCAAATTCCTTTATTTTAAGAAAAATATCTGATAAGAGTTACATAAAATCAAGGAAAAATAAGTTCCACATGATTCATCCCTATATACTGTGTCTTTTACTATGTGAAGAGGCAGCAATAATCTCTGATAAAGCGGGAGGGGGTGGTTTGGTTTGCCAAAAATTTGTCCACAGAATTTGATGGTACTTTATTACTGCTCTTTCCAACCAAGATAAACATTCAAACAGGCTACAGTGGGACAGGATGGGTCAGAGCTTTCTGGTAAGGAAGCAAGGGGTTACTTACCTGTGCTCAAGTATTATTAGAACAATGCTGGTCCTACAGACTTAATTTTGGTGTAGGGTACCTCTAGAACAGAGCTGTGGAGACTCTTCTAGGGAGTAGTGTAGCCTTTCTTCCTCTCAGAGGTACGTATATTGCAAGTAGGAAAATGGTGAGGTCAATATAAGAATAAAATCTTCAGCTCCTTTTTTGCAGGTGCCTTCTATGGGAAGAAATCCAATAAAATCAAACCTTGAAAGGACTGAGTATTTCTTTAAAATTAGTTTTGCATGCTGTTGTAATAAGGGTCAGCAAATGGCACTTATGGCAAAAGTGAAGAAGTTTCAATGTTTTAACAGTCCTTCACATTCATATGGCTTAACTGAAAATGTTGGCAGATATTCTCAAAATCCCACTATGCTATTACAAAATAAGTATTTGAATACAAAGTTGTAAGTCACATATTTCAAACATGAAATCTGAAAATACAACTGAAGGGTGGTGGGGCAGTCGATGTCAACAGCTTTCTGAAAGCTTCATGTCTGCAGATGTTGGAAGTATTTTTTTAATGTAGTACTGCTAGATTTCAAAATTTGATGTCTCAGGATATCCGAGGAAGGATTTCATCCCATATGAAAGCCACAAATATTGTACCTGAAAAGAGAAATTACAGAAAGGACCTTTATTTAAATGTATTTGAGAAAGACACAGTGCTGGTATTGAAAATACACATTACGTTCAAGTATTTGAGTGTCTAGCATGCAGTACAGCAGCAACTGCAGAAAAATGGAATTTTCTGTTGAAAAGGCTAGAGGCAGTCAGTACTTTTTGCAAACAGTCTTCTTCACAAAGGAAACTTGAACAGACCATGCAAGTGATCCTTATGAGTT
Source organism: Aviceda cuculoides (assembly GCA_035590195.1). Classification (NCBI taxonomy): domain Eukaryota; kingdom Metazoa; phylum Chordata; class Aves; order Accipitriformes; family Accipitridae; genus Aviceda; species Aviceda cuculoides. The sequence continues at coordinate 23,037,953 of JAVJGG010000027.1, forward strand.
GGTAATCTTGTTTTTCTTTGGATAGTTCATGTTTTAATTCTGATCTGTATAAGCCATTCCCTAAATAAGCAGAATTTTGTTCTCCTGAAGTCCAAAGTCTGAACAGCTCTGCTGTTTACCTTCCCAGTCTTCCTCTGGACCCTGAACTCTTGTGAGGACTACAACCCAAGTGGCCACATTCACCACCTGTTCTTCTGTTTGTAAGCAGGTCAAGTACAGGATTACCACTCACTGGCCCTTTCGTATTTGAATTAGACTTGATTAGTGACAGTTTTCTAAGAACTTCCTGGATTACATTCACTCACTGTGTAAGAGTTTTCCTCTGTCAGATGATGTCTGCATAGTTGGAAACCCCTAGGAGGACCAGGGTCTAGGACTAGAAGACTTCTGCTAGTTGTTTGTTGAAACCCTTCTTTGCTACCAAATCCCTGAGATGCCGATCACTTCACTGCACATGGACTTGCAATTCTTGTTTCTTTGCTAAGCTCCATGCTTAACTGTACTGAACTTGATGGAAACCTCTGAATACCCTATCCTCTGAGCAGAAAGGTGAAAGTTTCACCTGTAGCCTTCTCCCTTGCTTACCTCCTCCATTTATATCTACTGATAAGTGACTTTTGTGGCACTTTCTATCCTGATGGTGAAAAATCTTTTTCTTCTAAGGAATAGTATTAGTCCTTCTGGTAAAACTAATCTAAAGAAGTGGGCATTCATTCTGGTTTTATAGTGTTAGAAAACTGGCAGGATGCTAAGTTGGCACCTGTCCAGGAAAGAGCATTAATTTTATTGCCCTCATGTCCACTATCTTGTCACCAACTCTTCCATTCATAGCTGCCCTTGCGTTGGTACTGAAAGAGAAGCATTAGCTCAGTCCCCATTATTCCTAATGGTATAATCATGCCCGGACAACTAACATGAATTCCTTTGGCAGTAAAACAGAAGTATCTTTGTCCTGCTGGTACTTACTGCTTCTATGTTCACAGTCCAGAATTTAGGCCTGCCTATGCTAAGTGATAAACACTTGCTGACATCTGTATTTACTACAGGAATTAGCTGTTTTAGTGCTACTGGATAATCACCTTCACCAAAATGTCAGTGAAGCCATTTTGAAAAATGAATTCTTAACTACAGTTCCAGGATTATGTTCATGAAAGACCATAAACCACCAGTAGATTTGTTTATCCTAAAAGAAAACTTCCTCTTCCTCTTGTGGAGGTGATAATCAATCTTCCTCTTGTTCTAAGTGTCCTTTCTAAGCAAATTGTTTTAAAGTTGGTGGTTAAGAAGTTGCTTACAGCTAGATCAGGGTATCAATTATATACTGAACGGTCTCAAGTCTCCTTGTCTCATGGGTGTTTGCTATGCCCATAAATGAGACCATATTGCACTTTGCACAGGCAATTTGAACTTTCATGGTATGCTAGTGCATGGTTCAGCAAATCACAAAAAAACCTAGACTCCTAAAAGAATTCCTCAAAATAAGAATGAAGTAATTTAACCATCTAAGATGCTGATGCTGGGAAAAGTGAGAAATCAAGTTAGCATATCACTATGACTCTGCCAGTTTCTAGGAAGTATGAAACAGTATTTCTGCTGACACATAGATTCTGAAAGTAATTTTTACATCTAAATTTAAAATATCCCTTCCCTCATTATCTACTTTTATGATTCTGCTTAAAGGTTCTTTTCACAACAATTTTATTGTCATCATAACAAGTCATTTTCCTAGATGCCTCATCATTTGGTGCAATTTTGGAAGAAAAAAATCTATTCCTATTATTTTCTTACTTTCAAAAAGTGTCAGAAAAATTTCTTTTTGTGTTAGATTTGTAGATGTGCACTCCTGTATTTATCAATTCAGTTTTCAAATACAACTATCTCCTCTATACTTCCACCTCCAACACCTTACAATTGTTTACAACTCCTGGTTTATAAGATAAGGTCTATATGTATCCATGAAACTCCCTTGTTTTGTAATGAGATATCTATATTACCAATAGACTACTCAGCCCTTCAGGTGACCCACAGACCTGAGATCTGTAACTAAATGTTTAGCTACAGTAATGACACTACAAGAAGTGACGCATCCCAAGTATTTGCATCTTTACAACTGCTTGGTCTGGAGTTCATTTCCCTCATAAATTAGGAGGCAGCATTCAATACATTCTGTATTTTCTACATGTTAACTAACGATAAAGTGCTGTTTATGAACTTTCACAGAAATAAAACATTACTCCCTAACCGCATTCTAAACTCCTCAAGTCATGGTTCCATTTGTGTTAACATTGTTAATTTTCTTACTCAAGATGAAATCACCTGAAGGCTTTCTGCAAAGCAGTTCTGCAGGATGCATCTTGCTAAGTAAGTAGAACATGGTGTTTCTTCTGAAATGTTCTGCCTCCTGTTTCTTTAGATGCCTTGTCAAAATATTAAAGCCCAAGTACTTACAACCCAGACAATCTCAAAATGGGTATCAGACTGAAAGATAAATGTGAAATCTAAGGAATATCGTATGTTCTGTTAGGACCCAGCTTTGCTGAAGACATTTCATTAACTACTAACTGGAGCAGTGCATGGCATTTTATCAAGCTTACTCTATTGTTCATTCATCCTGTTTGGATGTCTAATTTAACAAAATTATATTAAAGTGAATTTTAGTTTGACTAAAAATTCTGTCTCCATTTTTGACTGACTGAGAGTCATTGTAAATAGAACATGCACAGACATGGACTCAAAGGAAAAGAAGTCATTTGTAATAAACTGGAGCCCTTTGAGATGTTTCCTCAGTGTGTTTCACAGCCTACCTTCTTTCAAATACCACTGTTTGTACCTTCTAATAGGATTAACAGACATGAAAGGACGCAGGATTAGCTGACTGCTTCTTTATATGCCCTCTAAGCAGAAGGCTCAAGATTTGTAGGGACTAACTGTAAACAATCAACAGCATGAAGTATTACATGGAGCATTTTCATCTGCACACAACTAGAAGTTAAAAATCAATAGCTTCCAAATGAAAACCATAATTTAAGTTAGAAAAATTCCACTTACTAAAAGTCCCTATTCTTAAACTAAGAACAGATTGTTTCCAATGGTGATTGGGGCAAAAATGTAGAATGGGAACTGCAAAGTTTAGACACTAGGGAGATAAAAAAAGATCTGATATTATAATAGTAATAATTGAGAAAGCATATTTTAAGCATTTGTCCTAATACCTGTGGGTTGCTTTTTTTTAATTAATCATCCCCATGTTCTTGTATACCATTACAAAGGAAGTCAGAAACTGCATGCTAACTACTATGTTTCTATTTTGAATTTAATCAGGCTAATATTTACTTTCAGGTAGCCTCCTCTCCTTTTTAATATTCTCTTAGAATCTGCAAGTGCACCTTTGGTCAGTGTGAGAATATGCAGCATACCTCAAACAGGCTGGATTTTAATACCAAGGCATAAAGTCCCAAACAACAGGCAGCTTCGAAAGGATCATGCTCCGGAGTTAAACAGCTGTTGGTTTATAACTACCTAGTTAACCCAAACCTAAACACTAACCTTTTCCTATTTAGAATTGTGCTGTTGTGCTTTTTCGGTAGGTACACTATATCTTGGTCAAAGTATCCCAAAAGTACTTAGACTTTGAACCTGACATATAAACTAAAAAAATTATATAACCTAATATGGTTGTTTCCTGATCTAAACAGGAAAATTCCTGATATTATTTTGTGAATAAAACTGTTGTTTAAAATTCAGTATTAGATTCACAAAACAGTGTTACAGGTGTTCTACATAGAGCATTAAATGAGTTTAAAATATGTAGCTTACATTTGCAACACAAACCCATGATTCTGAATGACTTCTACACGTACGTTATAATTGCCCATTTTCTGGATTTTATTTAAAACAGAACACAAGCAGGCTATCAAATAAAAGAATAGCCATTTTTTGAACCATGTAGTAAATAATACTTAAATACATAAAGTATTAAGAACTTACCTAAGGATGGTGCTATCCAATATACCAGTGAGTAACTTGAAAATTTGTCATAGAAACAATTTGCATGTAATGAAAAAGCCAATGCTGGGTTAAATATTGCTCCTGTGAGATTTCCACCTGCAAAAAATGTAAACAATATAAAATCAAACCACCTTTCTTAATATTTAAATTAATATTGAAACACACCTACCCAATATACAAGAAATGTACACACCCTGCAATAGAATTTATTAGCAGAAACTACTTGAACAGATCAACTCTTCTGAAGTTACTTACCTGATGATATGGTTAACAGTTGAACTGTTTTCTAAAATGCTTTAAAATATCTGAGGGGTAGGCTATAACTTCCTTTATCTCTTTCTAGCAAATATTCTTTGAAGAGAAGGGTTTGGCTAATGTTTAATGTTTCTGTTGATAAGACTACAAGCTGTTTTACTAATAGTCTGTATCACACTTTTAGAAGAGACAGAAATTGCACAAATATTAGCAAACAAATACTAAGCTTTCATAACATCCCCACATCACATGTAACACATGCCAAGATAATGGAAAAACTGCCAAGCACTGTTCTTGCTAAACTGACTTCTATGCTTTCTTACTAGAACACTAATATTATCATATCAATTTATAGAACACTAAGATTATCATATGATAATAACTTGGGGAAAAGCCTTCACAATTATTGTGTATGTTATTTGAAGAAAACAAAATCGAACCCCACTCCACTCTCTTGAAAAAGGAAGCTTAAAGAAGCCAAGCATCTTTCCTTGCCTCTGACTTCAGATATAAATTAAGTTGCCTAAACATTCTCTAAATAACTAGACCCAAATATATTTCACTGTGGGGACTAACTGTAATTGCACTGCAGATGAACCTGGACGTAAGTGTTTTTAATTCTGACATATGTTGTTCCTCTCACTGCAATCCTGCAGAAAAAGCATTACATGGTAAAACTATCTATTTCTGTACTAGAACCGCCCCCTATCTGTTTTATCTATTAGACTATTGCCATAAAATATAATTGTGTCTATTTCATTTCTTAAAGCTTATTCTTGATTTTCTCAAACAAGACAGCATGAGCTTTGAAATTATCCTTTGTACAAATATGATGCTACTGTAATTCTCATTTGTTATGAGCATCCAATCATTTACCGAAAGCTTTAGTAAGGTCTTTGTCATTCTCCTCTTCTGTATTTCTCTTTCTGTGTTCTCCTTATTATTTCTTTTACCGTTATTACAGTTCGGGAATGTTTTAATCTTTGTTGACCTACTCAGTTTACTCTGGTTTTACACTTGTTTTCAAGAGGAACTCAGATTTGCTGTGTAGTCTGTTATTCTAGACATTGACACATTAACAACTTTCACTGTTGCCAGGAAGGCCATCTACAATAATTTACTTTGCTTTAATCTATTTATTTATGAATTCACTGCTTCTGCTTTTATATCCACAATCATACATTTAAGAGTAGAATTTCACTCTCAGGATGCAGTTGCTGTTTATGAACATTGGACAGAGTTTTAACTGTTGTATTTCTTCAATATTACCTGCTAATAACTACTGGAATATCAACCAAAAGCCAGAGTCACTAGTATAATCTTATTTAAAAATATTTATTAAACATCTCAGTCTGTGTACCAGAAAAGAGAAATGATTTTATGGCAAAAGAAGAGTAACATCTTTGATGGTGTACACATAAAAACTTAAACAGGCGAAGTAATGTGTCCTCCACACAATATGTGAGAAAGTAATTTTAACTTTTGAAATACTAAAGGCAAAACCAAAATTAGGAAGAAACTCAGAATTAAAAATATGTATGTCATTTTTACCTTGATATGTTAGGCTTAGAAAGATCTAACCAATTTCATACAATTCTGACTTCATTGTAATATTGCCTGTAAATGAAAAAGTCCTCAAAAGGTGTATTCTTTTTCTTCCCCAAAAGAAAAAGGCCTCAGTCCACATCTTAGTAAATGCCAGGCTCATGACTACTGTAGGGAGAGAGGACTGCATGTTTCACCTTTCCATTTGAAACAGAGTGTACAGCAAAGAGTGCAAACCTTAAGAAGCTTGGAGCAGAGTGAGCAAGAAAGAACTAGATTTTCCACTAAGTAGGGAATAAATGTAGGTTCAGGATCTGCTCCCTGGAATGCATATATATTTTTACAGTAGACCTGATTCTAGATTAAAGGAAATGGAAAGAAAAATGCCCAGGTTCTGCATGCGATACAGACTGTGCACGTGAAAGAGGCCTGGGTGCAGTAGGTCTGATGTTTCCTAGAAGTACGTGCAGATCGATTGTACTGGATAGTCGTAACATGTCCAAGATTGTCACAAGGAAAGGGACTTGGTACACAGCTTTCTGCTAGAAAAAGACATGAGGCCAGCCTGGCCAATGACACTGGGTATGAATTCTTTGCATGAACTAGCAAAGAGAAAAGCAATGTGACACGTATTATTTTATATGACTATTTGCTAAGCAGGAAAGGAATGTTAAGAGTCAGGAATCCAGCTTTCTATGCTTGTAGAAGAGCTAGGATAATCTTTGGCTACACTTTTACCGAGCAATTCAGAAATATATTTAATGAGCTAAAATGCATTGACACCTTGCCTCTGCCTTCAAAAATTAATTTTAGAAAGTAGTTCAAATTGCTAAGTTAATTCTCAAAATTCTCCATGGACTTCTTTTAATCTTTCAGGTATTAGCTAATTTCAACTAAACATAATGAGTGAGGCTTTTTTCATTGATACATCTGAAAATTCAACTATGCTTTATTCTATCATATGTTATTATGTTAGATAGCATAATAGAGTTAAACCTTTTGGACAAGATGTCAGTGACATCCCAGATGTTTGCAGATAAGGGAGTGATCTCGCCCTCTCATAAATGGATTTGATAATCTCTTAGATGACCTTCTCTGTGGTGGGGGCTGTAGTACAAGCAAGGATTTCCATAACCGTCTCTCTCTCTCACCTCCCCATAACCTAAACTGCAGAAACTCCTTCCCGGTACAACCCACTCCCTGCAGGGCAGTGCTCAAGTGGCACGTGACATACTCTGGCACTTCACTGGTGACAATGGGGAGCATCAACAGTCAGCAGAAAGAAGTTCAGACTGAATCCCCTCACCTCTTCCTCCCTGCTGGTCCAGAGAGGCTGCGCAGGTGACAGTGTCCCAGCTCCGGGAAGCATGAGGTGACAATCCAGGCAGAGGCAAGGACACGGCCACACAGGGCATTACAGAGACATGAGACCCTTGTAAATGCCATGATAAAACAGGCACCTAATTTTTTCCTTTTTTACATTTGGTTTCATGAGGTATTATTTTATCATTTCTGCATGCATTCTACAAATAACCATTCCTGCTTCTGACTTAAGGCAGTTAAATAAACTGCACTGATATGAATTATGCATTGCCTGAATGCAGAACTTCCACATTACTGGTCTGTACCCTGACATTGCACAATCAGCATTTTTTTCCTGATGCAGACAGTGGTGCACTCTCGCAATGCCACTTAGAGCACATGATATGAAATCTCTTACGCAGTATAAAATCAGACTACAAAATGGTCCTTCACTGAGATATTTTAACAGTATTCTGTGAAACTTAACAATATTTACTTGTAGATTTGACATCATTTTAAATTTGTAACTAATTTAATTCTTAACTCCACACTTGCCTGGAATCTAACCAGGCAAACTTTACATAAACTCCAAATGAACTCTGCGCATGTAGGACCAAAGACTTTCCTTGATGCATTTTTTGTAATCTATGAAAAATAATTTTGCAACTTAACACTTTTAAGAAAATAAAAAACCCCTTCCGTTACAACTTTATTGCAGGAACAGATTAAAAAAAAAACTAACCTGCATACACGAGCATGGTGATGAGAAGAGCAATCAAATGGACTTTGTATTTGGGATTAACACCTTCCACTCGCAGGACACTCAGCTGGAAAACGACAGAAAAGAGCAGTTCTATGCAGAACGCCTGCGTCTCTGTAGTCTGCATGGGGCTGCTGCAGCCCTGCGAGAGTGCTCCAAAATGTGGCTCTGCCATCTCCAGGCTCCAGATGAAGTGCATGAACACTCTGGCAAGCACTGCAGCCACGAACTGAGCCGCGATTTTGAGTCCACCCATCTTGACCGATATCCCACCGCCCCACATTGGCTGCAACGTGCCACAGGGATTGCATGTGCTGCCAGTCAGAGTCAAGCCGTGCAGGACGGTGAAACCGTAGGTGAGAGTGAGGGCAGTATGCGGCTTCGGCTCCACATTGCCGAGCAGGCAGAGCTCGTTAGTGCAGGCGCAAATCTGGAAGGTGCTAAACATCTCCAAAAGGAAAGCGCAAAGGCGCTGGTGGGCGCGCAGCCGGCGGCGGGTCAATCTCCTGCACAGCCCCACCGCTACCACGATGCCGGCCATCAGCAGGAGCGAGGTCCCGACCCCACCGCCAGCCATGGCGAAAGTTTCACAGGCCGAAGGACTCGAAGGAGGAGTTCACCCTGGTCCAGCCCCGGCACCTAGGAGGAGAAAGCAAGCGGGAGAGGGAGGGAAAATGACCACCCTTTCCCTTCGAGGTAGGAGCCAGCTTCTGTCCCCACCTGCTTGCAGCCTCCGACATGTCTGACTCACCCTCCGCTTGACAGGGAGCAAAGGGCAGGGGAGCCCGGCTTGACAGGGGTGAGGAGGGCAGGGGGATCCCTCTTCCCTCCGCTCCCCGCCGGGGAAGGGGTTAGGAGAAGGAAGGTCTCTCCCTGCGCTGGAAAAGAGGCACGGGAGTGGGGGAAGAAGGGGGCTCTGCTTTCCCTCAGCCCCTCCGCGGTGGGGCGGACAGAGCTCCCCTCAGCCCGCGGTGGAGGACGGGGGCGGGGGGAGACGACGCCACCACCCAGCTCCCGCCCACCGGGGGACAGGAGGCGAAGCCAATTTCTCAGCCGGGTGGGTAGCGGGGCCTCTCCGCAGGCAGGCGAAAGCGGTTAAAGAATAAAGCTCCGGCCCCGCGGTGGGGTGAGGCGAAACGGCGTCGCCGCCGCCTCCTCCTCCTTCAGTCAAGCGCTGCGCGCCGCCGGCAGCGCGAGAGAGAGGGCTGCGGGACCGCGCATGCGCGCAACGCCCGGCTCCCCGGCGTATAGGGGGCGAAAGGAGCGGGGCGGGGGGGGGAAATGGCGGGCTGGGGCGCGAGGTGCCGCTGGTACCTTCCCGCGCGCGGGCTGCGGCCGTTGGTGCTGAGGTGAGGCGAAGACTAGTGAGGTGAGGAGAGGAGAAGTGAGGTGAGGTGAGGAGAAGAGAGGAGCGGTCCGGCCCCTGCCCGCCGGCAGGAGCGCCGGGAGTCAAAACCGAGGAGGGGTCCGGCCCCTGAGTCAAAACCGAGGAGGTGCTGGCGCTGGCTTCGGCCTTGCTGAAGGCTCTTAGGGTGGTTTCCCTTGTTCTTGGGAACCTCGCTGCGCAAGAGGCAGGTGTGGGGGTTACTTAAATCTCTTCCTCCTACTCGCTTGCTGGGGGAAAGGCGTTTGAGAGAGCGCCAGGAGGAGGCATGTGGTGGTTCTTGGGCTTCTCCAGTGGAAGTAACGCTAAAAATAGGTGCCGTCCTCATGCTGCTGAAGGTGGTAACTTGGCTTTTATAGCAGGCCCCAAATTGCTTCAAGGCAGCCCTGAAAAATAGGCAGGGCCTCCTTTAGAATAATTTTTTGTGGCTAGTAACTGAGAAGGGTGAGTCCAGCATGAGGTAATTGGTGTAAATGCTTCCTGTCCTATTAGGCTGGGGCTGAGTTTTTCTTCAGTCCCTACCTGCAGTGCTGTTTTGCTGTTATGAGAGTTTGGAATAGGTTGTACCTCTCGCCACGAGTGTTTTTCTGGCGGGGAGAGAGAAATAAATGCATGGGCTCTGTGCACACGAATGTTTGTGCCATGTGCCCTTTGATGTACTGCTTTAGTTTCCACGCTGTGGAAAGAATAAATGCATTTTGCAGTGCTTTTTCCTGCTTTTCATCCTCGCCATCACCGACTGGTGCCGCATTTTTAGGAGTGCCAAAATCCTGATTTTATGAACGCTAAAACTGAAGCGCTGCTGGCAGCACTTACCGCTGTGCTGCAGTTAAATGCACCTGCAAGGAGCGACAAAGGCCGAGTATTTCTAGAATCCAGTATTTCTGCCACAAGGCGGCGTCAAAGATGACAGTTTGTCAGATCTGGCAAGAATGACTTTTGCCCGATCAAGGTCTGCACGGTTTATTTCTTGCAAGGAGGCAATACACAAATATATTGCTTCTGAGCAACAAAAGGAAACCCTTACTTTTAGTTGAAGGTCAGCCTACCATAAAGATCAAAGTTGCAAAACACAGAATCGTTTCCCTAGGAGGAGGGAGTGACGGGACAAGCTCTTCCTCATTTCTGGAAAGGTAGGACCATCGAGACATCTTGTCTTAAGATGTTTGGGGATAAGAAGAATATTTGGAAGGCTCATCTTCCAAAGGATCATTTGGCTATGAGAAATAGGGATTTTTTTTTTAACAGGAGGGGAAAAAACCCAGCAGTTGGACAGTGATAATGTAAAGGGAGGAAAGGTGAAAATGGCAGAGTGGTTAATATTTGGCTTTTTTTGTTTGTACGAGATTAGATGTCAAGAAATGTGAGTGAGGCAAGACAGGAGACATGACTGTGTTAAGTCATTACATAAGTCCCGAAGCACCTTCATGAAAACCCTGAACAGAAGCAATTGCTTTTCTTAGCAATGATGTTCTGTAACTAATGTGGAACTAAAACCAGTTCTATCCTTTATTTATTTAAGATTTTGGATTAAATTAAGGAATATTCTGTTAGAAGTAAGGATCAGAATAAGAAAGCTGGGTTTTAATACCTATACAGGCTCCTTTTTTTTTTTTTTTTTCTCTGACCACAGCTTTATGCACTCTGTTTTGAATTAATTGGTGACGATGTACGCAATTATGGATGTGGTCAGCACTAACTTGGAAAAATTATCCTTCGTTTTTCTTTCCTACAAGCAGTATTGTAGTTTTTATTAAATACTTGTATTAAAGTGACATCTAGAGACTGGAGTCTGTTTGTCTAGGAGCTCTCTTGCACACACTAAAAGTGAATGTCCGTTCTGAAGAGCTTATTTTCCAAAGAGATAAAGCAGAAAGTTGCTGGTAATAGCTTTATGTTTTATTTGGGAATAATTTGGAAATTTACTATTGTGTTACCTCATTTACTTACATAGCTAAGCACAGCCATGTGTGTTGTTCCTATTCTTGCTGGTTGCCAGAAAACAAATAAAGTGGATGTGTCATTTAACAGCATGGTCTCAAGGTGGATTACTGAAGTGTGGTTTGGAATCGATTGCTTTTTTTTTAAGTATAGTTCGTGCCAGTGACATGAATAAGGGATCAAACAAGCCATAGTTATCTATACGACCAGCTCCAAATATTTTACCTTCCTGGTGTACATATAATTGTATTTTTTGACCACCAGAGGGTAGTGTCATTCCAAACAATAGCTTTTCATGTGATCCTATATCCGCTTTATGCTGTATTTTGCCACTGATAGGTGAGAATATAGATCTTCTACATACAAGTGCAAACCCTTAATTTTGTAGTTTGTAAAAACGAATGTTCAAGCCTGGAATGTCTTTTAAAATTCATTTTACAACATATAGTTTCTTGAAACTGAATGAGTTGGGCTCATCAGTTTCTCCCTTGTGGCACTGCTGGCTCCATGTCTCATTCTAGGTTGTCCTTGTGTCTGCTCTGTGTACCAGATTCCCTCATGCTCCTGCCTGCTCTCTACCAGGACATACATAGTTTACCTTTCCTCTGATACTCCTCACTTTCTTCTCATTTCAGAGAACCTCCACATCCTTTTCTCCCATTTTCCCTTCCATGCATCTCAGTGCTTGTATTTTCTTTCCTATCTGTGTGTACTCCTACTTTCCTTCTCTGCCCAAGCCCTCGTATTTCCTGCTCTTTCCACAGCAGTTATGCAATTAACTGTTCTTAGCTCTGTGTATGATTTCAGCGCCCTTCCTTCCTAAAATTCCCTGATTTACTTCCTTTTCTTATGGGAGGCTGAGTCATTCAGAGGGTATCAACATGCCAAGAATTCTTGGATGGGTTTTGCAGGGGTGAAATTGGGCATTACTGTCCTGGAAGATGCTGGCAAACACTTCCAATCACTTTAATGTTAATGAACAATTGCAGAGCAGTTGAAACTGTAGTTCAACTAACTATGTATCAGGGAATTCATGTGCCCCTATTTTCTCTGTTGTGGTTTAGTTGGTTTCCCCCCAAATCGGTAGCTTTCCACTGACATTTAAATCTTAACTGGAAATCGATTAGATACAGATACTAAAAGTAGTCATAGTGCCTCAATAAAGAAGAAACTTGTTGGGCACAGGCCCTGGCAAGCTCAAGCACAGCTTCAGCACAGCTTTTCTTAGCAAGCGGCTGTGGAGGTTTAGGACATTACCCCTTTCTGGCTGCTTTTCACAGCAGTTGGAGGATGGTGCCAGACTTTGCACCAGAGGGCACTTAGAAGCTCCGCTGTACCTGTACTGCTATGCAGACAGTAATCCTGGTGCATGGGCCATAGGAAAGAGCCGGGGATGATGTCGTTAGGGGAAATGCTCAGTACACATGAGAGTGAGCTGTTAGCCAATAGATCTGAGAGTGTTCGATATTGGGGCAAGAAATGCCGCTGCATGTGCGGGCTATTGGTGTAAGGGCTTGGTGAGGGTAATAGCACAGATCAAAGTGTGAAAAATGTACGGGCTCTTTAAAGCTCTGACGATACCAGCAAATAAAACAACATCAGGATGTTCCTGAGCACCGGAGCTGGGTTGTTTCTACTGATTCTCATTAATCCTTCCATGGTTTTAGCCTGGGGCAATGAGCAGTTTCTCAAAATACTCCAGGGCACGGTTTAGGCGATACATCCTGCCATCCCCAATAGGCGGATTGTGTGTTTTCACTGTCTTTTTGAGGCTTTAATAGAATGGACATTGGATGTGCCAGTTGGCATCTGGGGCAGAGACTGGTCCCAGACTTGTTTAATTTACTAATGTGGGTGTAACGACAGTGACTAGGCCCAGCCACTAGACTGAAAATTTGGATTTGCAAACCCTGTTGGGTTTAGGCAGCAACAACTGAAGGGAGGTTGCCCCTGTTTGTTCCTCTGCTCTGCTACCAAAGGTTACTGTCTTGTACCAAAGGGCCAGAAGGTTTAGTTGCTCCTCAGTCATGACTGGCCACCCTGCACAGTAAACGAGTTCTACCACTGATCTTTGTTTTCTGATCATGCTGTTAGCTTTGATGGGAAGCACTTTTTTCCTAAAAATATACCAAGCAATGTTATCTGATGAGGTGAATCATGGAGAAAGGAAGTTTCTAAATCACCTGACGTTCATAAGCTTTGATGCAACAAGACATACACAAATTAATAGGTATAAAATCACTATTCTGTAATAATAGACACATCTTTCAACATTATACAAAACAAGATATTTTGCTGTAGGAACTTACCTGTTATTACTGCAGTAGTGTGTGTAGACTTAGGATTTTCAAGAAAATTTTGAATATGACTGGAACAAAAATAGATTAGTTTTAAGTAAAAGATAGTTTGAAGGCAGGCCCTATTGCCAAAGACCTTTGCATTAACTGATGCTGCCAAAGCTCTTGATTTTTCTTATGAGAACTTCAGTTTTTCTCTTTTCTCCCTAAGACAAAGATCCTGAATTCAAGTGATTATGTCTGTCAGTTTTGATTTAAAAACAGAAGAATCTAAGTTTCCTCGTTCTGAAGACAAGCTCACATAATCCAAAAGGCTAAAACCTAAAATGAAAAGCTAAAGGCAGAGAAAAAAGGCTTCCCATTTTTTAAAGGCTCTTGTTTTTTAAGCCCATTTCTGGGTGGGTTTTTTTTTAAAATCATCCTTAGCTTTGCCTTTCTTAAGTGTTGCTGTTAGCTGCCACAGCCTCATTCATGATAGCAAAGTGTCACTTGCTAACAAAAATTGCACAGTATGCAGTCCTTCATCTTTTGTTCACATCATGTTGCTTTCCATCTGTTTGAAGCTTGCTCCAGAATCAAACTGCTTGCTTTAAAACACGGTCCTATATTGAACAGGGAGTCCATGAAGTGAATGTTTATTGTTTCAATATATCCGTTGTGCTCAACTTTCAAAATAATACTTTTCCAAATTCCAGGTCTGCAAAAATGAGCCAGGCCTTTAGGGTAGAGTGTCTCCTCACTGGTGATACAGCTCCTAAAGCCCAAGTGCTTTCTTCAGGATCATCTGCCTTAACTCGTCGTGCTCCTGCAATCACTATTTTACAACTGTCTTAGGCAATATGTGCGTTTAAAAGTAGGTAGCATGCCTACTCACATGGCCTCAAAAGTCTATTTGCTAACGATATTTCTTCAGCCATGTTTGTAGTAATTCTACAGTGCTCTGTGTATCCCCTTTTCTGTTTCCTCTTAAGTAGCTTGCTACTCCTGCAAGGGAACCATTAATTTGAAATAATATTTTAATATTAAAAAATAAGTTATACCTGATAGAATTGTAAAGATGTCCTGAAGGAGATCAGTGTGCAATTTTTTTTAATTGCTTACAAACATACCTTACTTAATTATGTAAGATAACTTAGAACTATGTTTCTAGGAACTGTAAATGCCAATAAAACAGTAGAAGGCCCTGAGGTGAAATGACTAGTTTTCAAGTGTATTTAGAATAACAGTCTCCAAAACAATAAACTGAATTCTCTACTTCTGTTTATTATGCATAGTGCCATAGATCAACAAAAGTTATCATTGCTCTGTTTTCTTTTTACCTGTGTGTGTTTCTGAGAAAAATAATTACATAAGAGCAAAACACAATATTCTGCTGAACTGGTAAAGAAAGATACAGTACTTAATTCCAGTTGCTGTCACTGTTAATTAGCTTTCTCTGACTCTGTGAAGTGCCATGGAACAAAACCAACAAATAAATTGCCACTGCGATTTACAGCGGCTCAAATTAGTATTCTTGTACAAATCTGGTTTCAAGGCTAGAAAGAAGGTTGAGGAACTATATTGTCTGGTGTAGCACTAAAATGTATTTAAATATGTATTTGTGTTTTGCTGGGCTGAGTTAGAGACTTGGAGTCCAGCAGTCTTTTAGCATGCTGTCTTGTTTTTAGCAAAACACTTAAACTCTCTGAAAACTTTTCAACCTGGTTCATACCTATTTTTGACTTTGTTCTTCATGGATCTGGGCTGTGAGTGGCATTCCCTGTACTGCGTGAGCAGGAGGGCTTGTACCAGCAGCATGTCCTTTCACACTTGCTACCAAAGAAGTGTTTTGGCCCAGGCTAAGCCGTTCTTGAATTAAAGTTTAATTGTAGGTAAACTGTATATTTGAGTATAAATCATCCAACTGATGTCTGCATACACCTGCCAAGTGCCCTTCTGAACCTGCTATCAGAAATCACGTTCACTTGACAAGTATGAAAGCATTTATCAAAAAATGTATGTTAGCAAGTGTGCCAGAAACTTCTCTGTGGGAAAGAAGTGAGTTCTTTTGTTCTCCCTCTCTCAATTGTTAGTGATAATGACTCATGAGTTGCTTATAGCCTCAAAAATACAATAGCAGTAGTTCAGAAAGCAAATGGGAGCTCTGCTTTTCCATATGAACAGGTGATGAAAGATTTTAAGAGGAAAAAAAGGAGGCAACCCATCTTAGAAGGATTTGAACCAGACAGCTGCAGCAGCAAGCTTGACTGAAGGTGAGTGAAGAAACAGATCTAAAGGGAATGATCACAGCTTCTAGTTGCCTCTGGTTTTGTCTGCTTCTGATGCCAAAGGAAAAATTGTGGAACTGTGGAAAAGGAACATGACTGATTTATGCCTGGTTTTATATTTACACATTCCCTTTGAGCTGTACCATGCCTGTGTCCATTGTGGTTTCCTTCAGAGAGAGCATTTTGTAAGCTCATCTTTGCTGGAGTCCCTGTTGATAAGGTGCATTTGTTCATTGTCTGCTTCTGCTGCCATGAAGCTGAAGCGAAGGAAAACTTCAGCGTTAGACAGGAAGATCAATTTGAGTGAGTGGCTCCCTGTGGCAGAAGTGTATGTTAGTGAAGTTGTTGCTTCTAGTGCTAGGAGACATGTCATGCCTGTTTATCATTGCATTCACATAATTGCTTTGACAGTTTAATAAGATTAAAGCTTTATTAACACAAACGTGTTTCTTCCATTTCACTCAAGGAGATGCAGTATTTTTTTCTATGGTGGATTACCACATCTTTTTTTTGCTTGTATTTTATACTTTTTTTTTTTTTCCCCACAGTGTAAGATGAGGTGTTGAGTGGACTATTTCTATATAGTAGTCATAATTTAGTTGTGAGAGATGAGGTAATCTAGTAGCAAAGCATTGGTATGTTAGTCAAGAGTGGTGCAGTCTAATCCTTTTTGCATAATTGTTTGTGTTGTGGTCTTGATTTGATTCCTGTTCTGCTTGTCTGCATCCTTCTACTTGTCAATTTACAGCAGGAACACTTGGGTGTATGGATCATCATTGCAATGTGGCATGCAGTCAGATCTCAGATGGGATCTCTAACCCTAATGTAATACAAAGAATTAGTAATAACAATGATCACTGAATATTACATGAACATTAAAAGTATATTTCACAGCACTGTTACAAGATACAGTAGAAAATGACTCACTTTACTGTGTGGTAAATCAACAGATAGTTAAATGCCTTGCCCAAGATGACAGGAAGGCTGTGGATTATGTGGAGGAACTAAGCAACATCGAGGCCTCTTGACTACCAAGTTTGTACCACGACCACAAGATCAAAGTGAAGTATGGACCCCCCCCGAGATCCTCCCTCCAACCACTTCAAGTTATTGGTAAACCTGAGAACTGTGAGATCAGAAAGCATAACCCAGCTCATGTACAGAGAGCATGCGGTCTGTGCTCAGGTGACAGGGTATGATTTTGTTGGTTGTTTTTACCTTCAGCTGCTGCTGCTTGGGTATTCTTGGCCTAAAAAGTGAGCAATGGCTTTGCTATTTGCTGTGGACATGCTGGGCCCAAGCTGAGTCAACTGGAGCTTTGAAAGTTTTCATGAGGATGAGATGAGGGCGCTGCCTATCAAGAGACTTTCTTTCCTCAGTAAGATGTTACTTCAAGTGAGATAATAAGAGGTAACTCGAAGGACAGCACTGAGACACCAGATCTTTGAAACAATGTCTGTGTCAAGCCTACCACTTCTCAATTGCTCTGTTTCTACCTCTGTATGAGTTTTAGCCTGTTGAGAGGTGCCATGTTAAAGTCTCTGAAGCCTGATCTTTCGTGGTCACCTTTAAACAAAAATTGGTTTGGGGTCAGATTCAGCCGGTGCATAACTACAGACAATTGCTAATTTTCTGTGATGCCACTAGTTTCCCAGAATTGAAGCTTTTGTTATAAACACCCGTTTTTTCCCCACCTTCTCCAATTTCTAGCCCTCAGGATTTCAGAAAACAATTCAGTATGTAACAGAAATGAGTTTTCAGAAATCTCGGGAAAATAGTTCTGAGAAACATGAACGGAGGCCTTTCTTCTCAGTGGGTAATGTTTCTGAACTTAACAAATGAGATCATTTCATTTTAGTTGGATTATCATTGAGGAATTGGACTAAAGTGTTGTCACAGTTTCCCAGTCTGCCTAGTGGCCAAGTAACCCTGAACAATGACAGTGTTAAAGTTGATGATAACAAATCTTTGATGGAAAAAGTGACAGGAGCAGTAACAACTGTGCTGCTTAGGTAAACACAATGTTTTGATTAGATCTCTGTGGTTATAGGCTTGTTAAGTGTTTATAATGAAGCCAGAGAGCAGTAATACAATAGAAAGAAAACATATGAAAACAATAAACGAACAATATTTTCAGGGCTAATTTTCAAGCAAGACAGAATTTGCTAATTAAATTTACTGATGACATAAAATTGGAAGGCAATATCAAAACAAAGGAGGGCTGGAACATCATATAGGAAGCACTGCATAACCTTGAGGATTGGAGTAAGAGAAATCCAGGTGAAGTTTGATAGTACGAGTCACAAAGTCATGTACTAAGGGAGACCGAGGAAAAAAATTTTGATAGTAGAGAAGAGATTTGCAGAAAGAGTAGAGGTAAAACTTCTGGATGCAGTTGCCAGCTGCTAGTGTGCTGTGGACCAGCACTAAAATGTGCCCAGAGGAAGGCAAATGAAATCTGAAAATGTCT
This sequence comes from Aviceda cuculoides, assembly GCA_035590195.1. Taxonomy (NCBI): domain Eukaryota; kingdom Metazoa; phylum Chordata; class Aves; order Accipitriformes; family Accipitridae; genus Aviceda; species Aviceda cuculoides. The sequence continues at coordinate 23,056,182 of JAVJGG010000027.1, forward strand.
CTGGTTGCTGTTTCAGAATACATGGAGCAAGCTAATGCTCCACAGAGAGACAACCTGTTTAATGTAAAAGACGACGCTGACACATGAACAAATGGAAAGACGTAAGCATAAAATGCAAAATAGGAGATTTCTAAGCAAAAAAACCAAATGCATTTATTTTAAGCTTGTATTCCCATGCTTCTAGTAGCAGAGAACATGAATTCATGATTCAAGGCTTTCTTTCCAGTCATGTTATCAGTTATGTTCCTAGAATCACAGCTAAAACATGTGTGGGCTCATTTACTGTCAGTAATACTCTTCCCTGCTAAAATGTAACAATCTCCAGGAAACCTGGGAAGCAATCTTAGAGAAAAGCCAAATTCAGGTTACCAGTTGTATCAGGGTTCACTAGGCTGCACCAGAGCAAAACTGGCCCTGCATAATTTGTCTGAACAAAAAATATAAATGGGAAGAGTCGATTTTAATTAAGCTGGGGATCAAACAGAGGATCTCTGAAATGCAATGTCTCTCCTAGTCTGCTCTCAGCAGAGTCTTCAGCCCAACCGCTGAAGAGTAAAATCAGACCCAGCTAGGATACTGGAAAACTGGTTTGCATGTTAGAGCAAAATTGAAACTGAAGGTCAGGAAAGGGAGAAAGTTGTATGTTTTCCTTCATATGCAAATATACCTTAAAAAGACAGAGCCTGAGCTTTTTTTTAATGAGCTAGGGCTTAAAAGAAATCCTGGTTGTGTAGGATTCTGCGTCAGTGTTTGCAAAAGTGCTCGCTCCAGACCAATTCCACAATCTCAAACTGGTAAACAACCAATAACAAGGATAATAAACGCTTAAGATTCCAAAACACAGACTTATAATGAACGAAGGAATTAGAGTTGGTAATACTACACGGAAAATTAATCCTGCTGGCTCTGATGAAAAGAGTGTGTGGAGACAAAAAATTTTAAAAAGGTAGCCTTTTGTATGCTAAAGAATGCAATGCATTCAAAACCTATTTAAAACATATTCAAAAGATAATAATTAGCTGCACACATCCCCTTGGGTGAGGTATTCAGCAAGCGCACCTGAAAACCTAATTCCCTCTCAGTGTTTACAATCTGAGATTAATCTAATGAACTGATGTCAAGAGCCGGTAGACCATAACTTTGCAAATTTCTTCAGAAATGTGACTGATTTCTTACCAGGATAATCACAGCTCATGGAGACCATGAAAAAGCATAATTTGCAATAAAAATAATTATTTTCCTCTAACCAGTTGTAATGCAGCCTCTGTTCGAGGCAACCTATTTAGTTTTAATTAACGCTAATGTTTTTCAGCCAAGGGTCTGTCTTGGGCTGACTCATCCCCACTTCACCCTGAAATCTCAGCTGGAGCTGTTCAGTCCTTTCCCAGTATGAAAAGAGAAGAATAGGTTGTTTTTCAGTTTTAAAACATCTTAGAAGCTTGGATGCTTTTGTGTTTTTTTCGGTTTGGCAAGAAGATGGACTATGTGTCAGGACTGTTCCTCTTGTCCCTGTGAAAATTGACCTAAATTTGGCCAAGTCAGAAGCCTTTGAAAAGGACCCTCACTTCTCATGTTCTGGGGAGATGTGCTGAACTTCAACAGTAAAATAAAACAGTGGGTGGGAGAATGACAGAGACTGGATGAGAAGATGGTGGGAGAGAGGGGACATGATCAGGAAACTAGGACTGGCCTTATGAAGGTGTTGGATCGGCTGTGGGGGAGTAGACAGATTTACCCAAACAGTCTGGTGTGCGTGGGGACAAATATATTGGACAAACAAAACAAATGACAGGATGTATGGGAAGTGAGAAGGTGAGACTGAGCAAGAGCTGTTCCCTATAGGACTGGAGAGGTTACTTCTCCCCCTTCTAGGGTATTGTAAAAATAAGAAAGAAATGCTGAGGTTCTATTATGATGAAAATCGTAGAAAACTATAGAATAAACTAGTATTTTCTGTCTTCAGGTTTGGCCAGCTTACAGTGAAGAAGGCACTGGAACTTGCATGAAATAAGGGGGAAAAAAGGAATTGGGCTGCTGTTGCTTTAAATAGTGGATTACTGCCACACCCTGAGGTATCTAAATTATGGTTTTGTATGTTCAGCATGGTAAGATCTGTATTTCAAAAGTAGATCCAGTTTACTCAAGATACAGACTATCTAAATTTGGTGCATAAAGACAAATCACCCCCTGAGTGAATGTTGTTCTTTTTGTAAACCACATGAGGAAGCAGGGATCTGTGGAAAAACAGCACCAACACAGATAATTAAAATCCATTATAAGGTATATATGCAAAGGGCATGAATTAAGGTGGTGCAGCTGACATTCTCTTTGGCATTTCACAGCCTTCAAATGCTCAGATTTGCAAATTTCATTAGTGTTCTTTTAGCATCTTTTTTGTATGTTTAATTAATGTTGTGTATTGTTTGTATAGAGGTAAAGCCTGGAAGCCCTAGGCAAGTATTCTAAGGCTTTGCAGTCACAACACAGAATAGCTGTCAGAAGCCCAGATTTTTCAGTTACTACTGACTTGGACTACATTTGAAAAAAACTGAGATGTATGAACTTTGTTTTGGCAACATGAATAGCAGTGTGTAGTCTTTGACTTGTCTATTTAGACTGTGTGCTTTTCAGAACAGAAGACCTGTTATCTTTGTACAATTTCTACTATCCGTTGTTACCACCTTAGTACTCCAAATTCTGTCATTAGTAAAAATTTGTAATATAAAATCTTTTAAAATCCTCAAGCCTCACTGGTGCATGTCAGAAATCCCCAGCTGGATGTTGCAGGCTGAGTGCTGTTAACAGACAATAGAGATTGTCATTTTGTTTTGTTGTAAATGCTTGTGGTTTTGAAGACATCCATTCTTCTCCTTCCCACAGAGCTCAGAGTGATTTGGGCATGCAGTAGTGACCGTGAAAGTTTCTGGCTTCTATACATTTCTTATAGTATTAGATAAGCTGCTTGGTTTTGTAACACATGAAACAGCTAGAATCGTCTTCCCTGAAAACGCCTGAGTGACCATCACTCATCTCCTCAGGCAGGCGGTCAAGGGCAGTCTGGCTGTCTTGTTCTTCATCCTGCAGTCCCCTCTGACTGAGCTGGGAGAATAGGGCTTTCTCAGGTCAGGAAGCTTGCCTGAGGAGCTCGCTCCCTGTGGATACCAGCCATCATTCTGCTTCAGCTGTCTTCAGGTCTCCGGGTGCAGCTTTTCGAAGTCAGGACATTTTTTGGCAGCTCTGTCTCCCCCTTCTTCCTTAAACTTATTTGGTATGTTTAATACCAGGAGGTTGTGATGTCCACTTAAGTTTCTACCATATCCTAGAAGCCTGGATAAAAGATTTAGTTAACAGAAAAAAAAGATAACAGTAGGCTAAACTTGTCATGGTCCAATTGCATGGAAGTCTTTACAGTTACACCTGGAATGACTCTGGTCTAATGTGTGTGGCAAACTTGTGACTGACAGGAGAATTTGGCTCATTTTGCAGGCATGTGGATGAACTGCAGGATCAAAACTTTCCATTCCATTTGAAATAACAAGAAAAGTCATCTCACATGCTCAGACAAACTTTGGTTTTGTCAGCTGCCTTCTTTTGACCTGCAGTAAGTACCAGTGATCACACTTTAAATTATTACTTTGTTATATAAGGGAGAAGTGCTAGTGTAGATGTTCCTAATGACATCCCCCCTCACCACAGAAGGTGATGCCACAGCAAACAAAAATAGTGGGCATAGCTAGCAAAACTGTTCTCTTGCAATCAAAGTGTAAATAACACTTCGATATTGTGACTTTGCTGCTATATAATGCTTTCTTTGGGATTGCATTGCAAGCAAAAAGGCAAATTACTTCAAAGAAAACCCAAATCTCTGTGGAGTAGAGGTCTCAAGTGTGCTAGTTCTTTGTTGGCCATCCTGCAGAGCAACCAGCAAATTGCAGCTTAGTTTGTAAGCCTCAGCCCCACTGATCTGGCCTTGATGGAAGCGGAGGCTTTGCAACAAATCTGGAGAATTTAGAGGCCAGTGGAGAGCAAGTAAAAAGTAAAAGGAGTTAACCAAAATAGATAGTATCAGAACAAGGGTATACATTTATTTTGTAAAATAACTGATTTTGGACAAGAAAAATGGGATTTCTTGGGACTTCAGTGAAGTAGTTGGTGTGTTGCCACAAAGAAAACTGAGTCAAACAGGTGAAAGTAAGGATTATGGCAAGAATGGTGACATAAACAGGTGAGTTCAAAGTTCCCCACTTATTTGGGATTTTTCATGATTGTGTCTCATGAGCCCATTAAACAGATTGTTTTGTGCCATGTTATCTACATCAAACTAACAGGTTGTGAAGGAAAGACTCACGGAAAACATGCAGGTAAACAGCAAAGGGGGCGAACCATATCCTGGGTTTGCCAAGCTCCGTCTGGGCTGATGATTAGCAGAAGTTGGGATGTCCTCACTGCACGTGTGCAGGTTGTGCACGTTTTTTGAGGCCTGTGTGATTTGGATATGCTAAATTGTCTATGATTGGATGAAGTGACTGAGTGCTTGACATGATCTGCTGGTAAGTCCTGGGCAAGTGCAAATTCCACTCTCTATATTGTGTCTGTAAGTCTACAAAAGGTCAATTTTATAGTAGTATATGAAGTAGACCAAGACTTAGTTTGTTTGGGAAGGGGTTTGCAGAGTGGACCTAAAAGGGAAATCTCTCTGTCAGTCTTTGGTTTATGTACCTGATTTGTATACCAGTTTAGCGGTTGGAATCTGCTAGAAGCATTCCTCACATCGTGCAAAGCAGTAATTTCAGCTGTATTTCTGCTCACCCTGAACACTTGCAAATAACCGTGCTGTTAAAAAAACAAAAACCTGGAAGGCTAAAGAGTGGAGAACACTGGAAATGGAGAACTTCCTATATAGTTTTTGAGGATTGAGGTTGCTTGCTGAGCTGATTTATATTTTTAAGGAACTTAAGTTTTTGCATTTGAATTTATTTTCCCTTACTAAGTGGGCCTTATAACCTGCTGCTGTTTCTGTGATCTTCTTAGTCATCATATTATCTTACAGGGTTTGGGGAAAAAAACAGAGAAAAGATATAGCCACTGGCAATCTCTGATCTGAATTTGTTTAATAATAGCATCCTGTTTACTTCCTTTTCATGTTTCCCCACAAATATTATATTCCGCATTTACTTATTATGCATGAGGACTGTCTGCTGAAGGAAACTTATCTCCTGTAGTAGGAAGGAACCACATGCAGTTCCTACATAGGCTAACAAAAGCTTAAGTGGACTTACTAGTGGTGTGAATATGATAGCATATACTCTGAAGGTGATTTTTTAAAGCTCTAATTTATATATGTATATATGGTGCAGAATAAAATAGATGTTAAAAAAAAGAGGTGATGAACTCTTGGTATTCTACTCCCTGTCATAACATAAATGACTATGAAGGATACTGAGCAGAGGAGAATCAGGCCCACTTAGCTTATTAGGTCTTTTTCCTGGGTATATTTACGATGCCTGTTTGTTACAGGGATTAGTCATATATTTGCAATGTTGGATGGGGTTTTTCCATTTGTACACAAGGATGTGCTGCTCCCAGTGGAAATATACACAAAATAACTCCTGCTCTATTCAGTACCAGTGGGCAGTTGGGAAGTGTGTGTGTCATGCTGGAGCTGTGAGTTTGGGCTTGGCAAACTATTATAGAATCATTTAGGTTGGAAATTATTACTCATAATTAGTGTAATGGTTGTGCCTACAAGTCATGGCCTTGCCATTGGGGGTACCAATAAAAACATCGAATGGAAACCTTGATCTTGGTCTGTATAATACATGTGGTTCAGGTATGAGTTTCATGTATGTGCACTTAACAGAATTTTAATGACTGTATGGCCCAGGATAGGTGCATGTTTTGTCTGCATAAAGTCTGAAATGCAGCAGCCAGAGATTATGGCATCCTTTGTGACTATGCAGTGCATACGCAAGGTAAGAGCAGAAAAGCTGATTCCTGTCTTTTTCTGTTCATGAAGAGAGACAGCACAATGAAAAATTAGGATGATTAGTAAAATAAGCAGCATTTCCAGCATACCAACTCTTCCTTATGGCTGAGCGGTATGAAGGCACCATCCTTAGCCTAAATTTTATTATGGTAGGAAGGAGGCTGCAGTGTTATTCTTATGGATTTTAAGTCCTTCCTGTTGAAGGACAGCATGGGAGAAAACATCACGGTGTTTGCGGGAGTTCCAGCCAGATGAATAGTAAATGGTGATACCTGGCAGATCATCCTCCTCCGTTGCTCTAGATACACCATTATCCCCTGCCCAAGGGCATTCAGTGAAGGTGGAGAAGCTGCAGCTCCTAGAGAACAATTTCTTTGATGAGCTTGAACAAGAAAATGTGAGCACCAGCCCACAGAGATTCTTTTTCTGTGACTAACTTACTTCAGTGGTGTTCTCTGACAGGAATATCTAAGGATCGAAATATTAAATTTTGAGCATTGTCCTATCAGAGTTTAGGTGTGTAGGTTCTCGGGCATGGTCCTTCAAAATCACCAGCCAAAGTAATTTCTTTCTGGCTGGCGAAGCTTCTTGCACTCTGAATTTTTCTTCTGCATGGGGCTGGATGCTGTCTGGGCAAGCAGTTCAGCTCCTGTATTGCTCTTAACCTTACCCAGGGCCCTCAGAGTAGGCATTCCTTTGTCTTTATCCACTGAGGATTGTGGTCTGGAAGCTGTGCCCCAAGCACAGCTGCCTCACAGGGGATAGTGCTGAACTGAACACACATCACAGCACACACAGTCACTTACATCAGGAAACAAGTGAATAACCAAGGGTGCAGCAGCATTGCAGTTCAGTAGTCAAGAGAGCTTGCACCAAGACTAGATCTCCCTTTCCCCTGGGGTGTGCTCTAATTCTTAGGCTCCTTCTTTTGGGCCTAGTACTTCTAAATTATTTGCTGCACTGTGACAAAAATCCAGTAGAAGTTTTTTTGTCCTCATTTCCTTGGGCACTTTCATGCTTATTCACAATGCTACTTTCGTCTTAACTTCAGGCATTGATGGATACACACTGTTGAGTATTGCTGTGGCAGTTTAAGACGCGACTGCTTGTTCTGCCCTTCTGGTGTGGGTTACTGCTTCACATCAGAGCTGTCAGAATGAACATGTGTTGATGACAAAGCCAAGCTAGTAAATAGTTGATAAAGACGCATCTGAGTTAAGACACTGGATTTTGGAGAGGAACAGGCAAAATGTAGGCACACATCTCCGTCTGCTGACTTTGCTAGAGGGATGGGAGCTCCAGCCTGAGGTGACAGCTAACAGCTGCATAATGGAAACGTCTTAAACTGATGCAGCTGTTGCTAAGTGACTGAGCCAAATTTAGCATTTTAATTTAGCAAATTTAACAAATTAATTTAGCATACAGGTGTTAATTTATTACCTTAACTATAAATATATTTATGTTCCTTTTTTCCTCTTTGCATTCGAGACTGCCTGGCAATAGGAGAAAATTAATTTGAATCCCTAATATTGTCTGGTTTCAGCTTTCTTTCCTAGCTGATACTGTGGTATGATTTATATCTTGCCATCTGATTCCTTAATTGCAGTTTGCAATGAAGAAAACCATATAATACTTGAATTGCAAGCTAGTCTCTGTTAGAAGCAAATGAAATAATTATTTGGAAAACCAATCAGGAAGCATTCAAATCTTCCTTGGTGACATGCCTACTTTAGTTGTATAGCTTGCTTCCTTCTAGATCGCAAACATCAGCGTTAAGATTAGCCTAGCATTGTGAAAGCGCTTACTCGGCATTTCATCATCGGAATGAGTACTGCTGGATTTTGTGATACTGCTCCTCTGCCAATGTCAAACCGATTTAGGCATAGCAACCCTTACATGCTCATGCTGAAACCTGGTCGGTCCTGAAACAGCATGTTAAAACAAGAGCTTACAGTTGGATGCACTTTGCTTCGGGGATCGGCTGAGAATTCAGAGGCTGATAGGGATACCTTGCAACTGGATACCCATGAGAATAAAAGAGCTGAACCGAAAGAGATTAAGCAGCTCTTTGTACATTCTCCCCTGTGAAGTGTAAAGAACTGAGAGCTTCATTGTTTTGTAACCACTTAAAAATTAAAGGAGAAAAAACAATTACTTCAGCGCAGTCCTCTTGAAAATGGTTTTATTAAATGTGCTCTTCCCAGAAATCTAGGCATACCTGCAAAAAATAAGAAATCCTCCATACACAGATTTCACAACAGAGCATTGTCCATCATGGAACTTAAACGTTCCAGCTCCAGTTCCCTGTGAGCAAGTAGCTTTCCCACACTGTTTCAAACGCAGTCCGCATACATCAGCAGTTGGCTCACTTTCTGCACTGTTCTTTGAAAATTATTTACCTTATGCCCCTAGGCCCTTTTTCTCTATACAGCCATTTACATCTTCCTGTCTGGGTGGGATAAAGGCCACCGTCAACAGAGAATAAGTTTCAGTATCATGTTTTTCTGCAAGGCTGCTGTCTGCTAACAGAGGCTGCCTTTGGACAGAGGCTGCCAATCTGATGCAAACAGTGATATTAAATGTTTCTTCCCTACAGTTCACCTGCCTGCTGAAGCTTAGTTCTCTGTATGACTGCACTGAGTCAGGTGTGCTCCACTAGGTTTATATTTGCTGCAACTGAAAGCATTCAGAGGCAGTTTAAAGGCTTGATCTTGTCTGAGAACAGAACTGGGAGACAGGAACACCTGAATTCAAGAAGCATAATTGCAGTAGTTTTGCTGCACGGCCTGAGGCTACTGGTTGAGCTCTTACCTCATTTTCCCCATCTGCAATACTGCTCATAGGATGGTTTGGTGATTAATTTATGCTGATGAAGCTAATTATTTGGTAAGAATTGAATAATTTGATAAGAATCTCTACATATCCCAGAAAATGTGGCAAAACCAAAAAAAAAAAAAAAAAAGCCAGTCCTAAAACTGTTAATTAACAAACTCAGACAAGATGGCGAGATTCAGGATAGAAACCTCATCAGAGATATTATTGCCAGTTACAGTGGTGCATTTTGTCTAAACTGAAGATCCTAGATAAAGTTATTCTTCCACAACCAGTGCAACTTGGTGTTCCTCTGATTCCAGAGGAATGTAGAGTTAGAGGATGACATGTTCCTGAAACCTTGGTTTTATTCTGGCAGTTTTGGAAGATCTACATAGTAAGCTAAGACAGCCAGTGAAAAAGCTCAGGGGGCTCTATGTTGTTATTTTGCAGTTCCTGCAGGTATATATGAGGAAGCAATTGGAAAGGATTATGCAATAAAATTAATTTATTAAGATATCCTGTGTCCTGCAGAACAATTTGTGACTCATCAGCGATTTGAACAGCACTGAGATGTACATCATATCAAAGGAATTCTGCAGGGCCAGCTCTCTTGGTAGGCTTGAAGTGTTCTATATCCCCAGTGTAACTTTGGTTTTAGTGTGACCAACCAGTATAATTAAATTACCAGTGTCACTGTCCTCAGCCAAATTGCCCCTGAGCTTTTATAGCTCCCTCTATTGGTTTAACTATCAAAGCTGCCCTTTAGCTGGCAAAATGGGTGCTCCATCTCTCCAGCTTTTTGAGGAGTTAATAATTTGAATTATCTTGGTGTTTTTATGATAGTTTGCATGCTCCACATCACTACCGATTATGTTGCTGAAGACCTTTACATTGCACTTTAATAGAATTTAACTGCACTGAAGTTTGGAGCTGCCATGAAATATTTCAAATTCAGTGTAGTTTTTCCAAAACATTTGAAGTTAGCTACTCTATAATCCTTGTGTTATGATCCACTTAGTCCATCTTGGACACAATGCAAGTAGGTAGAAATGAATGGTGGTTTCCTATTTTCACAGCTTGCTTGTAAAACATCTGAAATGCCCAGAGACTCCACGTCTGTCAGTGCTCTGCAGTTTTTCGTTGCTATTCATGTAACCCAGTGAGGCAGAAGAGCAGAGATAAGGGAGAGAACAGGGGAAGATTTCTGTCTGCAGTTTGTTCTCCAGGGTTTTGTTCAGTCCAGTTTTAAATGGCTCAAGCTACTGAAGGGATTCAGGCTATGACATTTTGGCAGGGTGTGAAACAAAATCTGGCAGAGGTGCCGTGACTGAAGGGCCGGTTTTGTTCTCTCTGAAATGTGTGGCAAATCTCTCGCTGGCTCCAGTCAGAACAGAATTGGGTCCTCAGAGTCATTCAGTTCGAATAAGCTCAGCAAAACCAGCAAAATAATCTAATTTTGTTGTACCATTACACTGTTACTCTCTCTTTTGGGCTCACCTTCCTCTGTTTACAGTGTCCTCCAATGCAGCCAAGATTTTCTGTGTAGAAAAATGCGCTGCGTTTGTTAGGTTTTGAGTAATAAATAGCCCTGGATTAGCAGTCCCTGTCTGATGTCTCATTCAGACTGTCTCTTGCATTACCTAGCTTTTTTTTTAAAACCCTGATACTGGAAGTGGAAGTTCTCCAGAGGCATACTTAAAAAAAATCAATAAAGAGAGGATAAGCTAATTGATTTTTAAATTATTTTTATTATTATTTTCTTTATAAGATAGCCCATTAAACTTGTGCAGTCCCTAATGAAAGGTAAGTTTACTGCAGTCTGTTTTACCACACTTTCAGAGTCTCCCTTGTTGCCTTGATGTTATAGCTTTCTTTTTTATTTCTCCCCAGTTATAGGCAAAAGGATGTTTTAAAAAATAACATAGTTTAGGATAATTGAGATTAATTTCACTTTCAGGAGTGTTATTCTGGATTTCTTACTAGTTCAGTGGTTGTTAAACTCAAGTTACATGTAAATCCATTTCTACTGTGTTCTTCCACATGCTCATAGACAGGATTTATCTCATCATAGGTCTATAGTAAAACAGAATAAAATTAATAGAAAAGTGATTCTGAGTGTGTTATAATACCATCACAACTCCATAAGCTGAATGCTGGATGGAAAACCTGTCACAGTCTTGTCTGTTGGAAAGACTGCTCTAGGCAGCAAATGTACATTCTGGGCAATGCTGAGTTATTTTTTTCTGAATTCTTTGTACCGAGGAGAGAAGATTAGAGTCATGTTTCTGGGACAGTCCAGAGAACCTGTTCACACCCGAGGCCAGGACAGTCACCCAAACAGTTCTGAGAAGGCTCTGCCACACAACGTCGCAGGCCAGGACCACTTGCTCATACTGGTAGCTAGGTGAGGGCCAGCAACCATAGCTCGTTCCGTCATTTCTGCAGCTATTTTGCCAGGCTGGAGACAAGCTCTCATGTGCTTGAGATGTTTGTCTGCCTTTACCCTGCTACTTTCCGCACTTCCTGCACTGTCAGCAAGTTCCTTCACGCTCCAAAGGCCCAAGTGAATAAGCATTATTTACCACCTCCCCCTTTCCCCACCACCTCCCAGTGGTGCCCCTCTAGCTCTCCCTGGGTGCCTCGTTCTTCGTCTGCAGCACTGCCGTAAAATACTGCCTCTTTTTTACAAAGCAGAGTTGCCGTCGTGGTTTCCAGTCAAGATGGAAGACTCATCACTAAAGGAGCGTCTAGACTGTATGGCTGCCTGTCCTCGCCTTAGGTTGGCTGGCGGGATCAGGAAGGGAAGAGACTTTTGAAAACGAGGTGGATTATTAAGCGAGGCTGGGGGGATGGAGGGGAGGGGAAGTGGGAGGAAGTAGGACTAGGTGTTTCAAGAAACAGCTGGGGAAGAATAGGGTCAGGGATGGGTAGGGGCTTTTCGGACTGCAGGCTGAGGGAAGTTCTGATGCAGGGAAGTATAGCTACAACTGTAGTTGGGAGATTAAAAGAGGAAATTCTGCCTCTAGTTTCATGCCTGCTTTTGGAGCTCGTCAACACTGCTTTTAATAGCTGAAAGCAGGCTTTTCTGTTATGGCACTCATCTCCTCAGCTTCTTGCACATTGTAGGATTAAAATGCAAATGGGCAGATCCTGGCGTGAATTCACATAGCTCCAGTGGCTGACCCAATGTGTTTGAAGCTTATGCACTGCCCCCCCCTCAAAAGCTTATGGCATTTGAATATGTTTTTTTACTTAAGGTTACTAGTGGCTAGTCACGTTTTTTTCACAAAAGAAAACTCCTCAGATCATTGAGAAAACATACAAAATCTAAGTCAAAACCAGACCCCAGTACAGCTCCGCAGAAACTTACAGTGCAGGGTAAAACTCCCCCCATCTTTTTAAGCTTGAATTAGCAGCATGCCTCAAAACTGGGATATATGTGCTTAGATTCAGCTGTTAGCTAATGAATCAAAGACTGACCTCATTATTAAGCCATTACCCATCTGTATTTTATGACTTCCAGAGATACACAAGGCTTCCAGAATCAAATAGTCACTTGTGGCTTCCCTAGTATTCACCCCGACTTGCTGACTGCTCACCAAAGCACTGAGCGCTCTTAGCTGTCTCTGTGCAATTTCCTGGCTAAAGGAGATCTGGAATGTAAAAATGTATTCATCACCAGAGGTTTTGCCAGATTCCAGGACTTCAATGAAGCAGTAAGAGATGTTTTAAAATTGGAATGGCATGAAGATTCCTCTGAGTTTTCCATCAACTATAGGGTAACTTAACCAACAAGAAAGTAACCCTTAAGGAGAACCTGAATGATTTGGGATTTAAGCATCAAAAAAATGTACCAGGTTGTAACTACTGTTATACCTGTATCAGACAGATCATGACTCTTTACCGTGAGCCTCTCGATACAGAAGTGGAGGACCAAGTGGCAAGTGGGAACACGTCCAGCGTGATTCTCTAACCATTTATCCAGAATGCAACAACTGGATATAACCACATACTGAGAAATGGTTGTGTATAAGCTGTATTTTTGACGTTGGTTGATAAAACTGCAGACAGTGCTAAGATCAAACAAGTGTAATCCAGAGCCAGCTTTGCTGAAATGGTGGCCCTGGTTCTTACTCCTGTATTTGAACTCATTTTAGGCAGAGATATCTTAGCAAATTTCTTAGGAAATGTCTGTCCCTGTTAAATACGCACCAGATGTAACGTGCTAATTGCATACGTTTTGGAACTGATGCTAGCTTCCTTACTGATGGGTAATACACACCCTCTAACCTCAGGATATGTAAGAGAGGAACCCAGTGCTGCTCTCCACCAGTCAGGTGTTCTGGCCCTTTTGTTATTCTGCTGCTTTGCTTTTCTGGCACTACAACACCTTGAAACTTACTGAGGAAATGAAAGATTGTTGCTGACTTGCTTTTGTGTGTTTGTTTAGAGAAAACATTTACTCTGGTGCATCACGGATTTGTGTCCAGGAACACATTCCCCACTGCTTTAGTCTGTTGCGTTATCTGGACAAAGTAGAATGAAAAAGGAAATGGTTCTGCTTTGGAAGTGTTTTACGTACACTTTGCAGAGCTGTACAAGCTCTGTACAAGTATGATATGTGGGGCAGTGATGAATCATAGTCTGTCTTCTTCATCACTTCACACCACTGTAACAACATTATTTTGCTGGACTGACTTCTGATTTACTGGGTGAGAAATCTCCAGGCTGTAGTATGCTGACCCACCATCACCTTCAGTTTTGCTTGCCGCTGCTTGCTGTTTCTACATCTTTGCAGTTCCTTTAGCTGAGGAACTTTGTAATTGTGTATTGTATGACTATAGGACTCCTTTTTTCTTTTTGTCTTTTCCTAATCCTTGCCCGACTACTAAGACTTAGAGACTTGTAATTAGTTTTCAAGTCATTCATGAACTCTGGTTTCTTCCTTGTAGGCTGAGGCCAATTTGTCTCTTAATTGCTAGAGCAGATTAAAGGAGTGGACGGATGATTGCAGGTGACTAAGTTGGTACGTCATAACAAGTTACTGTCCCTCAGCTGAGATTTAGCTTCTGTGATTTCACATGCTCTTGTGTTCCCCCTGCATTGTGTCAGCCAAGATATTTGGGGATTTGTTCAGGCTGAAAAACACCCAGGAAAAAACTTAGGTGGACCCGTTCCTTGATCCCTTCCATTACGCAGCTGCACAAATAGCTGTGCTAGCACAGTGCAGGGAGTAGCTCGGGAGCAGAGATGCACAGCAGGGTAAGAACTATCGATACTGGTACTGCTGACAAGAAATCATCAGGCCTTGCCCTACGGCAGCTGGAGTGCTCGCTCTGCTGTATGGCTGAAGGGGAGAAAAATGCGGTTCTTACATGACCACTGTAAAATCGATTGTTCAACGGAGTTGGTCTTTGAGGCTGGGGCCTGGTGCTAGGCTTCTTCCCACAGAACACGAGACCCTTTTGAGGTGTAAGAAATCCCTTTTCCCCCTATACGGGAAAGGGGCCATCTGACTTTATCCTGAGTAGAAGGCAAGATGGAGCCTTTCCCTGAAAACCCCTTGAGTACTTTCTCTGCTCTGAGCGCTTAGAACGCAAATAAAATGATCTACATTTCACTCATTCCTTTCTCAAGTACCAAATTCTGGTTTGCAGCGGTAGCTCTACATCCTGTTCTGATATTGTTCATGGACATCCCAAATGCCTCTCCCTACTTTCATTTGGGAACTCCCTCTGAAATATCCAGCAATGGTTTCAATCAAAGGAGTCCTGAAATTTGGGTAAATTCAGAAAACTCTTAAGTATCATAATACCAGGATATCCCTTCAGGATATCTCTTTGGGATTCCCAGAGTAGGGAAATAACAAAATGTAAGAATACAGTTCTGAATGTCTTGGTGAGATCCCTTGGCAGTGAATATACAAACATTTAATTGAGACCATTTCTGAACTGAGTTAACCTGTGCGTAGATAAAGTCTTTTTTCATCTTGAAGTGGCTTTGAAAGCACCTATAATTAAAGTCCTGGTTACTTCATGCTGCTTTAAGTACCTTTGTACAGATGAAAATACAGCTATAGCAGGGGCTGTGTATTACCAGCTGTATATGGACCAGCCTTAGGTCAACCAACTGCAATTACCTTACACAGCCATTCTCCAAGTGGTTGAATGAACATATTTGGTAAAATAGCTTATCAAACAAGACATGTTAATGAGTATTTTGGACCAATCTCTTGCCTGGCTTCAAGATTTATTTTTTAAATTATCGGGGTGCATCCATGTTTCTGAAAAGGCTTTGTGATTTTGTGTCTGTATAGGAAAGAAGTTACTCTTCAGGTCTCAGTTCAGGGGCAAAGGGTAACTGTTCAGTTTTAACTCCAGCTTTGACGGTGCCCCCTTCGTGGATCCGGCATTCAAGCTGAGCTGCGTGGTTTTCTCCTCGGTTCCCCCCTGCAGCAATCACGTAAGCACAGCTCCCCTGTAACCGTGGGGTTCTTGATCAGGCTGATTGGGGCTGTATTTGAAGTGAAGTGACCGATACACTGCCATAAGCACCTTTATGTTGCAACCAGAGGACAGACTGTGGACAGACCACGCTCCGGGGGAGTACACGCAGTCTGTCTGTGTGTGTGGTTTTGAATCCAATTTTACATGTATCCAACAGAGGGAAGTAATTCTAAGTGTGCAATCCCACAACAGGTTGAGCTGATTGAAATCAGGTCTGTTGCAGTCCCACTCTTCCTACCAGTCCCAGACTCGCATTCTCACTTCCTCCATTTTATTCTTGCGGGGTTGATTTTCTGCTGGTTTAGCTCTCCAACAAACTTACCACGGGAACTGATAAATGTTGATACAAGGGGGGAAGGGCAAGACTGTGGCAGCGCTGTCTTAATCTGTCGTATAGGGGCATGCTGTCTTGGTCTAAAAAGGCAGGTCTGGGGTGGTGACCTATATTATATGTCTCCCTTTTGCCTGTACCTACCTGCTTCACTTATGATTTTACTTTTGTATGTCTAGACAGCATGTTCCAAGCACACCACCTCACCATGCCCGTGTTCTATTCTCGGGAGCGGTGCAGCTGTACCTCTGGGCAATCAAATCCCTCCTCTTTTTCTCTCTCAGCAGAGCACGAGCACTGAGCCGAAAACTCTTGTTAGCCAGGGTGATGAGTTTCCAGCGAGCTTCGGATCACAGGAAGAGCAAACACCCGTATCCCTGCAATATAAGGTATAGACGTCTCGGCTTGTGCAACACAGAAGCAGGGCAGAGCCCATTTAATTCTTGCCTTTTTTGGACCTGCACGCACACAGTCCTAGCACGACGGAGCCGGCTCCGTGATACGAATCCCAGAAATAAAGTCATCCCAGCCTTGCATGCCAAGGGTGTAATTGCTGCTGATCCGCTCCCCGCGTTGCAGCTCCCGTCCCGTGGCGTGACCACGAAAGACTTTTCACCTCCCGGGGCCAACGCCGCTCCCTCCCTCTGCCCTGCGCAGGTGCCGGGCCCGCAGCCCC
>JAVJGG010000027.1:23072504-23107909 GCA_035590195.1 Aviceda cuculoides
TCCGGCTCTGCTGCACCGGCAAGGTACCCCTGCCCCCCCCCCTAAAAAACTTTTCACCCAGGGCCACTCGGCTGCGATGCTGCTCCCCAGCGGAACCTCCAGCCCCTCTCCCCGGCTCCTGCCCCGGCTGCCCACCTTGAGGGCAGGGGCGGGCCGCCCCCCCCCCCGGAGCCAATGGCAGCGGCGAGGCGGGGAGGGTGAAGGGAGGCGGGGCCGGGCCCACAATCGGGGCGGCGGGGGGGAGCGGGCAGGGCGGTGGAGAGCCGAGAGCCGGGCAGCACCTTGCGGCGGGCGGAAGGTGAGTCCCGCCGGGCCGGGGAAGGGGATTTCCTCGCTTGTTGTTTTCTAGCCGGGAAGTTTGCTAAAGGGCTTGAGCGGCAGGGTCTTTTCTTCTTCTTCTTTTTTTTTCTTTTTTTTTTTTTCCCCTTTTCTTTTAGGAGGGGGGGTAGCGAGCCTGGCTCTCTCCCCCCCCACCCCCTCCGGCCTCCCCGGCTCATTCGTTTAACAAAGGGAGTTGCCTCCAGCCCCCGGGTTTTGCGAGTGGGGAGCCGTTTGGGGCCGCATGCTTGGGGTCCCGGTGCGGAGGTTGGCGGGGGACTCGGGGGGGGGCTCAGCCCAGAGTTTCTGCTGAGCACCCCGTCCTGGCTTCGGCTGGAGGGGCGGGTGCTGTGGGCAAACACACAAAGAATTGGGGAGCTGGACTCTTGCTGGGCGACGGGGTGATGCAGCCCCGGGCTTTGTGTGGCTGGTGTTGCGGGGATGGAGAGGTGGGCTCGTGTGCGTGTCTAGGAAACCGCGGCTTTTTGCTGTTAAACTACTTAAAAGCAAAGCTGAACTTAGGGTCGTGGGATAATTCGGATTAAAAGGAACTTCGGGAGGTCTGTAGCCCAGCCTCCTGCTCAAAGCGGGGGAGATCCGAGAGGGGTGGCACCCCTGGGTGCTGTTGAATGCTCCGGGGAGCCCCAAGGGGAGGCAGCACCAGCAGGACGAGCCCTCAGGGGCAGGAGCGCTTCTCTCTTCCACTGTGCGTGGAAATGCCCCAATCCACAGCTCTCCCACACCGGCAATCTCCGTCCCTGCTGCTTTTGTTATCCAGAGAGCTTAAAATTCATGATTGTTGGGAGTAGCTGGCTCCATCCGTGTGTGTGTGTGTCATGGTGCATCTGCTCCTGCTGAGCATTACTTGATCCTTATTCCGACAGTATTTCCAGGACTTTTTCTTCAGGAACAGGGTTTGTAAATAGATGTCAAAACCTGGCTGTTTGCTGGGGACCTGTTACCGGCTGTAAGGCATGTACTTTATGCGGTGATTAAGTACGAGATATACATATATATATGTAAGAACAACTGTAAAAGCTATTTTGTTAGCCAGGCTTTTAAAAGTGAAAGCGGGTATTGTAGTTGGGTGAAATGGCTGTGTCGGGCACAGATGGAAGGGTGTTTGTTCTCTTTGCTTGCGATTACTCTTTGTACAGTGACTCATAGATGCCTTTCACTGAACTACCTCCCCCTTCTCCATACCTGGAGTTTCCTGGTGTTGCACCCATTACCTGGCAAAGCAGGGAGCATCTTCCTGTCTGCTGCTCTAACATCTCTTACTGTGGGTGTGTTCATCTTGCTCGCAGCTTTTTAGGATAAGGCTGCAGAAACTCATTCTGGTGGAACAGTTTGTGTGTGTGTGTGTGTGTCTGCTGGATGCTTAGAAATTGCTTTTCCCTGTGTGTTTTCTGTGGATAAGTTAGAGAAGTGAAGCTCGTCTCTGTGCAGAGAACAGAAGGTACGGTGGAAATTTAAATTTTTCGAAATATTGAATCTGTTTAACTATGGATTGCCCCTGTCTTGTGCCACGGGACAGAATTTATTGTTAGCTGTACTGTATAACAAAGCTGGAGTTTAAGACTGGAGACTGATAAGCTGGGTGGGTATTTAGCCTTTCTGAGTGCTGTGGGGAGGGACCAGCTTCTTTAAATGGGATGACATAACTACCATTCTTTGACTTGGAAATGAAAGCTGAAAATAAAATTGAGGAGGAAAATGCTCTGTAGCATGACAGCAGGAATGCTTTGACTGGTTTTAGGGAATATTATGTGCTCTGGATGTTGCTCAGAAAAAAAGATTAGGGAAATGTAAGGCTTTTGGTTCATGCTTTTCCATGCATCACGGGGATATTGGAAGAAATGTGTGACAAGTCCAGCATAACTTCCACAAGTGAAAATACCTTGCTCGTTTATTGTGTTTCTGACTGCCTTGCTTACACTGGATTAAAAACTGATGCTAGCTCTTTTTGCCCAAGACGTCAAAGAACTGTTTGATTACCGCTGATTCTTATGTATCCTTTTTCAGGTCCGTGCAGACCTTTTCTCTCAACTTTGACTGCAAGTGCTAACTAGTGTTTCGGTTTGGTTTTGTTTCTGTTTTTTTTAAATGGGAGCGAACTGCAGTGTGGCTTCTTCCCTTCTTTCTCCCTTTTGTGTGCCTGTCTCGCTTCCTCGGTGTGGGAAGTTTTGTAATTTCAAAAGGTAGTCGTTATAGTCCAGTTTCTTTATATTCTTAAGAGTATATAGAACCACCTAGAGCTGAAATAGGCTTTTCTTAGTAGCAAAATACAGAAATGATACAGAGCTCCACCCTTAAAGTGATCTGGGTTTACAGTTCATCCCATCAACAGAAGATAACAGAAGCAAATAGACTTTGTAAAGGTTATGCCCACTCTTTCTGAGGAGGTACAAGAAACAGACTGAAACCAGACAACTAAAAACGAAAGTCGTATTTCTTTAAAGCCTAGTCAATCGTTAGCCCTTTGACAGGTACAAGAATATCTCTTGTTGTCTTTTTACCTCTGTGGGAAGGCAAAAGAATTGTATTGTGTGAAAGAGCCTTTTTCTATGCTGGGCAAGGAGCTGAACTCATTTTCTCAGCCTGATGTCTTGGCCTGTATCGGAATTGGGGAGAATGTAGACATGCTCTGCTTGATACTGAGGGCTTGCTCTTATGGAGAAAATAATTTGTCTAGTGTGTGACTCTTCTTATGAACTTGCACAGCTCTCACCTGAGAGGAACTGGGAGGATCTGTTCCCAGAGATGGGAAGGCTGGGTCCATTCCCTTTGGTGGCAGCAGAACTGGGACTGTCAGCAGATGCTCACTCATGTAGCACATAAGTCACTGTGATCAGTTCTCCCCTTCTGAGCATAAGGCATGTGGTGCTCTTTAGGAATGACTAGCTTAAAAACGGCTGCTGCTTATGCTAACCAGGTTTTTACTCAAACTTAAGTCCAAGCTTGAAATTCCTGAACTTGGGCACAGCTGTGCGCGGCACATGTAGGTGTGGACGTTATGACTGTGAGGGGTAACACTCAGTGCTGCCACTGGCGATGACTGCTCCTGGATTTGGGCAAGGTAGGAAGCTTACTTTTGTCCTGTCCCTCCTCAGGCACATCCTCAGATCTGCAGAGGGGAGTCTTTGGGTCCTCCCTCCCATGCTCTGTCTCCTTTTCAGCACGTGGCAGTGGGATGCGTGTCACAGCTCCAGGGCCCTTCATGGGATTCACTTGATGAAAACATGGATGTTCAGAGCTGAACAAGTCTCCCCAGGCTCCCAGTATGATCAGTAGAGAGGAAAAGGCCCTTTTAGGATGTGGTATGTATCATCCTCCAGTAGGCATTTTAAAATAGGTCACAGTTGCACTCTAAAAATGCTGATTCCTCTTTGTAGGCACCCTGGTCTCCTCTGTCTCCCATGCATTATGTTGTACATGGCAGCAGGTAGCTGAGAGGAGTTTCACTTACTCCTCTCACTGTGGGGATGCAGGCAGGCAGCATTGCTAACAAATCCACTGGCAAAAGCATTGCAGTAGCGTAGCTTTCGTGAGTTCCCTTCATTTTAGCACTTGTTTGTTGGGGTGAGGGAAGGGGAAACAAAAAAGCCATCCATTTAAGTGCATTTCCAGGGGAATTTGAAGAAAAAGTGGAAGTATTCAGTTCTGGTTTATGTAGTAATAGACTTCTGGTGAGTTGTTTAGGCTCTAGAATAGCTGTTCACACTGACAATCTAAATGTTCGAGCTTCCAGTTGTGTAGGTAACGATGGCCTATCTCTATCTCTTGTGTCTAGTCTGAGATGCAGGTTAAACAATAACTTTCCTTCCATGTTTTCTTTCCTTCTTGCAGTCTGTGCTCTTTGGACCTGCTATATAGCTAGTTTATTTTACTCTTAAGCTGATATAACTGTCTTAAAGTCATTCTATTTCCTACTTCCTGTCTCGAATCAGTGAAGTAAAGGGGTGGTAAATCAGATGTCCTTTTATCATCTTAGGTTTAAAAAAAGGAGGATAAAAAAGAGTTAATGGGATAGAAGAAAGGTCTTAACTTGGGAAAATCAGGCCAAATCGGAAGATGGCGGAAGTAGTAACCGAATGTACTTTCTGAAAATAAATAATTTCTCCTACAGTAGCCCTTTGTGATCCTAATTACCATGTGAGAGGCAATGTGCATAATATATTGTGACCGCCTTGAAGTATGTGACCTCTAGCTGCAAACATCTCCTTGATCTAGGTGGGCCTGTATCTGTGGGACTACAAGAAAGTCAAGTGGCGAGTACATGCTGCATGCAAGTGGGGCATAAAGCCTTGTTTCATGCCTTTTGTTCTCTTTTTCCATAATGTCAGTCCATACCTGTAATCTAAATGGAGAATAGGGGAGGAAAATAATTACTATTCATATTGTGCGTGTTTTTTGGGGTGGGAGGAGTTGTCCAAGTTTGCCTTAAGGCATTGTCTCCTGCTCTTTGGAGCTTGATGCATGTAGTTGCAGTGTGTCTGTCCATGGCTTACAGCTGATGGCATCTGATGACTTTGGAGATGGCAGCAGAGAGAGAAGGAAAATCAAATACAAAAGATTAGGACACAGTTTGACACACTAGCTTGCTAAGGTGTCACAGCACCACTTTGGGACTTTGAGTTACTTTCTCTAAGCATCAGTAGGGCTTTGAACTATCAGTTCTCTTAATGACTATAAGTGGCACGCAGCTATTTTAGATGATGCCTCTCTTACAAGATAAAGCCCATTTCTCAGGGCTTATGTTCTATTCATGAAATAGGAGCTGGAGTGAGAAATATTTTTATTTGAACTGGTGGCTTGCTTCATGTGGTTTTTCTCCTCATTTACATATAGAAAGCTCAATGTAATGTGAAATATCTTATCACTTCTTTAGCATAAAGAATTTCCAATATAGATTATTTTGTGCACCTACATATTCTCAAATGTACATTCTCTGCTGATCTTAAAATATGAGTGGCTTGGCCACTTAACCCAAACTCCTCTGTCAAAAGAGTAGAGAAGTGATTTCCTTTTGTAAAACTTGGATTTTATTTCCCCAGCTATCTGTAAGCGAACATTACACAGTTTCAGCAACAAGTTCAACTTAAAGGCTTTGTGCCAGGATGAATCCATCATTTGCCTTTAGTAGGTATTTCAAGAATGTCTTGTTTCAGTCGTGCTTTGGAGAGGCTGGAAGTCACAGCTGAGTGTAGAATTCATGTGCCTCCATAGTTCAGGCTTGTTTGGGGTAGAGGAAAAGCTGATTTTCTTCAGCAGCAGAAGGGAGGAATATTCCACACCCCTTTTCCCAATCCTTTCTATGTTACTGAAGCTGTTAGATTCATTTCAGCTCAAGGCCCTGTGCTAACCCCTGTGTAAGGTGTTTGAGGCTCTTACTGAGCTCTGTAACCCCAGTGGGTGTTGAGGTGGGGGGAGGGATATAAAAAGGCCCAACTTTGCTTTTCTGTTTCATTAAACTGCTCACCTGAGTCTGAACTCTGGTGTCCCTTCATAATAGAAGGTAGATTTAAGAGTCAGGTAACAGCTGCAAAGGCCAGGGAGTGCACAGCACAAAAAGGGATTAGCAGCAAACGGACACATCAGGATTTGAAATGCAATATTGATTAGTTCATTAAAATTAATAAGACACTCAATTATAAAATTCCCATTACGTTTTGCAGTTCTTCTGGAAATAGAGCAATTTATATGTCCTTATCCTTTCAGGAATACCTCACTCAAGACAAATTTTAATGTCGTTTTCCTTTGCAAACCACAGAATTTGTTAACTCTTAGTGGAGCTTGAGTTTTTCTGTGTTTTATTTAGCAAAACACTGTTTTTAATAGGCCATTGTTTTTAATAGACTGGAAGATGTAGTCATAGTATGATGTACTAAAAAGTTGCTTTAATTGAGAGTGGCCCAAATTAGTGTATGATTGGCTAATGGCACTGTAGTTAGGGTCAAAGATTAAAAGGCAGATATTAACATACTGGCTAAGTTTTAGAAAATCAGACAAATCTGTTTCAAAACAAAGCACATACAGGGGAAACCCTTTGATTTAAGCTCAGGAACTCAAGGAACAAGTTCATGAAACGGAACATAGGTTCATAGAAAGGAAAAGTGTCACATTTTTCCTAATTCTTCAGAAATATGTATATGGCCTCCATAATACAGAAATGCAATTTTCAAGCTACAGATCTAATTGCCTTGTGGAACCTTAAATTACTTAAAGCTGGGTTTCCAACATGAATCTCTATGCTTTACTAAGTATCGTATTTTGTTAAATAATATCTTTAATAAAGGATTTGCTTGAGAGGGTTTGAGCCACTTGACTCATGGCGCTTCTTGCTGAAATGAGAAATTGCTCTAGGAATACTCAGTTTCCATGCAAGAGAGAGGCTGGAGGAAGATAAAGATGTAAAATGAAGAACCTGGAATGTTTAAGTGGATGGCACTTCTCGTGGATGCGGTCACTGCTAATTCTTTTTTCCACAGAAGCTTGATTGAATTTTCTTGCCACACTGCCCAGGAGAGCTAACTCTCCTGTTTAACCACAAAATGTTAACCACAAGCTTGTAGTTCACATCCCTGTTTTGCCCTGCCATTGTGCTCGTCTGCAGTCCCGCTTTGGAATAAGATGTAAGTTCAGTTTCAGTGCTGCTTCTCTGGCATCGCAGTCGCAGCAGATTGCAGATGATAAGGGAAGAGCTTTGGGAGCTGAACTCAAAGGAGCGGTCTAGAAATGAACGGTGATAATGCCGCATAGCCCTTCATCAAAACCATCCGCTTTCTGATAATCAAAGTAATTGGTAAGGTTCTTTGGTAAAACGCATGTTGTGGGTGTGTGTTACGGTGTTTCATGCTTTCTGTTAAGCTCCAAGATTCTGGAGATGTGAAAGCTATGCAAAAATCTATGTCATACAAAAAAGACTTCTCCCACTCCTATCTGTAGAGAGAAATGACAGAATTTTATCCAAGTGTGCCTTGAATACTTAAATAATAGGATTTAAGCACACAGAAGCTTTGGTTTGAGCCTCCAGTTCCTGATTTTGGGGAGGGGGAAGTGAAGGTATCTACTGCATGTTAACAGTAAGTTATTAACATCATAACTTAATTCTCCAAAATCACCGAAATCTTCACTGAGTATCCATACAGAAAGCCAGAGAAGTTGTGGGGGGAGGAAGGAGAGGGAACTGCAGCACCAGCGACAAGTATTGTATCACAGTTATGTTGATCTAATAAAAAAAATCTGTCTTTTAATTTCTGGCTCATCAAATTTCTTGTTGTTGCGTCAGCCTGTATGTCTTGCTAATGAGGTGTCTGGTAAAAACTGCAGTCTCTTACATTTGCGTGTCTTACAAATTCTTCTATGCAATTTTGACTCCCTTGGTAGCAGAGAAAATGATTAAAAAGGCTGTGCCAAATTCACAGAAAGCAGCAGGAGTCTCATCCACTACCAGGCCAGTGCCAAAAGAATCTGAAGGAGTGGGACTAGAACTACTTTTCCAGGCCTGCTTTAATCCCTTGCTTATGTTCCTAAACCAGATTTTGAAAAATATGAACAAAATTAAACTAACATTTTATGTTGATGAAGCTGTAACCTCCAATGTCAGACTCGTGTCTCTCCATATCTGGGAGCACTGACAATCATACTAAACTTAACTTGCAGTGTGTACATAGGAACTAACTTTTTATATTCTTCCTGTTCGTTTGGTTTCTTTTCTCTGTCTCCATTCCTTACTTATATCTCTTAAAGCCTTGTTTGTTTGTTTTTCTTTTGCCTTCCTACAGAAAAATTGTTCATCTCCTGCCTATCTTTACTTTCCCTGGCCACGAGTCCTCGTACATCTGTGATCCTGAAGATACTGGGAAAACACAGATGAGCAGTAGGGAGGTAAAATATTTTGTCCTCCATCCCAGTAAGAAGCAGCCGCTTCAGGGCTTGGGTGGAGGATGAAGACTGGGTAGGGGAAGAAACCCTAGACTCACTGCCTTCCTCTATCAAACAGGCAGTTTTGCTGATGAGGTATCTGGAAATATTTAAATGTGCAGATTTCATTTAGAAAGGCTGAGGAGGTGAGGGTGGGGCTGTGAATGGCAAAAGCAGGACTTTTCTTCAAGAAGAAAAAGCACGAAAAGTCAAGATTTCTTCAGGGCTCTCCTGAAAGCCAGAAAGTAGAACACAACCGGTATATCTTTCTGTGTAGGCTGTCTTTAAATGGAGGCAGACGGTCACAGGCGGTGTTTGAATTCTAGGTTCAATAAAGGCACATCCTTCAGTTAGACAAGGCAAAACAGTGTCATTTGTTAGAATTCAAAAACAGTATCTAAATGCCTCAATGACTTGTCATCAAGTGACTCACTGCACTGTCATAGCAAGACTTCTGGCTTTCACATGAAAGTTATACTTGCTGAAACAGTGTCCTGCCAGCTCATATTAACAGTCCCCCCTCCCAGACTTGTCTCCAATTTACTCACGGTGAAGAGAGGGTTTGGGGAGACAGGGCAGGAAAAAACGGCAAGGGTAGCTTAAATGTTCAGAAATCTCGTTACCTCTTCCTTGTAGAATTCTGAGTGCCAGCTTTTTCGTTTGTTCTGTGTCTCTCTGAAATGAGTCCTTGAGTTGCAGAAGAAAAACATTCAGAAGTGATGAGCTGGCCATATCTGTAAGAATTTAGTTATTTACTTGGTCCAATCAAAAATGTCTTTTCCTGTGTGCAATGTCTTCTTTTAAAGTTATTGGCTACTTTAAAAAAATGCCAATGTTGAAATGATCTCAGCTTGATTTCTTTTACCTCCCACAGCTCATTAGGGGATCATCAGGATCATGTTTGGGGTTTTTTTGTTTCTTCGTTTAATTCACATCATCAATTTTAATTTAGATGTCCTTTGCTTTTTTTCAGAGCCAGTCCTTTCTAATAGTAGGTACATCCTGCAAGAGCTTTTCTTGCCTTCTGATCCAATACTTTCTTCATCCTGGGACCTAATCCAAATGCCACCGACAGTGCTTATGTGGGCTTTTTCTGTTTGTTTCAAAAACGTTTCGTCACATGCTGACACACGGCCGCATTAAATGCCTAAGTGCGCAGTTCAGGAGGTAATGGTCATGGAGGTTAAAAGAATCTCACCTGAGCAGCAAGTGGCTTTCTGCTCTTAACATCATACCTGTTCCTGTCATCAAGCCTTAAGTTTAGTATTCCAGCGGATGCCTTGCGTATCCGATGATGTTCTGTTGCTCCTTGAATCCCCCCCGTTACTGTGGCTCAGTACTGAGCAGCAGTGATTTCGGTAAGGTGATCTCATCCAATGCGTGGTGAAGTTGCATTGGTTTTTGAAGTCTTGAGATTCCGTTCCATCTGCGCTTCCTGTAGCTGTAGGTAAATCGTCTGAAATCCAGTAGGATAGGCGTGTGTCATCTCTGTGGTCTGTCATCCTTCTTTCTCACGAATTCATGCGCTTCCCTTCTGCGGTGGGGCTCTTGTGAGG
The DNA here is from genome assembly GCA_035590195.1 of Aviceda cuculoides. Lineage (NCBI taxonomy): Eukaryota > Metazoa > Chordata > Aves > Accipitriformes > Accipitridae > Aviceda > Aviceda cuculoides. The sequence continues at coordinate 23,082,305 of JAVJGG010000027.1, forward strand.
GTTGTTTTTCTTTACACTGGGATGTGAATGGGGTAAGCAGTGAAAGGCTTCTGTATAAAGTATAACCTGTGCTAGTTTCAGCATAAAGACCGTTTGACCTCTCTGTGAGGGCTCTGATCCTAAATTCCTAATGAACTAACTACAAATTTGGAAGGAAAGAGTCTGTGGTTGACTTCACATTCTTCTTGACTGACAGATGAAAAGCTTGTGTTTGCTTTTTTTTTTTTTCCAAAAACCAGCCCTCCCCCTGGATCACAAAACTATAAAGCAAGGATGTGGCTGTTGGCAGCTGTTTTCCTTTTGATGTGGTCAACTCAAAATTAATGTTAAAAGTATAATTCTGAACTTGGGTTTTCTTGGAGACTGAATGCGTGATGAAAGGACAGGAGGGTTTTCTCTCCACCAGCTGGGAGCGTGCTCTTCACTTGAGTGTTTTTGGAGGCTGCAATCAGGGGTGAAGCTTGACACAGCTGAGCTCACCATGGCATGCAGCCATCCGAAGGCAAGGGTGCTTTTCCCTTTCAGCGCTTGGCTATGAGCTGAGCTGGCAGAAAACTTAACAGCAGTATGAGTGAATGTAGCTGTGGTGTAGTATTAAAGATCCCGGAGCTGTCGGTAGGTTTGAAACCTGGATGTAAGGACTGTAAGACACATGGCTAGATCTGGTGGCTTTTCAGGGTTAGTTCACAAGTAAGTGCCTTTTTACTCTTGAAAGATGTCTGTCGTCATGGTACCCGCTGTATATAGTTTTTTATTTTGGTTATTTTGTTCTTACCTTCCTCTGTCCGCAAGCTCTCTGAACCTCTAGCGCCTGCCCAGTCAGCTCCTGCTGGATCTGCTTATGCTCCATATTTGAAAGTCCTTGGTACAAAATCGATTTTGACTTCTCTCTAACTGGTTCTCTGTCTTTAATAAATGTATTTGGGAGAAAGTGCCTGACAGAAAACCACATGTGGATCACGTATTTCTCCCCACTCCTGCTGTTGTGTTGTTCTGGATCCTCATTTGATTCGATGTGGAAGCATAATGCTTGTAATCCCCGGCATGCTGTAGGGACTTCTATGTTTGCCTAGTGGGCTCATTTGTTAGCATAGCAGAGCACTTTTGGGATTTTTCCCATCACCTACCTGCGTAATGTCTTGCTAAGTGTTACATATATTCCTGTAATCTTGAAAAGATGATTCAGAATGGAAAGGACATTTTCCCCAGCAGGTTATAAACTGGACCCGAACTTCTTGTTGGTGTCCAGCTGGAACTATAGTTTTAATCCAAGGCAGAATTAAGTCGTCACTAATGCTGTTTCCAGTTGCACAAACATTATTAAATAATCCTACTGTTCTGCTATTCCTCTTCTACCTTGCAGTCCTTCAGTTTGTAGTCGAAGTGCTATAGTGCAGGAGTCGTCTCTTGCAGAAATGTTTGGGGGCTTATTTATGGAGGTGCTGAGATTCCTTGTCACCTTCCACCTAAACACTGCCCATAAAGGCTCACAGTGAGCATAAAACACAACTATGCTGGAGAAGTAATGTGCTTTCTTCTGTCATGCAGGTGTAAATGGCAAACACAGAAGCACCAGGCAGAGGGAGGAACAGGAAAGCACGTTTCTGGTATAGCATAGTGTTGCTTTATCTCTGAATATCCTGAAATATGTACAGAAAGACTGCAGCAACATTTGCGCCTCAGAATTCATAGCCAAGATGAAAACAAAATGAGAAACTTTCATGTAATCAGGAACTGTACAGCAGGTATTCCGTAAGATCTGCTGGGCATGAAGGAACAAAAATAAAGTGTGGGGTTTTTTTCTTTCTTTTTTTTTTTTTTTTTTTTTTTTGCCCTCCCCTAACCTGGGAAAACAACTCTGAGAGTTGTGTAGCCTATGGGTTGGAGTGGGAACATTCAGGGACTGTCTTAGAAGCACTTAGAGAGCCTAACCTTGAGAACAAAAGTAGAGTGTTTCATGTGGTTACATACTAAAAGATGTGGGTAGGCATCTAGTGGGAATACAGAAAGCGCGTGGGCGCTTGATTCCCTCGGAAACTGTTGGGATTTGGCACCTAAGCTGGTAAAGTATTTTTAAAAACTCTTAAATATCTTTCTGAAAATTGGGTCTGATGTTGCTAATCAGTGTGAGGGGTGGGGAGATTTTTTTTTTCTGAAGTAATTGCTGCCTTTGATCCTTGTTACTTTCTAGCAGATAAACAGGAGGAAATTGAAGGAAAACAACAGAAATGACTTTGGGGCTGGAGGGATTGACGCAAAAGGAAGATAAAAGAGCTATATACTTGTGTAGTTTTTATAAAATGAGGAGGAGGGCAGGACTGTTTATGGGCTCCTGAAGGGTATAAATGCCAAGGAATGGAGGGTGTGGAAGGAGGAAACTTTCAGTCTCCACTCTGCAATTGCCTGTGCAGGCAGGTACCTTCACACACAGCCTTATCCGAAAGGAGCATTTTCATTGAACTTGTGAGTGTTACTGGGACGTGCTGGTGAGGAACAGAAACACTCTGCGTGGCAGCAACGAAGGTGCCTGCTTTAGTACTTCAGTCAGGGTAAAAAAATTTAAATCTGCAGTTGTTTGCACCTCAGGTTGCCTGGCATCTGTCACTGCCATCACATTGCACAAGAATTACTTTCCATTTGTGCCAGCCTTCCCCATCAGGAGGAGCCCAGGCAGAAACCCCAGGTTTGGCCCCCACAGCTCCTGTCCCAAACTTGCGTTGTTAGTGCTTGGATCTGCACCCTGTGTTAAAGCTGGCTGCCATGGTGACACAGTTTAATCTCGCTGATCTCTTTGTGGTATCTGAAACCTCCACCAGGAAGGAAAGGCAGGGTGACACATGCTGGTCTGAGGGGGAGAGCAGGGACAGCAGGTAGGAGAAACAGTCTGTCTTGGGAGCGCTCTTCTGAGATGTTGGGACTTTGCTTTTTGTATCCATTAGGACACGATTATTGTATACATTAGGATATAATCCATTAGGATTAGAGTATCCTCTGGAGTGCTTGATGACAAAGGTGTTAAAAGGTTACTTGGGAGTTGACAAAGTGATAACAAAGAGTATCAAGTCTCAGCTGCTGAAAGTGTTGGGGATGTTCCCACACCAAGTGCATTTTTTGTAGTCAATAGATTGCAGAAACCAAGTTGAGATAAATACAAAAGGAAAAATTAGGCCAAATAGGTAAGGTAGATGTTAATAAGTCACCAGAGCTGGATGGTGTTCAACCAAGAGTCCTGAGGAACTTGAATGTGAAACTGCAGAACTGCTGGCCAAGCTGTATAATTTATCACTACAGACGGCCACTGTGCCAGAGGACTGGGGAGCTGCCAGTGTAATTCCCATCTATAAAAAGGGCTCTAGAGGGGATCCTGGGAACAGCACACCAGAGAGTCATGCTACCAGGAATGGAAAGGTCTGTTATAAGGATCTCTGAATACACAGATAAATGTTAACTGTTGGAGAAGAGTCAATGTGGCTTCTGAAAAATGAAAATCCTGCTGCTCTACCCCATGAAGTTCTGTGGGACGTCAGTCAGAAAGGCTTAAAGTGGATGTAATATATTTAGATTTTCAGAAAACTTGTCAAGAACTTAACCTGCTACCAAGGTTGGAGGAAAGGTTATTATAGCTTTAAAGCCACATGAATAATAGGAAGTAAAAAAATTGGGAATGATTTCACTTTTCAGGAAGGAGAGGGAAACGTCACTGGGCAGCAGCAACCAAAAAAGCCACCATCCTCATCAGGAAAGGGATAAAGGGCATAATTTTGCTTCAGTATAAATGCTTGATACACCTGCATCTTGTGCGTGATGTGCAGTTCTGGTCTCCACACCTCCAGAAGGACACAGTGGCATTGCAGAAAAGCAGCTAAAAGGGTCAAAGATGTGGGCTGCCTTCCAAGGAGACGCTAAAATGGCTGGGACTCTTCCTTTTGGGAAGGAGGGGAGGAACATGGGTGAGGTTTAAATGACAAAGTCAGCAGGTAGAGTTGAATATGAAGCATCTATCAGCACCTGTGCTATTACAACCAGGGAACTTTTGATAAAACAAGATGAGCGTCGATTTTAAAATAGATGAAAGAGCATACTAGTGCCGTAGAGAAGAATTGGTGCTTGTGAGCTCAGAGTAGGCGCAATTTGGTGACAGGCTTTGCAGCTCTCACCCATGCAGGGCAAATCCCACCTGCATTGCCTTTGCAAGAGAGTCTGCATGACCCTTCTTTTCCCCAGGGCTCTCTTCTGCAGCTTTTCATAGGAAGTGATTATCCAGGTAGCTGGCAAGCGTTCGACACTCCCTTGTGTGCATGCTGAGATTTATTTTTTTTGTTTTAATTATAAGTGACTTATCCCTCAGAGAAGTGATTTTTTTTTTTTTTTCCCCCTTTAAATGCTGCCTTCAGCAGGGTGTGCATGTGAACTTTATTTTAATTAAGGGTTAGGAATCTGTTTTACATAACTATATCCCAGATTCTCATGAGAGAGTGAAAACAGCCCTGAGGGACCGATGAAGAGGCCAGTGATATTGGTTGCCTCACCGATGGGAGGCCTGATTCTGATCTCTCTAAGGTTCCCTCTACCTGTAGGACTTGCTCCGGGCTGGCCGACAGCCAGAGGTGTTGAACTGGTGCAAAGGGACTGGCTCCTCGTAGCTTTATTTCGGGCCCCTAAGTCGTGGTTCTGGGCAGATATAGGAGTGGCGGTTGCGGCTCTGCCTGAGGCTGTTTTCTCTGTAGTGGGAATAGCCAAATGGGATGTGAATCTGCTTCCAAGCCCTTTGAGCCATGGCTCCATGCTAGCTCAGATGACTCCTACCGCTGTGCCCGGTAGCAGGGTATTACGTTGCAGCACTCTGTTCGCTCGTCTCCTTGGAACAGGAGTGCCCGTCGCCATCGGAGCGTGGTCCCCACCAGCCAGTCGAGTTGCTTCAGATTTAATAGCGGTGCTAGCAGGCTTGGGACAAGTGGTTTTCTGAGTCTCTGAGAATGAAAACAAATGGCACTGGAAGTCACAAAAGAACCTTTTAGAGGTGTTTGTGTATTTCTTAGTTTTGCTTTTTAAATGCTGTCAACTAAAACTTGATTTTAGTTGTAAAGCCTGAAAGGGACAGGGAGCAGATGAGTAAAATGTTTCTCTTCCATTAAGGAGGGACAATCCAGGGAGTGTGGGTGTTCTTTTGTTTGTTTTTGTTTTCTCTGAAAAACAAAGAAGCGGTAAAGGTGTTAAAACTCAATTGTTGCAGTACTGGAAGCAGGGCATGTAAATAAAAGAGGATCTCTTTCACTATGCACAAAGAGAAATATGAAAAACAAACCACAAACTCTGTAAAGATGCTAATGAATTTTATGAGTCAAACCTGGCATGTCGTTAGCATCTGCTGCTTGTTTACAGTGGCTGAAGTGAGCATCCCTTTCAGAAAGTCTTGCCTACTAGAGGTAGCTTTACTACCCTGTTATAAAAATCTGAGTGTAGTGTTGAAGAAGCTAAACTGTTGATAGACCGCACAGTTGCGACCTCATCCTGTCCTGCTGAACCTGGTGGTGTCTGGCACTTATTTTTTCTGAAGCTAAAACCCTGGAGAGGTTTGGCATGTCTGTTTATTGCATCCAGTGATATAAAGGGCAGATACCTTTCCTTATTACTGTGTTAAGCCAGGCTCAAACGCTGATGCCACTGAGTGAGATCCATGTTGCTTTTGTTATATGTCTGTCCTCTGCCCTGAGAGCTGTCTCTAGAGAGTGTCTAGAAATTTGGGTTCTCTTGTCAAAATAAATAGTCACCTTACGTGAATCAAAGGAGGGTTTTGATGCTCAACTCTTAATGTTTTATTGAAGTAGCAGTTCATGCCATCAGTCGGAAACGTGTTTGGGACTTAATTGATGGGAAGTAACTGGTGATGCTGTGGCTTTGCAGTTGTACATAGCTGATGGACTCCTGCCGTCAGTCTCCGACGAAAGGAGGAAACCCTTTGAAGGAGCAGGTCAGCAAGAACGTAGGGCAAAGATAAGCCAGTTGGAATAGATAGATGTTTTTCAGCTGTTCAGCAGAGCAGTGTAAATGAGCACGCTTTAGACAGAAGGGAATCTGATGGTCAGGGCACAGCTTGGACGTGCTTTCCTGTGGGGTGAGTTGGTAGATTGGAGCATGCGCTTCAAGTGGAGGACAACAGAGATGCAGCCTGGTGTCGGATCAGGGAAGTGGGGAACAAGGTCAGCGTCACTCACGTAAATCTGAGAGGACATGCCAAGGGCTTTAAGCACCTGACAGCGCAGAAGCTGTAGAGAAATTCCTGATGGTGAAATGGTTTTCTGAGACAGAGGCCTGAAATGAAAAATCTTATCCCTGGTATTGGTGCTCAGAACAAGAACACTGGAGGCTTTGGTCCAAATGTCCACTTCGTGCCACTTGTGCCGTATAGGGAGTAGGGTAATGTGTTGTAATCACCTGATAGTTTGAACCAGGAACAGTTTCCAGGAGGAAAGGAAAAAAGATAGTAAGCAGTGCCAATGTCCCCGATGGGTGAAGTTGCCCAGGAGATAGGTAAGGATGGCAGAGCATTGCCAGCTTTCCGCTCTGCTCCCTATGCTGTTTCCATTCCGAGCGTGGTACCAGACCCAGCAGCCTCTGCCTGGCAGCCTGCCCCAGCCGGCAGATCCCTGCTCCTTCCTTGCAAAACTAGTAGGGGGCTGGAGGGTGGAAATGGAAAACCCAGAACCAGGGCAGGACTGAAGTCTAGAAACCCACATGGTGTTTCTCCTCTGCTGTAAACTTGTGTGAGCTTTCTCAACTCACTTAAACTGTGTCCTCATTTTATACATAGGTAACAGAGCTATTGTGTATTTTCAGTTATTCTGTATTACACAGCACAAGTTGTTCCTTCACCTACATTAGTAACATTTTGTTGCTGAGTAGTGTTTTATGGAGGGATGGTTTTCTGTGCAATTAGGAAAAGATCCTGAAATTTTATGAGTCTCTGGTGTAGGCCGAAAGAATTGGCCGAGGGGGTTGGCGGGAGAAGGAGTATTATCCTTTTCTGGAGAAACTCTTGCTCATTTTCCCTTCCGAAACAATTTCAGGGTATTTCTTTATTCCAAGCCTTTGTTAATTAATTGTGCAGAGAAACAGCAGATAGTTGGTTCTTTTCGAAAGCTGCACAGGTTAGAAGATGCTTGAATATGTAAGCCATAAGCAAAGAAATAAGAACATCCTAAGGAATAGTATGAAGTGTGATGCTTTCTGACTGCTGCAGAGCTGTAAAGTGATGGGTGAAATGAGATTTTTCCTGCACAGATCTCCTAAACCTCAGTACTTCAAGTTTTACTTTGTTTTCTTTGGCTTCAGATACAGCCAGAGTCTGGAGCTGAGGCACTCCGGTACTTTGCTTAGTGTCCCCAAAAGACCTGCAAACTTAGCCAAGCTTTTGGGCTTGAAAGAGATGAGCTGCGTAGCCTGAATTGCAACTGGGTGCCTCTCATTCTGGGAGGCTGTAATGGCTGCGACCTTTTGAAACCTTGTTCAAACTGTTTTTATTGCACTCAGACAGGAATGTTATGTTCTTTGTTCCACCTCCTAAAAGGCAAACCTTTTTGTAAAGGCCGCTTTCGGCTTTTACAGTTTGATATATATGGGTCAGGGAGGAAACAGGCATAGTCAGTTAAATGTTTTCAAGCTGCTGAAAAAGTCCTTCTCAATGCATAAAGGAGGTATTTAAGATCCCAGCTGAATTTTTGCAAATAACCTATGCCTTGATTAGGAACAGAAATAAGCCCCCCAATTTTAATTGCATCCAGCTTCTGTGCACATGAGTGAGTAGGCCAACTCTTCTCTGAGACAGACCTGTGTGGTAAAGGGTTCCATGTTTAATCCTGAACTCTTCCTTCCCCTGGAAGGAAGCATCCAACATCTCAGTTACCATTACTGAAATGTCACTGGTTTTCAAACAGAATAAAAACGTGTGTTCAGTAGTTAGAAATAAGGTAAAGGTTGCTCTGCCTCTTGAAACCATTGGAAGGGTGCTTCTTGATGCCTGTATACCTTTAGGTACGTATCTTCACAGAATCGCAAACTGGTTGAGATTGGAAGGGACCTCCAGCGGTCATCTGGTCCAACCCTCTGTGCTCAAGTAGGGCCACCCAGAGCCAGTTTCCCAGGATTGTCTCCAGACAGCTTTTGAATATCTCCAGGGATGGAGACTCCACAACCTCCCTGGGCAACCTGTGCCAGTGCTCGGTCACCCTCACAGTGACAAAGTGTTTCCTGATGTTCAGAGGGACCCTCCTGTGTTTCAGTTTGTGCCCATGGCCTCTGGTCCTGTCACTGGGCACTCCTGAGAAAAGCCTGGCTCCGTCCTCTTCGCATCCTCCCTAAAGGTATTTATATACAGTGGTGAGATCCCCTGAGCCTTCTCTAGGCCGAACAGTCCCAGCTCTGTCAACCTTTCATCACAGCAGAGATGCTCCAGTCCCCTCAGCGTCTTCGTGGCCCTTTGCTGGACTCTCTCCAGTAGGTCCGTGTCTCTCTTGTATACAGGCGCCCAACACTGGACCCAGTACTCCAGATGTGTCCCCACCAGTGCTGAGCAGAGGGGAGGATCACCCCTCTTGATCTGTCGCCAATACTTTTGTCTAATGCAGCCCAGGATACCATTTGCTTTCTTGGCTGCAAGGACCCATTTCTGGCTCACGTTCAGCTTGGTGTCCACCAGGACCCCCAGGTCCTTTCTGCCAAGCTGCTTTCCAGCTGGGTGGCCGCCAGTATATATTGGTGCTTGGGGTTGTTCCTGCCCAGGTGCGGGACTTTACACTTCTCCTTGTTGGACTTCATGAGGTTCTTGTAGGCCCACCTGTACTTTCGTGGGTCCTCCTTCTTGAAGATTAGGAGTGACATTTGCTTTCCTCCAGTCTATGGGCACTTCTCCCAGTCACCATGAGTGATCAAAAATTACCAAGACTGGCCTCACAATGACATCTGCCAGCTCCCTCAGCACTCGTGGGTGCATCCCATCAGGGCCCATGGACTTATTTTGAGTCCCCATATGTAGATGTGAACAGAAGCTTCTGGAGAAGGACTAAGGCCTTGAGGACTCAGCCTGTTCCTCAGTCCTCCTTTCTTCCCTTCTCTTCCTCCCTCCGTTGCTTGCTGCCCTCAGCACTCAATTACTGCAAGAGGCACTGCACTTGCACGATGAGGTTACTGTGGGTTTGGCTTTAGATTTAAAGCCTACAGATAATATGGCTTTAAAGCCAGGAGACCTCTTTTGCAAAGGTTCTCCTGCTGTGTGGAGCTTCTCCCAAGGTGGTGGTGTCATGCGCGTAAGGAATTTGGTGTGTGTAGCCCGTGCAATGCGTTTTCAGTTATGCCTGGCTTAGGGTGCGAGTCTGCTGCAAGGACCGACTGCGTGACTTCAGCTCAGACTGCCTTAGCTCATGCTATTTGCTTTGGAAATTATAGTTTCAATTGCTGCTGATAACCCAGCTGATTGTTATGTTATACATTTAGCACTCTTTTTTTAGTTCTTAATTACTTATGTAAATAATTTTAGAAGACTTAGCATTAATTTTGGAGAAGCTGGCATATCAAAGGCTGCGAGGCTAGCAGCAGGTGCTGTAAGTAATCACTCTTCTAAATTAAGCAACACTTTCCAAGGCAGTAGGTTAATTTCTGGGTAAGCAGCCTGCGTACAGATTCTTAGAATCAGCTGGATTGTGACCCAGCAAGTGACTCCAGGCTTTGTGTAGCTTTAATCACAAGAATTGTCTCGCCGAAGCCTTTCATTTTTAGAGGAGACTGGGCCTGTGCTCCAGCTTGTTGAAATAGTGCTATCGCATTGAAACCTCTGTCACCTGGCTCTGGGCTTGTCTTGGTAGCTCAGTCTGTGCTGCCCTCGGAGGCGTATTCGGAGCGTGGGCAGGCACGTCAAGCTGCCTGGAGCCCCAGGTGTGTACCTGAGTGGCTGATGTTTGTGCTGAAGTCTTTGCTGCTGTGGGTTTCTGTAACTCCTGCAAGAGCCAGCAAAGCAGCGTTTGAGAGCTTTGTGCCATTTCCTTCACCTTTGTGCGCACGGGTGGATTTCCGCAAAAATGTTTCCTCTAATATGACTAGTGGAGTTCTCTTGGGATTCGTAAGCAGTGACTGTTGTCCTGTGGGACAGATTCTGCTCAAGTGAAGCTATCGCTAGCTTGTCGCTTATGCGTTGTCACAGCTCCGGCCAACAGTATTCTTGCTCGAGGAGGTCACCCACAGAAGCGTGGCCTGTTCTTCAGAAGCCACTCTGAGCCTATGAGGTTGATGGGGTCACTGGTGTTTGTGACTTGGTAACTACCTGATTTTTGTAGACTCAGCAGGGCTCTGAGGAAATTGGTAAAATCTTTATTTTGGTCACTACGCGCAGTGTGACTTTGGAGCACTTTGTCTCGCTTGTGGAATAGGAAGGTGCAGTTCTTATAAACTCGAGCCCTCTTTAAAATCTATCTTCCTGCATGAAGATCGTGCCAAAAGGTAAGGGGAAAGGGGGAATCTCTGTTTACAGGGAATCCCATGCAAAGTGGAATAAAGCAGAAATAATGCCCTTCTCCAAGGGAGTCGAGGGGAGAGAACTTCAGAGAGATGGAGAAAAAAAAATGGATTTTTGGTGCCTCCATGTGACAGTAGACTGGGACTCATCCCTCCTCTGACTTACGGTTGATACCTCCTGTGTCTGTTCAGCCTAGTTATCAAGCTGGTTGCAGGAATCATACACCTGCAAATATAGATCTGAAGCTGCTTTTCACACTCCTTAGCTTGATTTTTGCTATGGTCAATCATCTTCAGACAAAAATGCTCTTAGGCTTGAAGTTCAGTGTTGGGATACAGCCCTTTCATGTTTAAAAAGACATAATAATCCAGATGACAGGCTTCTGAAGGTTGAGCTCAATTCTCATGAACAGTGTTACAGAATGACATGGCTTTTTAAATTGATTTAGGGGTCTGTAGACTCTTCAAATAAATCTCTTTTATCTTCTCACTTTCTAGATTAAAACTTGACTGATTTCTTTGCTCTGAAATTTTGAAGAGGCACAGTTCATGTGCTAGTGCAGTCTAACAAACTCAATACTACTAAAACAGATTTCTTACACTATAAGCAAAAATATTCTTTCGGTGTTTGTCCCTAGAGGTGGCTGCTTTGATTTGAATGAACACCTTGAACAAATCAAGAGTAGGGGTTGACTCCCCAGTCATGTCCGTCAAGTAGTGACAGATTCTAACCCTACGTTCAGGAAGCCTTGTCTGGTGCAGTAGGTGCTGTCCTCCAGCTTGAAGAGCCTGATTGAGTTCCCTGCTCTATAATGGAAACAAGATGGATAAGTGACTTTTTTTTTGATATCTCAGCTTTACTCTGAAACCTGAAACCTCATGTGGTGCTGTGAGCAAAAAGTCCTCTTTAAGTGACATTCCAATTCTGTAGGAATTGGGAGCAAAATATCTTTTAAAAGAAACGGTGAAGAAGAAATCGTACTCGCTGCTTAACGCTGACTCCCCACTCTTTACAGATCTCCTGACAGTGGATGACTTGTGGGTTTAACAGATGGTCCGAATGCATATTGATGCACTCGTATCACGTGAGCGTATTCTCTGGGATGCTGTGAGATGCCTGCAAGGCTTGGAAATGGAGAGTTGCACTGGGCAAGAGCTGGGCAGACAGTGGTTTGGTGACGGGAATGCAGAAACGTGAAGATCTTGCACATGTTTTCTGGGTAGCCTTTTCAAAAGGGGTCAGAATTTGACCTCTCTTAAATACTGTGGGTTTGGAGGCAGGGAAATCTTGTTTCCCAGATGATTTGGCTCTGCATGGGCTGCAAGAACTGAAAGCATCGGGTAATGCGGTGACCAGATGCTCAGCAAATTCTTGCAGGCCAGCTTTCTGAGTGGACTCCTGGAAGAGAAAGCAGAGGACCAAACATCCTCTGCTCTGAATTTGTGGATTTTGGGAGGGAGTAGGTAATTTAAGAATACTGCTTTGCATCTTTCTGACTGACTGTCTTAAACGCGGTCTATCCAAAACTTTTTTCCAGGCAGCGTGATGAATTTGTAATGCTTTCTGTTATCAAAAGTAGAACTTGAAAGAGAAGGAATCCTGTCCCTTACCATGCTGCGTTAGGGGACTTCGACACATCAATAACAAAAAAATACTACTCCAGCAGTCTGTCCTCTGAAATAAAATGGGTCAAGCAAATTGCTGTTACATTAGACTGAAACTTGGCAATTATGTTTGTGTGGCAATTTGATTCTGTTCTCCTAAAATACCCCTGGAGAACAGCCAACTGTAGCTCAGCTCTCATCCCAAGACGACACTGCAGATGCCCTGAACGGTCACACATGCGTGTTAAGCAGCAAGCTCTGATGGTGTGGTCTGCATGCTTGTTAGAAGGCTTCAAAATCTGGTTTGCCCTCGGAGAGCTTTCCATTTGGGAGAGAGGAACCGATGCTATCCCAATTTTAACTCTGGAAGAGGAAGGGAAAAGAAAAAGCTTCAGAAAACCAAGCTTTTGTCTAGGCTGTGGAGCCAGCTGGGTGTCTCGTTTAGGCTTGCCAGCCTGCCTTCTCCTTTGGGGCTCTTTCTGAGTGGTTGACGTCTGTGAAAATAAAACTGTTTTCAGTGTGGCCTACGAACCCTGGTCTCCCATGACCATCCTTGGTCACAGTTATCGCAGTGAGTGCCCTACTAACCAAAATAAATGCACAATCTCCTCTCTTTGTCCTTTCACAGCCATCGGTTGAAAAGCCTTCCCCTGCTTTTGCCTTAAAAATTACTTTTGAAGTTAAGGGTCCCTTTTGTTTTATTGACTATAAAGCATGCATGATAATTACGGGACAATTGCTGAGTTAGCCAAGATACTGCAGTAGTTCTGGAGGACAAAACCCTGCTCTCCCTCAGACTCCAGGGGCCAGGGATGAGGAATTTCCTAGGTTTTCTGCTCAGCGGTGACAGTGGTATCTGTGTGGCTGCTGTTTATTACGCTGTAAGTAATAGTTTAATGGACTTGCATGCAATAAATTGCTATTTCACGTTGGTGTGTGGTTTTCAATACTATGACAGAGAATTAATTATGCCTTTTAATTTGCATCATTCAAGAAGGCAGTATTTTTAAAATGTGATTATGTTATCAAGGGTTTGTGAAATGGAGGGCAGACAGGCTTTTGCTTGCTCCAAAGATTTTCTGTCTAGAGAATGCAAGTCATAAACATGACAACTATGGGATTTTTTTGGCTGCCCTTTTTTTTTTTTTTTTTTTTTTTTTTTCCCTTCCCCGTTGAGTCAGGCTTCTTTCCTTCTCCTGCTTTTGGATCACCTTGAAAATGACTAGTTTCAGGGTAAAATGCAAGCAAAGCAGCTAATCTGTGGAAGTCTTGCCATTTGATAACCAAGTGCTGCTTTTAAATCAGAACCTGTCTTGTCTCTTCAGCAGCATGTGTGCTTAGCTTGACTCTTGGTCCAAAATGAGTTGTGTTTCAATCCCTGAAAGACCTACTGTCCCTTGGCTATCTTTTAAACTTTTTTTTTTTTGTTTGGGTTTTTTTTCTGTTGGTGGTTTCAGGGAGCTGCTGTGATCGCTACAGAGGCTGCACCAATTGCTTACGTATTGTGTCCCAGTTGCTGCCTTGATTATTTACAGGGATACGATCTCACTTGTACCATAGGTGTTGATCCTGTCGTATGCAAGCCCCTGCTGCCTCCAGGGATCCAAATAAAGGATCTCGTTAAGAATTGGATGCCGCAGACCCTATGCTGTTTGTCAGTGAAATCGGTGACTTCAGCCTGGGCAGGATCCAGGCCCCCGTTCAGGGCAGCGATACGGCGCGAAGCCCTTGGCTCGTGGAATACACGAACTGGCTGTTGCTTGGCTCCCTACGGGATAAGGGTCAGATTGGGTTGAACAGGGCTTATAGCCGTTCAACTCGGGCATATACTTAACTAAGCAAATATTGACCAGATAAGAGTGTGGAACAGGGATGGGGAAGACCATCAACCAGTAGCAAACTGGTTTCCTGAGTGTTCATGCTGTTAGATCTGGGTGCAAAAGCACTTTGTGGGCAGCAATTGGCTCTCGGACCTCGACGCTTCCTGGCTGTAAACCCATTTACCTTGTCCCAGGTCATGCTGGGGGTGGCATTAGTTATTCTAGGGCTGTTCTGGAAGTATCTGTGGGAGAAGATGATAATTTGGGAGATGGTGCTGGAAAGAGGTTCTAGAAGAGCATCTGTCTGGTTTTGGTGTGTTACTTATCTAATCACTAATAACAGCAGGGAACCGAACGTGGGGGATTTTTGCACAAGTGAAGTGAAGTCCTGGATGCAACTGCTTTGTGGGTTTTTTGCTTTTAAAAGTCTGGTTTGTTTGGCACTGAGTAGCTGTTGGAGATGTGTTTTCAGCCACTGTGCTTTTAAAATCAGCGTGCTAAAAAGCCCTGTTAATGTGGAATTGTGAGAATATGTGCATATGCAGACACGTATTGGTTGAATTCATTTGTTACAAAATACCCCCTTGGAAACCTCATCTCGGATGTTGTTGGCCTGTCCTTCACGTTTTGCCAATTTGCAGAAGCTGTCAGGTAGTACTGTGTGGGAAGTGTTACAGGGCATTATGGGATAAATCCTGAAATCCTAATTTGGGCCAAACTCCCACTGCTTTCAGTGGGTGGCTTGCTGGCATTAAGGCCAAGTACCCCTTAGCTATCACAAATGACCTTTCTGTCTTTTTAACTGAGAATTGGTGCCTGTATCTTGTATTACAGATCAAACTGCAGGATTGCAGCCCTTAAAATTTATACATTTGCTTGAATTTGTGAACAAGAAGTCGGTTAAATAAAAACATTTCCAGTAACTGTTCTTTAGATTCTCAGTAATGCTGGTGAAATGCCAGAGATCTGGAAACAAATTAGCTGGTGATTTAGAGCAGTGCGTAAAGAAGACTCTCATTCTGTAGGGGAAACGCTGATGTTCTGAAAACTCTGCTTTTCATAAATGGAGAAAATATAACCACTTCTATTTTTAAATGAAAACTTTAAATTCTTTCAAAATATCATCATGAATTTATTGAAACAGTGTTCAGATAATTGATTTTTTTTTTTCCCCAAGAAAATGTTTCCATGAAATGCCTGCAACTGTTGTCAGAAAATTGCTTTCCAGTAAGAGATACTGAATTGCATATATTTTAAAAGCTAATAGTTTGGAAGTAAGTACCTGAGGTTCCTGAGTGTCGCCAGATAGTTGAGATCATATGTTGTTCTGGCCTCTTCTGTCTGTGCAAGAAAGAGGAAAATGTTGTGTTTGTGTTGGCAACACTCAAAAGTCCCCAAACAATATCCCAACAGTAAAAAAAAAAAAAAAAAAAAAAAAAAAGACGGCGGCCCCAAACCCTTTAATAAACATTGCTGTGCAAACCTTGTCTGGCCGGAAGTCTTCCCAGCCGAAGTAAGAGCTCCTTCCCTTCACCTCAGTGGAGCATCATCGTTAAAATCTGCCTGGACCCATCTCGGTGTCACCCGTCGGGTGGTTGAATGTAGTGCAAGGGCAGCCTAAGAACTTGCTGAGCTGCGGTTGCGTCTCCGAAGCCCACAATGTATTTTCTTCCTTCCCCGCTTCCCCCTAGGTGGTCTTTGCCTAGTCGTACTTCAAGCTAAGGAGGGCTCTTCTGTCCTATTATCTGGGCTCCAAGGGGGAGGAAGGGTTTTCCCATCCCTCCATGCCCTCCTTTACCCTCTGCTGTTGAGTTTTCTATCAGGATTGCACACACAGTTCTCTTTCTTGTTTTTTTTAACTGAGAATGTGTTTCTTGTGGTAACTGAAGTTGCAGAAGCACCTGGAAGGGATTTTTTCATGCTGTGTGCTCTGTAACTACCCGAATTACCTTTCCTTTAAAGAGGTGATTGATTGGAGGAGGGCAGAGCAAACAAGAAGTACTCATACTTCCCCCACACCCCCTCCTTCTTGGTGCCTCCAGGATCACAAATGAGGTCTGTGTGAGAACTGAGGCAAGAGCTTGCATCTCCCAAGTACCAGGACTGTACTTCACACATTAAAACTCAAAATGAGGGTGTTGTAGTACTGATCCAACTCTTCTACTGATTTTTCTGCTCAAGGTTGGCACTTATCACCTCTTTTAATTTGTCTTCATCACTAAACTGGGGCCTTGGATGCTGTTGACTAAAACGACTTCCTTCAGATAAGTAGCTTGAATGATGTGGCGTATCTCTCCTTTATAGCTTCCCTGCCACTTTTTGTGGCTTGTAACTGCAGAATTGGTGAGGTTGGCAGGAACTTCTCTGGATATTCTAGTCCAACTCCCAACTTAAAGTGGTTGCAGCTGGAACAGTTTGCTCAGAGGCATGTCCAGTGTGGTTTTGAGCACCCCCAAGGATGGAAACTCTATGATTTTTCTGGGCAATCTGTTCTGTGGTTTGGTTCTGTCCCCACAGGAAAAAAGTTTTGGTTTTGTTTTTTTTGTTGTGGTTGTTTGTTTGTTTTGTGTTTCGTGTTTCCCTCCTTTTCTTACATTTAAATGAAATTTCCTGTATTTCAGTTTGTGCCCGTTGCCTCTTGTCCTGTTGCTGGATACCACCAAGAGGAGCCTGGTTCCACCTTCTTTACACCTCCATCAGGTATTTACGCACATTGATAAGATCCCCCTGAGCTTTTCCTTCTGCAGGCTGAACAGTGCCAGCTCTCTCAGCCGCCTCTTGTATGTCAGATCCTCCAGTCCCTTAATCATCTTTGTGGACCTTTGTTGGACTCCCTCCGGTATGTCCATGTCTCTCTCTTACTGGGGAGGCGAGTGCTTGACCTAGCTCTCCAGATGTCTCACCAGCCCTGAGCAGAGAGGAGGAACCTGCTGGCAGTGTCTTTCCTAATGCAGCCCAGATGCTGTTGACCTGCTTTGCTGCAGAGGCCCTTTGTAGGCTCATGGTCAACTTGATGTCCACCAGGACTCCCAGGTCTTTCTCTGCACAGCTGCTTTTCTGCCAGTTGGCTCCCAGTCTGTGCTGGTGCCTGAGGTTATTTCTCCCAAGCGGCAGGGCTTTGCATTTTCCTTTGTTGAACTTCACAAGGTTGATGTTGGCCCATTTCTCCAGCCTGTCCATATTCCTCTCAGTGGCGGCACACCCATCTGATCTGATGGGGTCAGCCACCCCTCGCAATACTGTATAATCTTAAAGCTTCCTGAAAGTGTACTCTGTGCTGTCACCCATAATCTTACCTTTATGAAGAATGCAGAGCCCTGGATGAAGTGTTTAATGAATCAAATCTCTCAACAGTTCTTGAAAGTACATTGCTGTTCACTGAGGAAAATCACGCAGAGATGAGGTAGCTTCCCTAGCACTTAAAGAACATTAAATACTGTGCCTTGTAGTGAAGGACTTTATCATCATTATTTAAGCCTTTAATTCCTTGAATCTCTGACACTTGCTGCAATACCAGCTCATGCCCAGTGCTAACGCCATAGCAACCTGCTATAAGTGTCACTATATACTGTTGCTTGTTGGCCAAAAGCTGGACAAGGAATGCTTTCTAGGGTAGGAGATCCGTGGGGTTGATAGGAAGAACAAGAGAAAAATCCTATTGTAATTAAATAGTATTGTAAAGTGATTTCCCCCCCCCCCCCCCCAAACTGTGCCCCAGAGGAAATAGAGGCATCAACTGAAATTTTCTCAATGCTTTTTCTATATCCCCCTCCCCCAAAACCTACACCCTAGGCACAGTCGAAACCTCTGGGCTAACAGATGGTGTTGAGAGGGGGAGGGAGGGAGGGGGAACAATTTGCATCTAAATAGCTGAAATAAAAAAGGGTCGTGTCCCACAGACCAGCCCCACTCACCTGCTGTTTAAATCCCCCTGAGAAACAGGCAAACGCGCTTAGTTTTTTAATGTCTGCGTCAGCTGTACTTACTCTCTGAAGCATTCTGCCCTGGAAAGGCTGCAAGCCCCTGTATCTTGCTGGATGGGTTGTGTTCTGGCCCCAAAACGATGAACTCTTAAGGATTTAGTTCTTTGAATGCAGTTGACGGCTGCGTCGCTTTTGTTCAGCCCTCCCGTCAGAGTGACTGCTGCTGTTGGCGATCAATTAGCGCGAGCACTAATGGTATAGAAAAGGTTCCACCCAAATATTACCTCTTCCGTCAGCTTCGTGCGCGAGTCAGTCGTCGGAGGTGCTCTTGCCATATGGTCCTGTGGCCTCATACCACAATATTCTGTGCTGGGTTCGGGGGGGGAGGTGAGCTGTGTTTTGGCCCTGGTGACCACCAAGCTGCAGCAGAGCAGCGATCCTGATCCTGCGGGACTGCGGCGTAGTTTGGTGGTGGATGGCTGTGCTTCATCCTGCACGCGCGTGAAGCCAAGTTGCTCTGGCTTTCTGGTTGCGTACTGTAAAAATTTGCTGGGTTAAACTAAGACCTTGCTGCTTTGTAATGATTTTCTCCTTGAATGTAAAGGTCTAAGAGTTGTTGTAACTGTGGTGCTTTTGGCGGTGGGGAGGGGAGAAAAAAACCTCACCCACCACTTTTGCACATTCATGGAGACTGCTCTGGGTATACCCCCTGTCCTAGCAGCCAGGAGTGAGCTTTTGTGTCTTCAGGCAGACTTTCTCCAAGTTTAAGGCTGTCAAAAGCCTGTAATAAGGAAAATCTTCCCACTTCATCATAATCATGTGCACTATTGACACACACTGAAACCATCCTACCTGATTTCCCAACAGTATTTGAGGATGCAGGCAGTGGAAGAGGCGAGAGGGCTTCACAGCTGAAGTTTAGTCTTACTACTAAATACCAGGATGAGCAAAACCTGTTTCTACCCACCAGTTCCTTGGACTTATACACTCAAATGCTAAAAATAAATAACATGAAGATAGTCTAAGTGGTTCAGGAACTTTATTAGTTTTGTCCGTTGGCATCTTTTCCACCTCCCAGTGAGCCAGAGGCATTGGGAGTTTGAGTTTGGCAGCCTTGAGGGCTCAGCAGGATAAGGAGTGGTGAAGGAGGTGGCTGAGGACCCACCACTGTCTTCTGTGTGTTGACCTGCTACAATAAAACTTCTGCAGAGGAGGATTTCAGTTTCTGGAATTGGAAGACCTTGAATATCTTCTTTCTTCCGTGCAAGCCTGAAGGGAAATTGTGAGGTTAACCTTTTCTGAGCTGCCCAGTCCTTCCTCCCACAAGTGTCTTGGAAGAGGAAATGGGCTCAAGAAGTGTCTTCATTTTCTTTTCTCGTTTGATTCCTAAGTGTATTTCCATATAGTGAGTGGTAGTGGGTGAATAACCTGTATGCATGAGGTCAACATGGATTTGGGCAATAACCTTGTTTATATGCCTCTTGGGAGTTGTTTTATTTATTTTTTTTAAATTAATATGGATTCCAGTTAGTAGAAACAAGATCTGGTGTATGCATACTTACAGAAGTAACCAGGCAATGCCTAATACCAAATTATATGAATTCAGAGCTGTCTATTGTGCTTTATAACTTTTTACAGCTTTTTTTTTTGTTTTTGTACTTTATATCACTTGAGGATAATTATGTTTTAAAAATGATCATATGATGCATACGCACTGTCTAGGAGTAAACAAATAAGTGAGTTACTCGGGTGGCACAAGTTACATACACGTGTGTATATAGGTATATGCATGTATATACATATGTTTATACAATCACTCTCTACTGTACTACATAGTCTGCCTCTGCCCCGGTCCTTCTGTCCTTCTGCCATCCTCCCTTGGACCCCAGTTCAGTGATACGTGCAGGTAGCTGGCCCTGGCAGCTGTGCTGGCTTGTGCTGTTGCTGTCTCCTATGGATAAAATATGGATTTATCCTATGGATAAAATGCTTGTTATGCAGCAGGGCCCCATGGAGCGTGTGAGAGCAAATCCAGAAATGAGGAAATACGGGCACTCTTTGAGGTGATGTTTGCAGGTAGTGGGGTGAAGAAGAGGAAAATTGTATTTGTCAGTCTGAATTGTATGCTGCTTTTATTTTATTGTTTTTCTTTTTATTTCTTTTTTTTTTTTAAGCGGCTTGCTTAGGAAATGACTGACTGACGGTGGAACATTTATTTCTCTGTCTTCCTGGGCTCTCTAACTGGGAGAGGAACTTGTATAGAAAGGACCATTCTGGTAGTTTACAGTGTTTTTTCAATCACTTTCTGGGCGTGGAACTAAAAGATTAAAAAACGATGTGCTGGATTGGAACCACGCCTAAAGCAATCCTTGGGATAATAGGATTATTTGACTGATTTTTAATTAAAATAGAATTCTAACTAGATCATTTTCAGCATACATTCACCTCTGGTTTGTTGTTATTGGTCTAATTGCCTCATAAATTAGAGATACCAATATTCCAATTCACCTTCTCCCTCTGAGAACACTGATGTTAAGAGTGTGAAATGATACGTAGATTATAAACAGGCATGCAGGATGGAAAACAATCTTTAAAGACATTAGCCAAAACTTACATCTTCTCTTTACCTGCGATGTCTTGGCAATGATGAATTGATATTTTTCCGTATTTATTTCTTTCTCTGCCCTGACAGGTCTTTCGAACACTTAGAAATGTAGTCTGAGAAAAATGCCAATAATCTCAGCCTTTGAGGAAGGAGCAGTTAATGAGTCTCTAAGGAAATATCCAGAATACAGATGCTCTGTGGGGGAGAGAAGGTTAGGAGCCAGCAGAGCAGGGGCTGGAGACAGTACATCATCTCGGAACTAAGATAGAAGCCGTCTGCTAATAATGTAAGATATAAAAATGACAGACTTGTGGGCTGATTTGCTCAGGGCTGCTTTTTGAGAGCCCATTTCAAAAAGTCGTGATTTGGGATTTGACCACTTCTATTTGAGGTATCACAGTTCTGCTTTGTCAGAATGAAAGGTTTTTTTCGCAAATTTTTAATTTTATTAAGGATTGAAACCCTCAGGGAGAAGTTTCACCTATGGCGATGTAAATTCAAATCGTGTCAGAAGTTTAAAGAATGTATACTAGGCTCAAATCTAACTTCTATTTTTAAAGCTAAAAGGGACCTAGCACAATGGCAGGCCACAAATTTGCATGTCTGTTTTAGAATATTTTAATAGAGCAACAGAGACTGATAAAACTTTGAGGCTTTTGTTAAAGTAGGATATTTAAGCTCCTCAGATAAAACTAGATGTACGTTGAAGAGTGTTCACAGAAAAACAATGGTTATTTCCAGGCTGAAGTGACTTTTCTTAAAAATAAAAGCAGCCAAACGTGCATATCTTGGGAGGCCGTGAATCAGCACCTGCAAATACTAGCAGTACAAGAGTAACCAGGAATGGAGGAAAACTCAGCTCAAAGGAGACGACTGGAAAGGAAGAGTGGAAGGAGCAGCTCTTGCAAAGGAGAGGGTTTACGTAAGCCACCGGCTCTTGCTCCGTTCTGGATTGATTTGCGGGATCTCCTTTCCCGCAGCCGGCATATTTCGTTTCACCATGCTGCAAGGAGCGTAAGAACAGGAAAGTGGGAGTTGGTGCAGGTTCTGCCACAGTGGGCATATGAATGTGAGCTTCAATAAAGAGGGAGGCAGCACTGAAATGAGGCAGCCTGTAAATGCCATAAAGTAGATGGGGCAAAATTGGTTTGCAAAGTGCAGCCCCATGCATTCCTCCTGGATATGCTCAGCGACCAGCGCTGAGATTTCTTGTGGGCTGTGAAATAGCTGTTGCCAAAACTGACTGCCTTGTTTGTATCTGAGTTTTACAGCAAACAGAGCTGTTACTGTAAAGGCGAGGGGTGAAATTGTAGTGTGCTAGCTATGGAATTTAAAATACCATTTTACATTTTCTGGCCTTGGGTTTACAATAGGAGAGAGAGTGCGGGCAGGTAACCTGGGGTGGATGCTGAAGTGAGAACTGGTTTGAGTGCCTGAACACTGAGGAAGCTTTGGGATTATGGGTAGGTAGCAGGGACCTCTATGAGAGTGTGCTGGTAGTGAACATCCTTGAATCTTCTTTGTTAGAATTAAGGAAAGATGATCAGAAAACCCCGCATCTTGATCATCTGCATGCTGTGCTCTCCTAGCGAGGCTAATTCACATGCTGATGACCTTAGTGGGAAGTAGCCATGGAACTTCAGCAAGGTCACTTACAGTGACGGGAGGGAATAGGACACTGAACAAAATGCCTTGACTCATGTGGCTTCCTAGAACATCAGTCTTTGGTTGTTGTCTTCATTTTGGAAATCTGGTGTTTTGGTTAGCACTTAGAAAAGGTACAACACTGTCTATAGAGCTTCATGGCTGCTCAGTATGACCATTAAATGATTTTTAGCACTTTAAGTACAGAAGGGAGATGCAACCAACCTGACAAAGCAGTCTTGAGATGAATAAAACATGCATACTGGCAGTCCATCCATCAGTGAAATCCAAATTCTGCTGAATTTGCAGTTCGTATTGTTGCTAATTTTATGATGTAGATGCTCATCCACTGGGAATTGGATTGAAGGAAGCGAGTCACTCGCTGCAGATGCTGACAGGGCTGTGCATAGGAGCTCGATCGGTCTCCGCTGGATTGGATTTTGTGGCTGCAGCCGATTTTGCTGCTTCATAAGAAAGAACAAGTTTTTAAATAGGTAGCAGTGAAGATCCATACGTCCTACTTAAAGCTGCTTAGGTAATCATAGCAAGAACACAGGAGAAGAAGATCTGTGCCCCAGAAAGACTTGCACAAAGATGTCGAGGAAAACGTTGCCTACTATTTCTGGTGCTGTTATTAACTCCTGCTCCTAATTACCTAGTGCCTTAAAATGGGTCTGTTACTGCAACAATTGATGTTCTTATATTTCCTTTTTTTCAATGGAATAAAAATAGTTCAGTTGGCTCATGGGCTTTATTTAACTGAGTGCTAATGCAGAGTTGTGTCATAATATATTGCAGAAACAGCAGTTCCTTTGTACCAGTCCTATAGAGCTTTCTGTTCTCTACTGACATACAGCAAGTATGATTGGGATCTGAATAAATGATGTGATAAAAGGCCTGATGGTACCTCCTAAAACCAAACTGCTGCTCATTAAATTACATGGCGATGATTCTTAATGGACAAGTGAATGCTCTGCAGTCCACTTGGTACAAGTAAAGGAAGTTTAGGATAGCAACACCTTGCCACAGTTTACTCACTATGCTTACTTCTGTACATCCTGGGACTGTAAAGTAGATACAGTAGGGCATTTTGCTAGATGGCATCTGATTATAAACACAGAGCTGATGCTCTACCAGCAACGAAGGCTCTGCTGTGAAAGCTCAATTAGGTGGAAACCCTAAGCTACCTTAGGCTTTTTTATTTTGCCTTTTAAATGAACTGCTGTTAGAGCATTATATGTATCATAATTGAAGGAGTAATCATTGCAAACTTGAAGCGGATTTATGGGCAGTTCTCAAATTGTTTGTACTGATGCTAAATTAGCTCTTTCAGTTCTGGGTGTTTGACCGTGCTTTCCTTGTAGACAAAATGAATTAAGAGACAAAAAGCTCATGTTCAATGCAGAGCTCATTCTGTCTTGGGAGAATTATTCATTCTTCCTCTTTTCCCAGCTTTGAAGAAGAACCAAAACTTTAACAAAGCAGTGTGAAACAGAAGCAAGCTTTGCGATTTCCTTTAATTGAAAACTACTGCCAATATGAAAATCCTGGCTAGCAATTAAGGGAATGTGACAGCTTTGCCAGTCGTTACATAAATACTACAGAGCACAGGGCTTCCTACTGTCATTAGCTGCAGTGAACACAATGGAGCTATACACAGGAGCGAGTGCTACTCTGGTGATAAATGTTTGCATTTCCAATTAGCACTGAACTGTTGTGGCATTTCCCCCTCAGTTTATCTAATTGAGGCTCTTGGATGGCTTCATCCCCGAACGATGCTTGTGTTGTCTTCTTGCTGTTTCATTTCCCAGCGAGAAAGGAGTTGGATGAGTTTTGCACTTAAGAACATTGGTTTCCTCTTTGTGGGTCTCTGCCCTGGTGTCTCTTCTCAGAAAAGCTCGCCTTTTACAGCTTAATACACACTTTCTGCTATTTACATACGGTGGCTTTTTGGTAACCGCTGCATTATTGTCCTCTGTGCGTGTGGGATGTTGTTGACTTGACCTGACAATGTTCTAGTTTTCTGACATATGTCTTAATGCACCCCCGCTGCTAAATGGCAAATGTCAAATCTCTGCATTTAACGAGGTGCAGTTTTTGCAAATACCTATGTGTATTTAAAATGTGAATACATTGTACTCAGAATTATTCCACATGAGGGGATAGAAGGGCTTAATTCTGAGCCCCGTGCTCTATGTTCATCTTCTGGATTGGAAACTTTTGAATGGAAAAACGATTCATGATTCGGCTGCTTTCAGTTGCTGTTGCTGCTAATGTGCAGTTTGGACTCTAGAGCCGAGTAACTTAGTTGGAGAGTTTAACTGTGTGTGTTAATATATTTTTTTATGCTACATCTAGTCATTTCCTCTGGAACACAGATTTCCTCCAGGAAACCTGCTTATATGGGCTTTGGGTATGCGTTGACATGAGGCCTTTATTTTTCCCACCCTGCTTAGCAAAGCTCCGACTCTAGTTACTCCTTTGACTTGCGCGGTTGAAGCCCTGCCTTCCTGCGAGTGGAAGTGGAACCAGAGCCAAGGCTGCCCTGTATGGTGGTGGAAAAGGGAGGCTGCCCTGACATCTGCAACAGCGAACCGGCTTGTTCAGGCATGTAGCTGGGGGAGGGAAGACAGCACGTCTGGAGATGAGGAAATAAGGAGGATGATTTGTGGGCTGAGAACTTTTAAAAATTATAGTCTTGGTTCCTTCGGTCTCAGCTTAGATTTTTTTTTTTTTTTTTTTTTTTTTATATATATGGATACAATTTATTTCTCTCGGGCTGTTTAAAGCACTGTTAGAATGGGGTAAGTGCTCAGTCAAAATGAGCAGGCTGCTGCCCAGGGATGGGAACAGCTGGAGCTGGTCTCTGCAGCTTTCAAACCTTGAGCTACCTGACTGCAGCACAAATAAGGTGAGTTCACCGTGTACTCCAGGTACTGAGGCATAGCTGGCATTGACTGCAAAGTGGTTATTCTTTGACACTCAGTTATTCACGAAACAACCGAAGCTAAGTTGAAACATGGCAATTTAAGCTGGTGTTGCCTCTCTATAGTTTTGGATTCAAGCCTAATCTGGTGGAAAGGGCTTGACCTGTCCCAGTGCTACTGGAACCCTCTGTGTGTCTGGGTTACTGTCACAGTGGTCGCGCGTGGGCCCACACCGTGGAAGCTGGCGAAAGCTGGCCCTTGGTTATTTTGAACCAAACAGAAAGAAGCTTCCTTAACTTGAGTGAAAGGAGAACTCTGCTCTGTTGCTAGGAATCGAGCTGTTATAATTAGTCTGTTCTTCTTTAGAAGCATATCTGTGTGGTACGATGGGTTAGCATGTGTATCTGCCCAGGGAGAGATTTTGCAGCTCTCTTGCCCAGTAGTACCCGCTGCGGTGGTGTCCGTGTCCTCCTGCAAATTATGGGCTAGGGAATCCTACCCAGCAATTCTTGCATTTAGCCCAAACAGTTGGGGTTGAATTAAAGGCCTTTTTTTTTTTTTTTTTTTTTTTTTTTTTT
>JAVJGG010000027.1:23108009-23128129 GCA_035590195.1 Aviceda cuculoides
GGCTTTTTTTTTTTTTTTTTTTTTTTTTTTTAAGGGCCCTCCAGTCTTTTGGCTTTTCATATTCCAAGCCATGGAGTCCTCCAGCATTCCTGTTGAGTTGTAACTGGTCAGTCATCCTTTATGTCTAGCACTATGGAAATAATGCTGGCAGTGGAGCAAGACTGCAACCAGTAGTTGGCCATCTGCCATGAGAGTGTGTCTCTCTTCCCCCTCCTCACACCCCCCACTCTGGCTGTAGCAGTGAATGCATTCTCTTCTAAATCTGTACTTGCTTTTAATGACTATTGTTTCATTTAATTTAGCAATTTCATCTGCATCTCTAGGTGTTGGCAGCGCCTGCAGGGGTCTAACAGGTAAATTCTAAAGATAGATGAGGAAACA
Source organism: Aviceda cuculoides (assembly GCA_035590195.1). NCBI lineage: Eukaryota > Metazoa > Chordata > Aves > Accipitriformes > Accipitridae > Aviceda > Aviceda cuculoides. The sequence goes on from JAVJGG010000027.1 coordinate 23,108,391, forward strand.
CTGCTGTTTTGTAATTCTTTATTCATTAGAACTTTATGAAAACTTGGGGGTTTTTTAATTCATGTATAAATGTTGGGTCTGGGCTGATGCATTGATGGCCCTTGACCTTTTTTTTTGTTCAATTGGCACGCTTGAACAGCACTCAGGTGTGCAGTAACTGGCTGGTTGAGACAGCTAGGTGCTATAGTTTCTGGGTTTTTTAATCACCTCTAAATGTGATGCTCAGTCTGTCCTCCCTCAGGGTGTGTGCATTGCTGCTGCTGCCCTTTTCTGTCACAGCATGTGTCCCAGATCCTGTAAGGACACCTCTTGCCTCTTTTTCAGGTGGAACACGTGCAGGGTGCCTTTCCATCAATGTAAGACTGAGACTTTGCCCCATATAAAGTAATAAAGAGAAAAAACGAATTAAGTGTCTTTTCATCCTGTATCGAAACCCAGCTGGTAAACTCTGCTGTTAATTTTCTGCGGGGATTTGGATGAAAGCATGACACACGGAGAGGGAATCTGCTGCTTGCAATGTGTTTGAGCAGAGCCGGGGATGGCCCCTGCTCCTTCCACCAGAGCAATGTGAGGAGGAGGGAGATTTTAACTGTATGTGTGCATGAGCAATCTCTAGCCATGGGGTGGAAGGGTGTACTGGTGCAGAGGTAAACCGCTCGTTCTGATCAGGATCAACTCAAAGATCAAGACTCCTCCTGCCTTTTCTGTAGGCAAGACACCCTTTCCTCACCCTGGCAACAGCAGAAAAATAGCATCTTGGAAAAATGTGAGATTTCCTTCTGGTAGTAGGCAGAGAGGGAAAAACAGTTGCTGAGCATTTCCCTTCCCCCTCTCTTGTTTAATATAGTTTATTCATCTGTAAGTTGTAGTGAGTAACTTACAGCTACTGTCTTGCCAGACTGCATGAATTATAGATGGCTCTTTTATGAGTTTTCGTGTTGACTCCAGCAATTAGTATGCGTTGGACATAGTTATCTTTATGGCATCTACTGTAGTATAGGTTTCAGCTCCTCTGACTTTTTAATTGCTTTCTGTTTTAGCAATCAGTCATCTGCCTGTCTTGCTAAGGAATGCAAAGAAAACACAACCAGCTTGATAGAAACTTACAGTTCAGCGTGGAGCATCAGGTTTGAAATGATGTGGTTTACCAGAAGGAAAAATGACATAAACAGAGGATCTTTGTTCTCTTTTTTTTCCCTTTTTTTTTGTTTGTTTTTGTGTGTGTGTGTGCGTGTGTGTGTGTGTGTGTTACACACAGTAGTGCCAGAAGGCTCCACATATGTTGGGGTCCCATTCTGCTAGAGGAACGGTTTAGGAGCCTGTGCCTGTGTTACAGGAAAACTACAGGCATAAACTTCATGATTGAGCCATATATCCTTAATGCATATCAGCAGACCTGCACACATCTTTGCACGTCTGTGTACTCTGAACTGCTGGACGCTGCTGTTGGCACCTGTGGGTGCCGACTTCTGTTCAGTACCTCTGCTCGCGCCGTCTTGAACTGCCCAGTGGTTTCCTGAATCTCTGGTCCCCTTGTGAGTGGATGTCTGTCACTCTTGCCTGTCTGCAAAAGTGTTTTGTAGGTGTGAAAGGACAGTTTGTCAGGTCTGCTGTTTGACCCTGTTGAGGCTGGGGTAATCTGATTTAGCTTAATGGGCTTCAGGAGTTGGTGGGGAGGGGCAGGGAGCATTTGGAGGCCACCGTAACTTGGCTTATAGCAGTCACAGATTGCAGTATGTAATAAAACTTTTCATAAGTACTGTGTGCTGAAACAACTCAAACTTTCAATACTCCCAAATGGCTGTAGAAACAATAGCCCTACATCACGACTGTGCCTTCCTAGTGGTGTCTGTGGGGTTTGGTTTGAGTGCTGGTATTTTAATATATATAGTAGTTGAGAATAATTGTGTCTGCAGCTAAAAAGTATTCCCTCATCTGACCGCAGTTGAAAAGTTCATGTGCTGTTTCATTCCTTCCACTGTTCACTGAATCATATTGCGGAAACATAAGAAGAATTTCTCAAAGCACAGTCATGCTGGCGTGAAGAAAGAAGGTCCTTGGTCCAGTGACGCTTTGCGTTCCCGATTGCGCCGAGCAGAGTGACTCGCTTCGGTGGCACAGCGCTGATGTTACGCCGGCTGGTGAAGTAGTTGCCTGGCGCACAGAATTTGAGCAGGGCCTGTGCAAGGGGAGTTGCTTAAAGCCTGCTTACGTGTGAATTGACGGGAGATTATTTTAGGCAGAAGAGAATTTGCACACTCAACAAGGCTATGGTGAGGGAGATAGCCACCTCTGTAACCACTCGGTATGGCTTCGTGCTCCAGCGCTCAGCCTGGCTGTAAAGCCCTGGAGAGGTGGGTGTAATTCTGTCAGGACAGGGTTTCTTCCACATGCTTTGAAGCCAACAGAAGTTTAAAGTATAACCATGCTGAGTCTGGGGGTAGACTGTGTTTCTGTATCGCAGTGAGAGGATTCATGTAAGCAGGTTTTGGGTTTTCCCTTTAAATATGTAGTGGGAAAAGGGTTTTGGGAACCCTCTAGGATAGTGCTGCTATTACAGCGTATAACTTCTATACAGTCAGTCTCTCAGTTTTGTGGGCTGAAGGATTTCTCTCACCCCCCATCTCCAAACAGATTAAATAGCTCTTGTAACTCCAAAGATAAGACTTTGAGGAGGAGGAGGGTATGGGTGCTTGAGCGATGCAGAAGAAAGGAAAGGGTGTACTGTAGGCTTTGCCCACGTGAAAGTTGCAGTTATCAAATAGGTGTAAAACAATATTGTTTGTTAAACTACATAACTTCTGAGCAGTTACTTGCTCATTCAGGGAATAATGCAAGATAAGCAAGAGCTTGTACTGCCAGTGTTTCTAGCCCTGCGGTAAAACAGTAATTCACTTGTGCTCTATCGTTTCCAATTGAGAGATTTTGAAAAACCCTTTTATATTGAAGAAACTGTGAGCAGATGTCCCTGGGGTTTTGCACTGGTGGAATTGAGAGTGAGGATGCTTGGCATCCAGAGGTTATTCTTAGGTTTTCATGGTTGGTTTTTTTTTTTCTTCCTCTTTTTCTTTCCTTATGTTCTTTTCCTTCCCACAGCACTAGGCCAGCCTCTGCCTATCATCTGGGGGGGGGTGTCTTCCTCTTCTCCTTTCTTTTTCTCCAGCCTGGAGCCACATGCTTCTCTGTCTTCCTCGTACCACCCTTCGGTCTGATGTTGCATCCATTCCCAACACAGTACACTTTACTCCGTCCCTTGCTTAGTCCCGTGCCTCTGACAGCAGGCAGCCAGCACCGCTGCTCACCTCTGCTCGGTGGGAGAGGACGAAGCAACGAGGCAGTCTCCCCTGCCATCTCAGCCATGCCTGCAGCTCCACGAAGTCTGGCTGGTGGGGGGATCTTTGGATGTGCCTTTATTCAACCCCCCGTGGGGTAAACCGTGGCGTTGCAGTAGCACGTGTAGTGCCTGCTCCTGGGGAGGGCCATTTGGCAGGCAGAGAGCTGCTAACGTTCCTTTTCCTTCTGCTTCCCTGTTTGCAGCATATTCCTAGCACCCTCCCAGCAATTTGCTTTCTCATGGTTAAATAAGCATCAATGCAAAGAATGCGGCTCTTATGTGGCACTTCTGCTTATGTTGTTTCAAATGCTTCTCTTGTGCCGGTTCAGTACCAGCCACTGACACTGCGATGCGCGAAGCCCGTCAGCGAGGCCTCGGTATCTTCATTTTGCACAAGATACGTATGCAGCAGTGACTGCCAAATTTACCAGTCGGGTTTTAGTTCAGACTTTTTTTCCACTGCTTAGACAGGGAGAGTTGTCTTTTGCACCACTTCATGGCTGGCACTCCAGCTGTCACTTAGTTCTGTTCTGGTTTGTACTGGAGAATGGCATGAGGCTGAAGCATGAGTGATGGGAGATGCACAGGGCACATGCCAGAACACACCCAGACAAATGCATAGCTAATTTCCCCTTCGCCCCTCCCAAATGCCCAAATTATCCCACCGTTAAAATCAATACCCCAAATGCTGTAATTTAAAATTCCATTGCACGCTTGTGTTGGGAGGAAGCAGGATTGGGGTCAGACCTCTTACAAAGCTCCCTGTGCACGAAGGCTTACCCAGAGCCTTATGGGCTACGCAGTACCTCCAGCCCTCCCGTTTAAGAGCAAGTGTGAAGAAACTGGGAACCACAGAAGTGGAGGGAGAAGGTGGAGCTGCAGACCAGCCACAGCTTGGCAGGTGACAGCTAGGGAACTTTGGGTGAAGTCTAACATACTGCTGCTAAGTACCCTCTGTGGGCAGCATTTGCCTTTCTCAGCTCCCTGCAGCTGTGAGAGCGGCGTACCCTGGGTCCGTATCTTGCCAGTTATGCTGAGCATCTGTAGCTTGGCCAAAGAAGACTGGCTGGCTCGTGTGTGGTTGTAGGACTCTGGTATGGTTGTGGGATCTGTTTGGAGTGTGACCCAGTGTGGTTCCTCTGAGTCTGTCCTGTGGAAAAGCAGCTCCCTGGAAGGCAGCAGTGATCTCGGCTTTGTAACTGGACATCTCGCTTGTGGAGAGCCAACCGCTTTTGACTTTTTGCCGCCCAATTATTTGCCCTGAGCGAAACATCTTCCCTTACTGCTTGTGAAATTCGTAAAGCTGTTGAACTGCTTTTTCCACCCAAACAGAAGCTGTTCCTGCTTTGGTCTTTGTTCCGTAGTTAACTCCCAACTTTCTTTTGAGAACATAATGCAGACAAATTCCAGTTTCCAGAAGGATCTCGCTGCAGCCAGGCTGTGTCTGGAGTAATGCTGATCTCATTTGGGTGGAACAAGCTAGTTGTTGCAGAATAATCTATTACCCTGTTCCTAAGCTTCCGTCTTTAAGTCCGCACAGCAGGGATTATTTACTTAAGGATTTATGTGTGTGTTGGGGATCTAGTTTTGTTTGACCCTTCCAACAGAACAAAATGCAGTCAACTTTCCGGTGGCTTGAACGGCACGGGACCCGCGAAGGCCGTGGCACCGCATCCCAGATGACGTGGGCACAGCTCTGCGGCTTCCCGGCCATCTCTGCCTCTGAACCAGTTCAGCAGCTTTTTAGCAAAGAAGTCTGAGCATTGAAACTCTGAGTGCAAACTTCTGTCTCTCTGTATCATGCTGTGCTGGAGACCGATGTAAATCTTTTGACATAGTTTTCAGCGGAACCAGCGTGGATCTGAGAGGTCTTACAAGCTCGGCAATTTGTTGGCTCCTCTCGGGTATCCCTGCTCTTTGCTGCCTCGTACTTATTGCTCTGCCTCCCCACCCTGCAGTTCTACTCCAAGGTTTCCTTGAGAATTGGCTGTATCCTGAAACAGGCTTTTCTTAATCATCAGTAACGCAAATGCTTGAACACAGTCTTAACTGAAAAAATTTGGAGTTTGAGTAGAATTTGTTGCGCCGACACTGGGTCTGTGTTGATATGAGGTTACAGGCTAGGCTGCAGATACCTGCTTGTGGTTTATTTGACAGTGCGTGATTCTAGTTTACAAAAAATAAACAAATAAGGCTTCTTATTTCTTTTCTTTTTCCTATTCCTAGTAAAGGCCTTCACAACTGAAGATGTCTAACAATGGAGTCGAAACAGAAGACAAACCGCCTGCTCCTCCGATGAGAAATACCAGCACTATGATTGGATCAGGGAGCAAAGACGCTGGGACTTTAAACCACGGCTCAAAACCTTTGCCTCCCAACCCGGAAGAAAAGAAAAGGAAGGACCGATTTTACCGTTCTATTTTACCAGGAGATAAAAGTACAGTATTTCGTCTCTTCTTATAAACCTCCTGTCTGAAGGTTGCTCTGAAAGACCTTAGCTGAGCACCTGATGCTTAGTGATGGTTTAAGTTTTAGAAAATGTTGTTTGTTTCCTGCACAACTGTCTTGGTCGTTTTGGAGTACATAAGGTGCTGGCTGTAGATGTTTTTTCTAACAATTAATCCTGCCACATTTAATCCATCCTGCTTCCTCTGTTTTGTGCCTTTTTTTTTTTTTTTCCCCTTTTCTTTTTTCTTCCCCTTAAATTACAAGAATAGTGTCCCTGAAAACTGGGACTAGCTCTACCACGTCTCAGCCTGAATTTTCCTTAACGGTCTTGAAAATTATAAATTTTTGTACCAATTACAAGCTGGCCATTTAAAGCTGGCATTGGCAATTCCTTTGTTGGGGAGCAGGGGGAGGTCGTTTGCTTGTTTGTTGTTTTAAGCAGCAAATAATTTGGGTTAAGCATGACTAACAGGCCATCCCCTGCCAGGCCTGTCATATGTTACTGCATGGTCACTTGCTCTGTTCTAGTGTTTGGGTCAGGCATTGTCTACTTGCTGTTACGAATAATCTGTTACTGCAAATTCTTGTACATTTCTTGTGAACTGAAGGATTTTTCTCCTGTTATAGGTTTTAGATTTTTTTTTTTAATAGATTTTCTCCTGTCTCCTGTGACGGATGGAAATGGAGATAGGAACTGTGAACTGTACATGAAATTCTAATTTTTAAGATCAGGATATTTAAAACCCCCTCTCTCTCATGAATCTTTTAAAGTGATGTAAAAAAAAAATATCTCCATCCCCTAATATGTGCTGGTTTCTTTTTAGATCTGACCTATTTTTTGGAGTGCCTCTTTCTAATACCTCAGCCCTTTGTTGAGTGTGCATTGCAATGGTATCTGGACACTAGGTAGCTGAAGTCAAGCCTCAGTATCTTCAACTTCCTGGGCTTCAGGAAGGAGGCTGCCTCCTTAATTTTTATTTGTGAAAAGACTAATTGGAGTCATAGTTTCACTACTTTAAGTAAGCAAGATGTAGGTGCATTTTCGACAAAATATTGCAACATTCATTATTGTTATTATCTGATGCCTTCGGCAGCTTTGAGTTGTTTTACAGATGTGGATTTTTGAATCTGCAATCCAGAAACCCATGAACTCAATGTTAAAAGTTTGCCAGATCTTGGTTAGAACTTGCCATTATGAGTATTAATCCTAAAAAGCTGCAGGATTTTTGTGTTGGCTTACTTAAGGGAGGGGTTTTTTTAAATCTCTAGGCTCAACAGTTACAGAGAACAAAGAAATCACCTGAACTTTATAAGAGAGTAAAAGAAATACAACCTGGAATGCTAGTTTGAACTGGATTTTAAAGGAATGTGAATGGTTCGGGTAAAATCAGCAGACAGACTGCCACTGATTTGAAGATGCCTGCGTTTACTGAAGATTGGCCAACGTGGCAGATGCTTCAAGACATGAGAGATTTTTGTTTAGCCAAGCCCAGCAGAGCCTTCTGTGCAGTACACCTGCCGAATGAGAATGGTTGCTTCTGTCCTCTAATTCCTGTCAAGTAAAAAATACCTTTAACACTGTCACCTTCGCTTCAGATTGGTTGATTTTGATCTTATGAAAACTTTAATCTCATGATGACAACTAAATTCCCGGTGCCTCCTGCTGCTTAAACATTAAAGAAATTCCCAAGTGTTCAGACAGTCTCTTTGATTTGTGCCTGAAATAATTTGGGTGTCATTTGTTAGTTTGGCTGGACTAAAAGGGAAGTTGGTTTCCCTTCAGTAAGAGGAATGTAATTTTGGGCAAATCCATGACCTTTGGATCTTTAGTCAGGGAAGCCAGTGATTGTGTTTAACATCTACTGGGGTTGCAAAGAGCCTGAAATGCTCAGCGGTTAATTTTGCTAGCAAATATGGACCTGGGCTTTTATACTGTAGTCTGAGAGCTGCTGAAGTTGATGCTGTCAGTCCCTTCAGAGAAGTGGTAGCTCTTTCCTCTGGGCAGGGAACGGTGCTGGAGCAGGCACTTTACGAAGGATGGGTAGGGAAGATGGTGAAGGGGTTGTGCTAAGATGCAAAGGTGCAGCTCAAACACATGGAGTCCTGCTGTGGAGCAGGCGACAGACCTGTCGAGAGCTTGTGGGTCCAGATCAGAGGGGAGGCCAACGAGGAGGGGACGTCTTTTACAGGTTGGTGGTTCAAGAAGGTCAGTTTTAGCTGAAGGTGCTTTGGAAAGTGTCTTTTCCATTGTGCTACCCCTGTGCACAAACAGAGCCGTGGTGCAAAGGATGCATGGGGTTTAAATTCTGGGCCTCGTACATGTTTGTACACTTCCCATTGAGCTGTGTCCCCTTGCTAGGCTGTTCTGTAGGTGTCATGCTTGTAAAATTTAGGATGTAATTTATAGTCCTGATTTCCTCTGTCCCAGCCTAAGTCCCAAACCTGGTACTTAAAAAACCTGTCAGCTTAATACAGGTTGGGTTCTATCCACATGGATGCAGAGCTTACGTGACTTGTTGCTTTCAACAGGAGTTGTGAATATCTGAAGTTTCTTGGGCGCGGAGCTCACCGGTGTCCTCGCTGAGGGTATGAATTTGGCAAGTTTAGCTCCTCTGAGCTTCGCTGAGTTCAGCTGCAGCTTTGCGCAGAGGCAGGTGTGACAGTCGGTGACAGTTTGCGGTGCTGGGAGCCCTTTCTGTGGTGACACGGGGAGCGCTTTACGCAGCGTTACCGGTGGAGAAGACCTTTCTCGTCTCAGTATGCTTCAGGATGGGCTCACGGGCTTGCTTCACGGTGGGATGTCGTGTTTCCTACTGGCAGCTGAAGTTGCTAGAGCATCGTAAGGAAACTTTATGGGTGGCTCTTGTAACAAGGTCAAATGTGTGAGGTTTTGAACGCTGCAAAAAAGCAGTTATGTTATTAATGGTTTTAATACGTTTAGGCTTTTATATCTGTCAGATTTTGGATCAAAAGCTTCTGAAGTTCATTGTCCTCTGGGACTGCTGGAGGAAAAATCTCTGAATTCATGTGCCAGCTTCGTGTGTGTTCACATGATGGTGAATTCAGTCTGGGTGTTATAAAACCCTGAGTGTGGCAGGCAGGCAGTTTTAAAAAAGTGTACAGAGCAGTTATGGTTTCACCTGCTGTAACATTATCGCTAAAGCAAAGTGATATTAGCATGAGTTTGTGGCAGCTGCCTCAAAGAGTTGTTGAGTGTCAGGGAAAATGCAAAGGGCTGAGATGCTGTAGGAAATGGTTGTAGAAAACGAAGATAATTGGGAGAACATTAACTGCTTCGGGGATGTGAAAACAACATAAGTCATAAATGCAGAAAAATCTCTTCCTGTTTCTATATTGCAGTGTAGCCATACTGAAACTCTCTATCTATGTGTCGAACGTGAACAGAGAGCTGGAGTGTTGATGTGACAGAGGCCATTCTATTATTTAATCAGCCCCTCCAGAACTGTTTTTATTGCTTTGTATAGCTGAGGCTCATTCAGGCCATCGTCTCCTGCTTTGGGTAAGTTAGCAGTCACCAGTCATCTCGGTTTGCTGAGAACAGATACTGGAGCAGTTGGTTGCGGAGAAGTTGGGATTTGGGCGTGCGGCAGGAAACTCGGGCTGTCTGAACGTAGAACAAAAAACCACCTAAGTGTATTGACTTCTGGATAGCAGCTTAACGCCCTTAAGCTTTTTAGGGATACATTCAGATCTACTGTGGCGGTTTCCCTGGCTGTGGGTGGGTGTGCATCACCCGTGCAGCACTCTTGCATAGTGGTGCTAGTACAGGTGCCCTCTTCTTCCTCACCTGGGTGATGGGCTTCTAGGCTGAGCTGACACCCTGCTCTTTGCCTTGGAAGAGTGGACTGATCCTGTAGGCAGGCCTGTAGAATATGGTGCCTCTGGCTCCCTGCATCTCTCTTCTTGCTTTCCATCCACTGCCCGTGCATGCAGCTTTTTCCGTATACCTGCTGGATGCAGCTGCGTGTTCCTTTTTTTGGCAGGCCGCCGTGCTACAGATGCTCACCATCTGCTAACCGGCAGCTGCTTCTGTCCCCTCCCTGCTTCCCCCTCCGCGACGGTTCCTCCAGCATTGCAGCTTTCTCTCCTCCTTCCCCTTGGCAACTCCGTCGCTCTTCTGTGATTCAGCTTCCCCCATCCCTTTTGTTTGAAAGAGGGATCGAAAACAATCTGTTCCATCTTCCTGTCCCGAATGGAGCATCTCATTCCTTTCTTCCTCCACAATTACTCTGTGCAGCAGGAACTCCGTAATGACACAAAGAACGGTGCCAGAGCTGGCACTGGAGAAAACAGGATTCGGTCCTTTGGGACAAGCCCTGACCGTCTCTACACAACTCACCACCAGCAGTATCCTAAATAATTGCAATATTGGGCATTAGCCTCACGGGTTTCTGAAATACCTGGCATTTGTCATTCATATTGCCAAAAATGCATTGGGGAATGTCAGCCACGAAACAAATTCTGTTTGGCTTTAGATAAAAAAGGTAGCAGCTGGGAAACGTTTAGTCACCTTCTCCTGGCTCTGCTTATTTTGTAACTGCAAGCAGCAGCAAATCCGCGTAGAACATGGTTCTTCCTCAAACTGATCTCAATTTCTTGAATACAGTAAATATTAAAAGGAAGGTAGAGTCCTTAATATGTCATGAATGTGGATGAATCCATAATCCAAGGCATAATGATAATCTTGTTTGAAGACCTGACTTCAAAATTTACAGGGTGCCTCTGCTTTGATTTATTTCCTTTCCTGTATCTTCATGACTTCTGCTCCTCACCTGCCAGATTCTGCCTTCTTGCTGTGTGTCTTCAAAGCTTGTTATTAAAACCACATTTAGTTCATTCTGTGAGCAAAAAAATATAAATGGTTTTGCTCATATACAATTTTGTAGCAGAAGCACACATGTTATATTTCGTTTTCTTCATAAACTTTGTTTTGAGGAGGTAGTATGAAGGAAGCAATTTATAAGCAGTATTTGTAGTTAATTTTGTCCCTTATGACAAATATGGGAGGCAAACATATATTTAACAGCACATAATGTTTTAAGCAACTTTTAAAAAAAAAAAAAAAAAAAAAAAGTGTTCAAAACTGCATGGATTCCACTTATTGCCACTGTAGTGCTTTTGACTCTGACCTGTATAAGTTTGAGTGAATATTTTAGGTAAATAGCTCTTGTGCTGTTGAGTATAGCCCTACCAGTTGATACTTGACATACCCAAAATGTCAGTTTCCTGGTCTTACACTTGTCCTGTGTTACAGGAATTTGTTTTTTGTTGTCCACTCACTGTGGCTGCTCTTCGTGAGGTAACAAACTTTTTAAACTTACTGTTTGTCTGCCCCGGATTGAAATTCTATCACTAGCAAAAGGGGGGTTTGATTGAGTAGGTAAATTGGAAGCTCTTGGGGAGATTTTAATTTCTGATGGATTTATGGATTTTTGTTGTTGTCTTTTCCAGCCAATAAAAAGAAAGAGAAAGAGCGGCCGGAGATCTCCCTCCCTTCAGACTTTGAGCACACGATTCATGTGGGGTTTGATGCTGTCACGGGAGAATTCACAGTAAGTGGATCTGGAGGAGAGGAGAACTGTGTGGTTTGGCTTATTGCTGGGAGGAGCCAGGACCCATTAATCTTTTATATAGTAATGCTGGAAAGGCTGTTACCATCGTCTAGTTTGATCTCCTTTGAAACACAACTGCAGAGGTTACCCACTAATTCCTGCTGAGAGACTGTTCGTCAAAGTTGGCACATCCCAGGAGCCTAGGCTGCCAGCAAACTTTTCTTTTCCTGTTTTTTTGGCTGATGTGGACAGCAAAACATGGTATCTCTCTCCTCTGTTCCCCCCACCCCCTTCTAGAGCTGGATTAGGTCAACAGAATAGTCTGTGTCCACCAAGTGGGGCTCTGAGAGTTCCCCTTTAGAAGACACACAGCTGGGCATAACTACTGATGACAAAATACGTATCTGCTGTCCTAAGGCTAAATGTCAGATGCTTTTATGGTTTTTTTTTATTGACATGCAAAATACTATGAAGACAGAGTTGTATTTCATCATATTATTCTTCTTAATTTGATTACAAGATAGTATTTAATAGCAGCAGTTGTCTGTGAGCAAGCTGGTTTTACCTGTCTTTAATATGCTTCTTTTTCAGGGACTTTGCTCTTCTAACCTTTGAATCACGCGTACAATTGTGTTTTGCATATCAGCCTCTAGACTTGCCCCAACCTAGATGTACCAGGGCGTCAGTACCCGGGTGGCATATCCAGCCGTCCTTTTGAACGGGGAGGGTAACTTTATTGGTAAAGGATCCCAGTCGCTTGTCACTTTGTGCAAACTGTTATTCTTGGTGGTGATGAAAGGCACAAGTCTGGTTGTACTCCAGATGTATTTATTTTCTGGCTGAAATGATGTCCCTATAATGAAATTTGGAGCTTCATACATGACATTAGCATCTCTGCTTTCACAGCTCTGGTTACAATAGGCACCAAACTGCTATTATCAAAGAACTCTAGTGCAACAAGAAGACCCAAATGAATCTTGCATGTCCGTTGTGCTAGGTGCTATACAGTGTATGTTGCTTCTGTAGTCTGTCTTGGATATATGTAAATATGTGTATACCTGAGCATAAAGGGTTTGTTGGGTTTTTTTGGTTGGGGTTTTTTTTTTGTTTTTGCTTGAGGCTTTTCCTGAACTGCAGCATTTGGCTCTACTCCTTTCTGGTTTTTGAGTTTTGGTCTTCAAAGGACCTCAGTCTTGCCCAGAGCCCCGTGAGCAGAGTGGCATTCGCACGTCCGTGTAAGGAACGTGTGGCTTGTAACACAGGTGGTGGCTAGGAAGGTATGAATCCGCTGCCTCTTCTCCTTTCCTCTCCTCTTCTCTCCCTATTTCTGTCACAGCACTGTGTAACCCCAGAAACTGTGGCAGAACTGCGCCGGCGGGTGCGTGTGCTGTGAACTACTGTGAGCTAACGAGGTACGTCTGTCCGCAGGGAATGCCGGAGCAGTGGGCACGTTTACTGCAGACTTCCAACATCACCAAGTCGGAGCAGAAGAAGAACCCCCAGGCAGTGCTGGACGTGTTGGAGTTCTACAACTCCAAGAAGATCTCCAACAGCCAGAAGTACATGAGTTTCACAGGTACGTGGTGATTGTCTCGTATGGTTGTTTTGTCCAACTTTCTGTTAGTCACTGTGTGTGGGGTTTCTTTCGTTTAATCAACAAGTAGCTCTGTCTTTTCAAGGAAAAGGTGAATGAGATTCCCTGGCTGCTCAAGCACTCCTCTTCCTTTAAAATGCTGTTCTGTTAATCTTGATGCCCAGCATAGCTGCAAAAGAGGAGGTCAGTCAACTGGCTGACTCCCCAAAACGCATAGGTTTTCGGAAGCTTATAGCCAGCATTGGAAAGGCAGATCCCAGAGTGTTGTTGCTGGGTTCCCAGTGATGAAAATCCATGGAGAAAACAGGCAGCTAAATTTTGCACCAGTTTCAGTTTCCAGCATGGGTATGGATGTTGCTTTTTGTGCATGCTTGGGGTGAGGGTCTCTCTGCTCCCGTGTGCTGTGATTGAGGAATATGCCTGCTAGGTGCTTGATAACTGCTGGCTGGATTCCTCTGAAAAATCAAAGCTGCTAAGGTTTTGTGCCTTCTTTTTATGGATTACCTGCCCAGTGGAGGACTCCTGCAGCCACCACTCCTTTTCCCTTTCAACTGTAACTCCTTCCCTTTCTAAATATTAATCCCTGCTTTGGCTCTTTTTAAGAGGGTGGAGCCAAGTCACCAGAACTGATATTAATTAGGAACGCTCCAGGCAGGGGTAAAAGCACAAATCTTTCCCATGTGTGCCTGGGTAGTCAAACAAGAAGCCTACCAGTTGATTCATGGAATCCTCCGTTGCTATTCCACGAAGTTTAGGTGGCTGAGACTGAACATCTTGCAGGTCTTGGGCTAGTTGCAGTGCCTCTGCTGGAGATTTAGCCCACTGAAAATATTTTGTCTATATGGATGGAGGAGAGTATTCATTCAGGTGTTGCTCTGGGAAATTCCACCCTCCTGCAGCAGGGGTTTGGGGCCCCTGCATTTATCTGCAGAATTTTTTACCCTCTATTTCCGTATCTGCCAGGTGTCAGCTTGTTCTGGGTAGCCGAAGGAAGTGCCTGGGTTTGGGAGCAGCCTTTCTTCCTGCCCCTTCTGAAGGGAGCTTGTCCCTTCCTCCTCTCCCTGGTGCTGCTGCATTTATAACTCATTTATAATGGCATTGCTATCTGTCTCTTTCAGATAAATCAACAGAGGATTACAATTCATCAAATACATTGGTAAGCCTTATATTCACATTCTGTCTTGAGTTTGGGGATTTAAAAACTTGCATTAAATAGTTAACTACATGTAAACTTTTGGTTTGCTTAGTGTTTTAAAATCTGAACTATATATATTTGTATAGTGAATACATGTTTATAAAATCAAGCATGCTCCTTTCACTTTTTTTTTTTCCTCAACTTAGGGAGGATCAGGTAGGCAGAAGTAGTTTTCAGTAGTGAATAGAAATAAGTGAATTAATGAATAGAAAGGGTTCTGTTTTCATAGAATTCAATCTGTTCCTGTATGTAGAATTTTATAACTGCTCTGCTTTCGGGTTTTGTGTCTCTAAACATCCGTGACATAACAGAGTTTAATTACTAACCTACAAAGTCTGATTGACCAAAACTTATGTTGATTAGTGTTGATTAACCAAACTAATCTCCAGCAGAAAAGGAAGTAAAAGGTTCTCCTCTTCTCTGCTCGACCTTTACTCTGTCCTTACCAGGGCAGGCACCACTCCTGTTTGCTTTCTTAGGAGACACGATACATTTCTGTGTGTGCATGTGAAACGGCAGAAACGAAACTTTCAATTTGAGATGATCCGTAAAACCCCACAATTCCCTCATCTCTTGTTTTCTCACTGCCATGCCGTTATCTAGAGTTGGCTTGTTCTGCTCCCTTCTGGAGGCAACATATTCAGGTCTGACTGTTTAGGACTCCCTGCAAAAAGAAAAGGAGAATGTTTCTGCTGTTGTTCATGATTGCATGTCATTATATGTCAGTCCTCAGGAGTTTAGAATATCTGAGGCTATTGGATTTTAAAGTAAATCCTGAAGAAAGCAGTAGTTACCAGTCTACTGAGATAGCCTGGTGGTTTTGGAAGACACTGGGTAGCCTTTAATTTTGGGGATATTCAGGAAATTCCCAGTGCATAGGTGGCTTTTCTTGTTGCTTTTAACAAGTTAAACTTTTGTGTTACATCAAGTGCACTTTAGCAATTATATGTCAGGATGCTGGTGGCTTCAAGTATTTTAGGTTCAGTGAAATACTACATTGTTTTCCACCTCTTTCAGAGAGTACTTTATTTTAATACTTTTTCCCCTGCTGCTCTTGGGGAATTGATGATGCACAAGCAAAACTGGTCTAGTGGATTGAGGATCTCACCAAGTTCATTTTGAAATGTTTATAGTGTAAAGTATAAAGTATGAACTTCAAATCCCGTTTCAAATTTAAAAGGTTCGAAGTGACTTGGTTTCTAATCTCAGTATTGCAAAAAATTCCAGATAATTTTTTTAATCACTTGTAAAACTTGATTTTTTTTTTCCTTTAAATTGTTATTCCTATTTTTCATGAAATTTTCTTTTAGAAAGCAATTTTAAAATGGATTTGAAAAGATTTTAACGGATTCTGCTTCCAAAAATCTTTCACTACTTAGTTCTCAGTCACAGTACCAAAGCTGGTGTTAACTTGACCTCCCAACTGTTAGAGAAAACATAAAAGATTTCGATGCAAATTAAAACATTTAAAGACTGAAATCTCCAATCTGCATGATCAGGGTTTGAAACAAGCAGCAAAACAAAAAAGGTGATGTAAATAGGGACAGATATTTCCAAACCCAGATGTTGTCCTCAGAATTGCTGGGTCTGCCGTGTGGGTGTCGGGAAGGCAGTGAGAGAACCCAGGGGGTCTCCGGTCCTCGGGAAGAGGATTGCCATCACGCGGGCGGATGACGAGCTCTGTCGGAACGGTTGCGTCAGGCAGTGCTGGACTGCCCCTCCGTTTCCCACAAAGGCTCAGGATCTTTGGGGTTTGAATTTTTTGGGTGTTGTAACTTGGTAGCCTGTTCTGATTATTATTTTTCTGCACTTGCTTCAGTGCAGCCTCTGTTCGGAGCTTAATCCGATGTGATTTTGTTTATAACAAGCGATCGGGTTTTTATTTTTGCTATTTGTGTAACCACGTGCAGAATGTGAAGGCTGTCTCCGAGACCCCTGCAGTGCCCTCAGTGTCTGAAGATGAAGATGATGAAGACGATGCAGCTCCACCCCCTGTGATAGCTCCGCGACCTGAACACACAAAATCTGTGAGCAGAAATATTTCCTTCAGCCCCTGCCGCTGCAGACAGAGTTGGGTCTTGCCTGTGGCTCCTCATCCACGGTGCACAGCATGGTGCTGAGCCCTTCTTGGGAGGAGGAGATGGGGGCCATTCCTTCTGGCAGTGCCTTCATATTATCACCTGCCTAGTTGCGGGGGGGGACAAGAGAGTCCTTGCTTAGTGACATTAGTTGTTAACAAAGTAGCTATAGAAATGCATCCCTGACAGCAACAAGAACAGTAACAAGATGAATACAAGTGTTTGAGTCCGCTAACTTGTGTTAATATCTATGTTTTTCTCAACAAAATTAGATATACACCCGCTCTGTGATAGACCCTCTTCCTCCTCCTACCAGAGATGTGGCCACCTCTCCTATTCCTTCTCCCTCGGAAAACAGCACAACGGCGCCCGATATGCTGGTCAGGAACACGGAGAAACAAAAGAAAAAGCCAAAAATGTCAGATGAAGAGATCTTGGAAAAATTAAGTATGTCCTTTTTTTTTTTTTTTTTTAAAGTAAATTCCAGGTCCTGCTGTGTTGATTTCTCAAAATCTTAATAAGCTGAAATGTTTTGACATTACCATTTTGAGATCTTTTACTGAAGACATGGCGTTGTGACTGTGTGCCAAAATTAGAGGCAGATGTAAGAAGGGAGTATAATGTAAGCTGAGCACCTGTGATGCCAACTGAAGTCCCTGGGGAGTTACAGATACTCACACTCTGCAAAACAAGCCCTGAATAAGTAGCATCTACTTAACTATGAAGTCTGAGATTGTTCCACATCTTGATATTCTGTAGCTCTGGAGCATGGATGATTATATTGCAATGTTAGACATAAGGTGTCTGAAAGGTGGAGAGAAAATTAATGCATTCCTGAGTTCGTCTTCCACAATACCACGGTGTAGAGTGACACGGTTATTTTTAAGTGCCTTAACATTGTGTGGGTACCCAAGTCAGTGGTGGTTTCTAAGAAAAATCCATCATGTCTCTTTCTTGTGTCCTAGTGTCTTTAACAGTCCCTACCTTCAGTTCAAGTGCTTCTCTGCTGCCTGGTATTTTTGAGTTATGCTGTAGGATATCCAGTAGCTGAACCAGCTCTTCTGTGCAATTGATTGCCATCCTCAGCCTGGGCCATTTTTTATTAGGGTACAGCATTTCTCAGTCTTTGAACTACTAATCCTGTACTAATGACATGTGCCTTGCTTGTCAGTTGATGTAAATTGTGTTAGCTCCCCTATGGTCAGGCTGGTCTCTTCACTTGAGGGTATACCCTTAAAGGTCAGTATTTTAGGAAGCAAAGACTAGTAGCTAGACGAGGGGAAAATTTAATCTGAGGGTATAACTGAAAAAAAAATAAAATTAAAATGGCATCAGTGTACCTCATTCCTTTAAATAAAGCCTAAATTGAATTGATGGCACGTTAACTGGAAATGCTTGCTATTGGAAAACTCATAGCCATTGTTCCAAAACAGCAGCTTCACTTACTTAATTAGCAGGACCTTTGTACTATTAAGGATTCAAGCCATTTTGGTGGCCAGGTAGGGCAAGCAGGGACTGTGGCAGGAAAGAGGTGCTATTCTAATACCAATACATTGACTTCTGTAACGAAGAGAAACGTAAGTGCCACTCTTAGGAGCGTCAGGTGGCAGATGCACCTTCTGACACCTTGCTTGCTCCAGCAAGTGGTGTTCTGTGCTGAACTGACCCTTTAGCATCGAGGGGTTTCGTTATGAGTAGGTGGGGGGGGGGTGAAGTTCAGTGGCCGCTGTTAGGTGTCAGCTTCTAGATGTGGGCTAATCAGAAATAGGGGATGAACTTTAATCCTGTTGTAAACTGATGTTTTTCCACTGAGGGCAGTGGAGTTGTACTTGTGCAAAGACATGCAACCCTTTCATGTTTTGGTTTGACGTGTGGATAAAATTACTAAAATCTTAAAGCATATATATATATTTACACATACTGGAGATGTGAAAAGGTTAAAAGGAAGCCGATAAATCTCCACCTCTTAGCATTAACGCAGCATTGGTGCAAACATTAATGAATCCTCACCTGACTTTTGGGGAGGTAGGAAACATTACCCCATTTTACAGATGAGAGCATTAAACAGGGCAAGATGGGCAACTGCCTCTTGTCACTGCAGCACTGTCCCGTCACTGCCACGGGGAAACATTTGCCTCAGTCTGAACTCGTAGCCTGTGTTAGGCTTTGAGGGAAAGTTTACAAACATTTGTTCAGAAATGCTTGCCCTCGGGGCAAACAGCACTGCTTCCACAATTGCACAGTGGGGTTTATATAGTCAGATTTCTCTCCCGGCCCTCCTCTCCAAACATGGACCATATTCCCTTGTCTTCGCCTCTGCCTGCCCTAAACCCTGCGGGTTTGGCTGCTCTCCAGCAGCATCTGAAAATAGCCTGCTTTTCCTCTGCTTGCTGCTGGATTTCTTGGCCTAGTGACCATGAGCAGTTTCTTTGCCGATATACATCTGTTTAGGCTCAGCCCCGGACCCCTGTGAAAGCAGCACCGTATGTTGGCAGCTTGAGGGACTTGCAAACACCAACTCAGATGCAGCTCTGCGTCCCTTGATCCTATTAGCCACCCTGGTGCTGTTAGAGAGGAGACTTGCTCCCAGCTAAGCTCTAGGAATTGTTGGCTCTGATTTCTTTAGCCTAAAGAGGGTGTGATTCCTGCCTGCCGTAGGGGTATTATGGATATCAGTAACTGTTTGCAGGGAGCATTGAGTTTCAGTGATGCTCTTTTTGTGAGTTTCTCCAGTTTACCCTTTGGCAACCCACCGTACAATTGCAGGAGCCCAGCACCTCTGTGCAGGCTGCCCGCTGAGAGCTCCCTCCCCTCATACAGAAAACGCTGTGTTCCTCGTGAATACCAAATCCACCTTGAGCCTGAGTGGCCCCTCAAGGTTGCAGGTGCTTGCAACAAGGTCCTCGTGTTGCAGAACACCATGCAAAGTGCTTTTCCCTCCGAGGGATGCAGTAATATGCTTTCTTCTGGCTGAACAGCCACATTAGGGGGGGAAATGAGCTGAGATTGCCTCAGGTTGCTCTCCAAAACCAGAGCAACGCCGCAGTCGCGTGGCAACTGCTGCTAAAACCTGTGCTGACTGTTGAGTTCCCAGAAAAGCAGCTAAGCATTGCCCAGGCCAGGGGAGATTTGACTCTGAAGGGTCTCTCCAGCTTCTCCCCACCCGTGTCTTGCAACCCCATCATTGGGTCAGTAATGGCTATGGCCGTGCTGGTTCAGAAATGTCATACTTTTGTTCTGCCAGAAATTGTCATGGTGTAGGGAAGTCTTTGGCTAGATTTGCAACAGACTGTTGGCTCTAAGATAAATGAGGCCCTGGTCGCCAAATCCAGAGGACATTGCAGTGCAGGGGCATCTTAGGTCATCCAGTGTGTTGAATCTGGCAGTGACTTTTAAGTTCATAGAATCATTTAGGTTGGAAATGACCTTCAAGATCATCAAGTCCAACCATCATCCCTGCCCACTAGACCATGGCACAGAGTACCTTGTCTATGCGCTTTTTGAACACCTCCAGGGA
>JAVJGG010000027.1:23130804-23142555 GCA_035590195.1 Aviceda cuculoides
CTGCCCCATCCCTGGCAGTGTCCAAGGCCAGGTTGGATGGGGCTTGGAGCAACCTGGTCTGGTGGAAGGTGTCCCTGACCATGGCAGGGGGGTTGGAATGAGATGGTCTTCAAGGTGCCTTCTAACTCAAACTATTCTGTGATTCTCTTTTATATGCCTTCTGCTCCTTTGCTTCCTACACTTACATTAGTTGACTTGCATAGAAATAGTTCCTTTCCTGCCCTTTGCCCACTTGCTTTCTGCTCTTGAATTGAGAGACAAGGAATGTCTGTCTGTATTTTTTTTTTTTTTTCCCCACCTCCCAACTATTGAAAAGTGCCCTGCATATTGTATGCATGCATAATAAACTAGTAGTGATGGATATGCAGTGTCTGTGGAAATGATTATTGCTAGATGGAGGATTTTTAAAGAGGAAAGTGTATGCATTATTCCAAATATATTTATGGAAGTCTGCAGCAGTGCGTGTCTACTTTGCATTTGTACAATGTCAGGGTTATCGACCAGTAAATTTCATAATTGTGCTTTTTGCACAATTCAGTTCACATTCAGTTCCTGAATCATAAAATCATGGAATGGTTTGGGTTGGAAGGGACATTAAAGATCATCTCATTCCAACCCCCCTGCCATGGACAGGGGCACCTTCCACTATTTGGTCAAAGCCCCATCCAACCTGGCCTTGAACACTTCCAAGGATGGGGCATCCACAACTTCTCTGGGCAACCTGTGCCAGTGCCTCACCACCCTCACTGTCAAGAATTTCTTCTTATATGGACTGGCTGCAGGAACTCGCAGAGTTACTAAATGGCTGAGCAACCTGTGATGAAAAAGTGTTTTCCCTTTTCAGGTGTATGTGGGACTAAAATAATCGACATGGTACTGGCAGGTTTCCAGGGGACTCCTGTAATAATGCTTTACTTGCTGTCTTTCCTCACTGCAGGTTGCAATCAAACAGATGAATTTGCAGCAGCAGCCCAAAAAAGAACTGATTATTAATGAAATCCTTGTGATGAGGGAAAACAAAAACCCCAACATTGTCAACTACTTGGACAGGTATGTCATGATTTGAAGAGTTCACAAAAGGACTCTGGAAAACACTTCCTTGTCACCGTCTTAAGTGATCCTGGCACAGCTTAATGCACGTGTAGGACAACCTTGCATTGTTTAATGCATGTGGCAATGTTGGGGTGGGGGTGGCTTGGTGGTCTTTCTCCATCTCCTAGGAGAAACAGGTGTCTGAGTCAGTATTAGTGGGATATCTAGGCTCTCTTTAGAGATGCTGGCAGCAAAGGCAGTAGCAGTATGCTGTCAGGACTCTGTTTTACAGCTCTCTGCCAAATTTGACACAACAAGCCATTTCCTTCCTGCTACTAGAGAAGAAATAGAAATAGTTTGAACTGTGTTATTTGTATTTGCTTTCCTCTTCCTCTTCTTTCCTCTTCCACTGAGCAATACTGGCATTCTGCTTGCGGAGGAGCAAACTCCTTCCAGGGTTAGATGGTAATCTTGTCTCTGTGGCTGTCCCCTGAGGTTTTCTGCACAGTACCGTAACAGCGATGAGGGTGAATGACACGCAACGCATAACCAAGCAAGGCTCTTTTCTTGTGGGTGTGAAAAAGAGAGAAAAGGAGACCTGGTACAGACATAAGAACACTTTGGAAGGCAGAGGGAACAGGGTTATTCCTTGCTCAGAGCTGGGCTTTTTGTGGCATGCTGTGGCACTCCTGCTCAGCTTTGGATATTTTATGTCCATAGGGAACAGCTCCTCCTTGAATCCCTGCTTCTCCTTACTGCAAGAGCTGCACCTTATAGCTTATCTACGTACAGACCTGCTCTGCTTGGTCTTGAGCTGATGTCCCTTGGTCCACGACAGCAACAGAGCAGAAGCAAGCAGCACAGTGGCTTCTGTGCTGAGTGTAAACTGTTTTTAAAACAAATATGTGTAGCTGTGAAAATTCTGGTCACTATAGCTCAAGGCAGTAAAATGCCGGAGTCTGCAAACAAAGGTGGCTGTGAGAGCTCTTCCCCGCAGGATGCTAATGCTGTACGTAAGAGTTCTAGTAGCAGCGCAGCTGTCATCAGCTCTCTGGAGGTTGACTGCTTCGGAAAGAGCAACTGGTAAATGTGCTTCTTTGGGGGTAGGGAGCTACCTTTGAAAGTGCAAGAAGTTCTTGCATCTCCCCTTGTTTTGAATTCCAGGAAACAGTCACAATCTGTCAGCATTGGAATCTGAGGTGTACTGAAAGCCCAACAGGCAAAAGCGTTGCGTGGTGGCTTGGATTCACCATCAACGTGACATTGGTGCATTGTGTCAAGCCTGCGTCATTGACCTTATGTTAAAGATATAGCTAGTTCCAGTTGAGCTGCAGCAGGGTTTTCAGTCTGCTGCACTCAACGTCAGAATCTAGCAGTCCTGATGAACTACAGGTTTGGCTTATTGTAGAGAGTGCCAAGATAGGGTGATATACATTGCTCTGCGTGTATATCAAAATCTCATCAGCTGTTTCTTTATCAGGTTTCTTTAACAGGCTTTTAATGTCTTAGCCAAACAAAGTACTTGTATATTGCAACATCATTTGTGATGCTGAATTTATACGGTGCCGTGTCCTATGCACGGCTGTAAAGAGCTACTTTGTTGAAGCCTGCTTTTCTGAAGAAAGTCTGCTCCTGGAATTTTGTGGAAGAGGTGTGAGCCCAGGGAAGTCATGCTGGGCAGATGCTCTCTTCTTACAAAGAGCAGAAGGATATCACCTGTGTAAAATGAAACAAGTGGTAAAGGAGACTTAAGAATTGAATGAGGGCTGAAACTGTTTGTTTCTCCTGGCTGATTAGAGGCTTTGTTTTGGCAAAACTGTTTGAGACGCACGTTCTTCCCATTAGAGAGAGCATCGCTGAGTACATGCACTTGCCTTGTCTAGCCAGTACATCCCAGCTGTAGGGTGGCTGCGTGTCCCGCTCTCTTGTTCAAACTTCCAGCAACAAAAGCTGCTGCTTTTGTCCTCCACTTTCTCTCACTAATCTTTTTCAGAGGGATTAGCTTTTGTTTGAGCGCTGCAAATGGACAGAGCGGCCACTAGGATGAACATGGGGCTTCTCGTGGCTATTACACCACTTCAGCTTTGCAACTGCAGGATCCCGTTGCTGGGGAGCTGTGTCCCTCCTGCCTGGCCTAATGTGCCTGTTTGCTTCCCGAGTGCTGAATTAAGCTGATACTTGCACGCTGCGTGCTGGCTTCTGCCTACTGCTGTCCCAGAAGGAAATATGAGGAAGGATGTGCTTGCCACTGCAGGACCTGGTTTCTTTTTTGCGGTTCTGTGTTTGACTGCATCTCCCCTTCTGGGTCCCTAATGGGAGCTGCAAGATAATAATCAGTATAAACCAGCTCTCTCGCTTCTCTTTGCCTCAGCTCCTGCCCTTATGCAAGGGTTCCCTGTGCTTTATCCTCTCTAACCTGCGTGGCCTGCTTGCTTGTGGTTAAGAGGTCTGGCTGCTTTACTGTCCTCCCAAACATCACTGTGCAAATAGTGCATTTATGCTTCAGACAGCTTTGCTGCTGCAGTATAAGTGACCAGTGTTGCATGAAGGTGTGCTGTGACATTTAAGATAATGACATGGCCTAGTTCAGCTGTACTTAAGAGCTGAATTTAGAAGCATCTGGCTCTGAAGACGGTGACCCTAGTTTTCCTGTGCAGACAAGCAGCCACTTGTGCTGAGTTACCTTCTGGAGGTGCCAGTTTCTTCCTGCTGTGTGAAAGAGGCCCTCACAGCCCTGCTTCTAAACTCGGGCATCTAAACACAGGCATCAGATGCCCAGTGTTAAGCAAAACGAACTCCTGCCCTTTGGTTTCTTTTCTTTCTGAAGAACTCTTCTTATCCTAATAAACTCCACAAATCCTCACTTTAAGTGGTAACCACTGTTACCCTCACCCCAACCCCAAACTCAGCAAGGGCTGGAAAGTCAATGAATAAAGCTGAAGAGGTACAACAGTCATGGTCCAAGAAAAGACTGATTTCTTTCCAGGCTAACTTCATGTTTGCATGTTGGAGGCATGTTACTGGTGCAGAAATCTGTAAGGAATGATCTTGCTCTGCTGGGAAAAAATGAAATTTTATTATGTTTATCAGTAAAGAAGGACTATGACTGACTGGTGTGTGTTTGTGATAGGAAGGGCTTGGTGGACAGCTGCCTAAAGGTATCTAAGTGGAAGCTGAGGAACGCCTTACAGGAGCAGGCATTACCTGCCCTTGCCAATGGATGAAGAGAAGGCTGTAGACCACCTCTTCCTCCCTCAAAGACTTTCATCAGCTTGTTTTTACTGCCAGCCTTGTTTTGGAAGGTGATCGTGGGTGACAAGGTGTGACACCATGCTATGCCTGACGTCACATGGAGAGCAGCACGTAGGTGTATGGACTTCCTGGTGGTGTCTCCAGAACTGCTGAGAGTGGTTTTGAGTCAAGCCTACAGCAGGCAGCTCAGTGACTAAAATTGGCCTTTGCTGTGGCAAGAAAGTGAAAAGACCACCAAGATGATACCACACAGCCTTGTGAAATGACATTTGCCTGGAGGCAGCTAGCGGGGAGCCACCATTAATTCCACCTCCCTGCGTGTTATGTCAGATCTATCAATTATTGAGGTGCCTGGGTCTTGGCTCATGCCTTTGGCTGCCCATGGCACAGCTTTGGTTCACAGCATGGTTCTTGGCTTGCTCCATCCCTTTTGGCTGCAGAGAGATACCAGCTTGCTCCCAGCACGTGCAGCCTGAGATTGTCACACAGGAGCGGTGGAGCTCATTCTGCACCCAATCCTTACAGTCAAGTGGCTTGGGGCTGCAGACGGTGCTAGTGGCAATGAAGGGCAGCATTGGGGTGTCCGGGGTGACACTGATTTTTTGAGAGGGTGCTGATAAAACCTGGAGAGAGCCTGGCTTGGCAGAAGTGACGAAGAATTAGCAACAGCATAAGGGCAGGAAGGAAGGGTGTGGATGGAGTGACTTTCGGAGCTGATTAGAAGGTAGCTGACCCACAATGTTGGCAAGAGTGCTTCTGAAAGCGATTCTGCTGCTCCTCTCTCACTTTGAGGGGCTGCTGTGCAGGTGATAAAGCTTTTGATGGAGTCTGTGCTGTGGGGGAAAATCTGCCAGTGCATCAGCTTCTGTTCCATAGTGGAGTTGGAGACCTGTCTGCTCCAAGAGCATAGCCCTGTGTCCTTGGGCTGTATCCTGAAAGAAACTCCAGACTCTGCCTCCCTGCATAGTCTTCAGCATCACCAAGCCAAGATATCATCTTCGTCTCCAATATTAAAAGCTCTCCATAACTGTAACACTTCTGTCACACAGCTCAGGCTACAGTTCTTAGTTTGGGGGAGTTTTTTCATCAGCTCAGGCGTTGACAGCATGTCCTTTTGGGGTCAAAGCTCACCTCCTGCCCACTCCTGTGACATCTTACTCATCTCTGTCTACTTTCCGTGCCAAGTTGGGCTTAATAACTTCTTTCTCCTTCACTGTTGCTTTCTAGTTAATTGTTCCCTAGAACCTGTCCCACTTTTTGCCTTTGGCCCCTAGCAAATTCACTCTTCAGTAGAGTCAGTGGTTCAGGGCAAAGCAAATGTCTGCTTGATGTACTCTAATGCCAGCAGAAGCTTTTAACTAGATTCTCTGCCCTCTCTCTTGACTCATCTGTCCCCTCACTTCACAAATGGGAGGATAGGCTAAGAAGGTGGGGTTTCAAGTTTTCAAGCTGATGATTCCTTCCTTCAGGAATGTGTCATCCTGATGTTTCTGTCATGGAAGATTGTGTTGATGTTTTTCTAGATGGGCCCAAAAAGGCAGAAGTGGTTGGTCGTTTGGATTGGTTTGGGTTTTTTTGAATGAGTTAATGCCGAAGTCTTCATCCCAGGTCTTCAACTTTTAGACATGAGCACACACACTGCCAGCAGAGAATTATATCCCAAATGGCTGAGAAAACTCACCCTCACCTCAGCTGTCTCCTCCCCATCTTCCTACAGGCCTTTTTGGACAATACCTGCCATTTTGGGCTTTCCTTTTTTAAGTCTTTAGAATTGCTATTGCATCCAGCAAGCTGTTCTCATTTGCCCTTATGAATGGTTCTGAATTTTTCAGACAAAACCCCAAACTAGTTTGGCAGCATAAAAAAGATTGAGGTGATTTTCAAATGCGTGATGCTTAAAAAAAAAAAGTGTTCCATTGTGTCACCCAGGATTGTCCCTGAGCCTAGGCAAAGTAAGAAGTTGCTTAGGACAGCAGTAACGAAGTAGCCCCCAGCTACTTCTGATGCAGGAGCCCTCGAAAGCCATGCTGCGTGCCAAATGTCTGGACTGCACGCTTGGACCCCGTCCTTGACTAGTAGCTCTTCCCCTTCTCTCCCAGCAGCAGCAGGAGTTGTAAGGTTGGGTGTCCATCTTAATCTGGGCCCTTTCCATGGCAGAAAAATTCAGCCTTGCTTTTATGGCCAGGAAACCTGTAACCTGCTCTCCCATTACCTCTCTCTTTGACTTTCTGTGCTCACCCTTCTCTCTGCTCATTCAGGTTGTGATCAGATCCTCCCACGTACAGAAAGTACCGCGAGTACCTGGTGCCCCAGTGCTGTTAAATACACTGCTCAAGCCTCATGGTTTCTCTGCACTTCTAAGACAGCCTTAAAACCCGGTGCATTCTGTCTAGGTAAACAGTGGTGTGCTCACACCTGCTGATTTTAAAATCTGTTTTTGCCTCCTCAGTTATCTTGTAGGAGAAGAGCTCTGGGTGGTCATGGAGTACTTGGCAGGAGGCTCCCTAACAGACGTCGTGACAGAGACCTGCATGGACGAAGGACAAATCGCAGCGGTGTGCCGGGAGGTAACGTGGCACTCGTGCTCAGAGGGAGCTGTGGTTGGGAAGGGGGCACGGGTTTTCCATGACCTCTTGCTGGCTCCAGAGGAAGAGCTGTCTCCAGCTTCTGCAATGCAACAGTCATTCTTTCAGAGGATGGTTTTCATCTGGGATGTTGCAGCGTACAATCCTAATGCACATCTAATATATTTCACCCTGGAGGGAGGACTGGAGTGCAAAATGGGGTTAGAATCCCCTTGGTTATGCCTGTTCTCCAGGTCTTTTGGGACTAACTTGTCCTCTTAGGACCTGCTGATCCCAGTGGGATATCTCTCTGTAGCCCTGCACATACTGAATATATGAGACTAAGACACTAAGCCTTTGCTACTCAAAATGCATGTTGTTAGAGTCCATTAGTTGGCTAATTGCGACTGGTGAATAATTTCATGCACAGTAAGAATATCTCAGGGTTTTGGTTTTTTTTTTTCTTTCCCCAGTGTCTTCAAGCTCTGGAATTTCTCCATTCAAACCAAGTTATTCACAGAGACATCAAGAGTGACAACATCCTGCTGGGAATGGATGGCTCTGTCAAACTAAGTATGCGGGGAACATTG
The DNA here is from genome assembly GCA_035590195.1 of Aviceda cuculoides. NCBI lineage: Eukaryota > Metazoa > Chordata > Aves > Accipitriformes > Accipitridae > Aviceda > Aviceda cuculoides. The sequence continues at coordinate 23,138,243 of JAVJGG010000027.1, forward strand.
CTAGTGATGACTTGAGTTATCAACGCAGGCCTGTTATCTGCTCTGGGCCAGGCCTATTAGGGAGATGGGTGTTTGAGAAGCTTGATGCTGTGGTGATAAAGAGGCTGTAGAAATGCTCCTGTAGGTATTTTTGTGGTGTTGGTTTTAATGGAGATGAGCAAGCATGAATCCTTGTGAACTGATACCAGACTCAAAGTGAGGTTTGGGGTTTGTTTAGCTTTGAGCCATCTGGTTTTGTCAACTGAAATAATGGTATTTTAATGCTGCTCCAGTCCAGAAAGCAGGGTTTGAAAGTGTAGGACCAGAATTCTTTATTTGTGAGTGATCTCTTCAGTCTGGAAAGTACTGCAGGTACTTCAGGGGTAGGGGGAGTGGAGGGACAATTGAAAACTGTGTAACTAGAAAACATTTACTCTTACAACGCCAACCCAGACTGGACTTTAAATGTTGTTTGCTTCTTGTGTTATCACTAGTAATGAAGACCTTGAGGCTGTTCTGCCCCTCGGGTGCTAAGGTAGCTGTTGTGCTTGTCGTTGTCCATGCAGAGATAAGTCTGGGAACCAGTGCATGATTATCTTCCACCTATAGCTTTAACAGAATTGTGCTTCCTTTCTCTCCCTCGCCATTCTGTTGGCTAGCACCCAACAGGCATAAATAAATCTATTTTTGTCTGCAGTGACAGCAGATATGACTCAAAATTCACACAGTGCCGATATGCTGAGTAAGAAGGTGGAGGTTTTTTGCACATAATTGCTTTTTAGACTAAAGCTGTACTTTGGTACAATCAGATGGTACAGTGCTAGCGATGAATAGCTGATCAGGGCCAAAGTGCTCTGTTCTTATGGAATAACTTCTTTGAGCAGAGTATGTAGGTACTGGACTGTAGTTTAAAGTTAGAAAAGTCCCTGTGGATATGATGCAGTAACCTTCTGGACCTGACCTGCTTGTTGGCTCTGCTGGAAATTTGCTCTGTTTATGAACCATATGTACCTTTCCTGGTTGTTACCCTTGATGAAAACTCAGCTAGGGATGAGTTTAATTTTCATCATTCTGCCTAAAATTAGACCCGTGGTGCCATAGGGGGTCAGGATGGGCAGTGCGTCTTGCTGTGTTGATTCTGCTGGGCTCACAAGAACAGAATTAGTTTTCTTTTGGTAAGTCAAATACAAATAAGACACAGGGCCCAGCAGTCTTTGTGTGAAGGCTCTCTGTCTTTCTGCCTATTTGAAGAAAATAATCAGTATAAATTTAGGTACTTTAAATTTATTCTGAACACTGTTTGCTCTGCAAAGCAAATCCTGTTTGAGGGATGATATATCTACTGGGGAAGTAATATCTCTGGGACTGAAAATACCACCAGACAATACAGTATGTGGGCTGGGGGGTATATCTAGATCAGACTGTGCATTAATTTCTATTTTCACATACCCAGGAACAGTCTTCAGACCACATATTACATAGTGTATTACAGCTGCATAACGCTGCAAACACAGTCAAGTGTCTCAACTTCCATACATGGTTATTTACTAATCCCCATCGTTCACACAGACAAGTCAGCGGCTCTGTAATCCTCATGGCCTCAGTGAGTCAGATTTAGAAACTTACTTCTCAACGCTGTCTTCTGTATTAGCCACAAACCCACCCCTCCTTTCACAGTCGCAGCAGCAACAGACCAGACACTGCAGCAGAGTAACGTAACGTGTACTACAGTTCTAACATCAGTAAGCGTTGTTTTGGGAGAAACTTGCTGATTTCTATGTTTGTTTCTTCCCCCCTCTCTTTAATTTTCCAGCTGACTTCGGCTTCTGTGCCCAGATCACTCCTGAGCAGAGCAAACGCAGCACCATGGTGGGGACCCCGTACTGGATGGCGCCTGAAGTGGTGACGCGGAAAGCGTATGGGCCCAAAGTGGATATCTGGTCGCTGGGGATAATGGCCATCGAGATGATCGAAGGAGAACCCCCCTACCTCAATGAGAACCCCCTGAGAGTAAGCAAGGATCTTGTGCCCTCAGGTCTGCACTACGCCTGCTGGTGAAAGTGGGCTCTGAAGGAGGCAGGTGAATCCCCCAGCGTGGTTTCACCACCTGCAGCCCCCTATCTCCTTAGATGTCGCAGTGAGAAGATTGAGCTAGTTTTAGTTAAAAGCCATAGTTTGCTCTGGGTAGGAGAGGTGGGGGTTCTCTCTGTGCAGACCCTCTGGTCAGCTCTGATGAGTCAGATCATGCACACTTGTAATTTCCCACTTTCTGGAGATGCCGATATAGGCAGAAGGAGTACCTGATGGTACTAGAGCGGCTGACTTCTTGAATCCTTGTGCCCTGTGAGTGGGGAAGAGTTCTCCTTGAGTTCAAAAATATGTCATGTTACTATTCTATGAATGGAGCTTTTTCCTACTGGCAGATTGTTCCTTCTTGCATGCTCCAAATAAAGCTACAAGCTTAATAAGCCTTTAGACAGGGCTTAAGCCTCCAGATGTCTTTCCCTTGTTTAGTTTTTAATGAAAAGGGAGATGCTGTCAGTTTGTAGGGATGTAACTGCTCTTAATATAAGCCAGGTTTATGGCTTCGCCCTCAGCTGCACAGGATAAGGCAATCTAGAAAAATTCAGTTTAACTTTTTTTTCCATCTCTTGCACTGGAAGGGATTTTTGGGAGAGAAGAGCAGCAGCAAAAAAGAGTGAAAGGAAAGAAACTGGGTGTTTTGAGTTAAACAAGGGTGGCTAAGCAGCGATACTTTGGCCTCATTTAACTCAACTTGTGCCAATTCCCAGGCTATCAGACTGCTCCCATGGGATGTGCTGAGTGATATGCTCAAAGGGCCTGCATATTAACGAGTCTCTGACAGATTTCCGTTTCCTTTGAAAATCCATCCAGGAAGTTTCTTGCATGAAATCCTGAAACTGATGAATTCTGAGTCCCTTGATTCTCAGAAGGGGGGTGCGTGTGAATGCTTCATCCCCAAGCAGTAGCAAAACTGCTTTATTCTACAGGATGTTAAAAGCTGCTCGAGGGTCTGTTGGACATCTTTTGTAAGGAGCCAACTGCATCTTTATAGTATTGACTTTTTAGGCCTTGTGCACTCAGGCAAAGTACCAACAGAACAAAATCTCCTATTTATTCAGGGGTACCTTCCCATGAGGATATAGTTATTGCAGGAGTCTAGCACTGGTAGAGTCATGCCAGTTAACTTCCCTATGTAAACACAGTCTGGAATGTTGGTTTTGTCCTCCTAATCCCTTGAGAGGGCTGCAGGATCCAAACCCAGATTACGAGGGTAAAACAATAAAGGATTGGATCCCATCCACATAAAAATAGGGCTGGCAGCTATTCTGTTTGCTGAAACTCAAGCATTGATTAGTCACCCTGATAAAGTGTGGGGTTTTTTTTCCTCCCCATTGAACTTGAGGGAGGGAGAGGAGAAATGGGTGTCTCTGTAATCCAGAGATGGAATCTAACCTTCATAACATCCTGCTTTTCGGTACTTGTTTTTACTTTAGGCCCTGTATCTCATTGCTACTAACGGGACTCCAGAACTGCAAAATCCAGAAAAGCTTTCGCCCATATTCCGAGACTTCTTAAATCGCTGTCTTGAAATGGACGTGGAAAAGAGAGGTTCTGCAAAAGAGCTGCTACAGGTAGGTGATGGGGAACAGGGCTGAATCAGTGTAGTCATGCAATCCTGAGTGAGGCCAGGCTTATGGCAAGATCTTGTTTTCGGTGTTAAATACTGCATCAGCTGAAGGCACAGTCACAGCTAAGGTAACCTGCCAGAAAAAAAAAACAAAAAACAACCACCCCAAAACCTAAATCTATAATAAAGTGTTAACAAACTGCTCCTTTTTTATGCTGTACTTGCTACTAACAGCAGCTGTGCAGCAAGTTCTGTAACCAACCTCAAATAATAGCTCTGCCCCAGGCCTGCCGAATGCTGAGCTCCTTAATTCCTCTGGTTTCTTCACACAGCTGGCTGTGACATCTGTATGTGTTGTTATGGTCTTGCTGTGCTTGTTCCGATTTGGACAGCAGGAGGGCTTCAAGCTGTTGGATGTTCTGGTTGTCTCTCTTCTGGTGGAAGGATCACAAAGCTCTTTGGAATATGCATGGCTTGCATTAACTGGAGCAGTTTGGCGTTACCACATTTTTCCAGATACTACTCCTTACAGAGCTGTTGGAACAAAACTTGTGAGATATCTTAATCATAGAACGATTTGGGTTGGAAGGGACCTTACAGATCAGCTCGTTCCAACCCCCCTGCCATGGGCAGGGACACCTTCCACCAGACCAGGTTGCTCCAAGCCCCATCCAACCTGGCC
>JAVJGG010000027.1:23142655-23296547 GCA_035590195.1 Aviceda cuculoides
CAGGTTGCTCCAAGCCCCATCCAACCTGGCCTTGAACACTGCCAGGGATGGGGCAGCCACAGCCTCTCTGGGCAACCCTCTCCAGTGTCTCACCACCCTATCATCAGTTATTTCACAGAAAACCTGGTGTGTTAGTCTAAACGCCTGGTGAAAGGGGAGGGCCAAGCTGCCAGGCTTTTTACCATCATGGATGAGAGGAGAGGTTCGTGTGTTCTTTCTGTCAAATTTGCCATAGGGGTGGAAAATGTAGCTCTTCGTAAAATAAATCTGTGATCAGGGGCACTCAGACCTCAACTGTGAGACAGTTCCCTTTTATGTTTTCCTTTCTTTCCTCTAGTTTGTCTAGTGGATTCAGTTTTGGATGTTGCTGCCTTCTGAGACTGTAATGAAGCATTAATCACTAGCAGAATGGCAGTAGTTGAAAGATCACTTCTTCTCCTGGACTTTCCAGCCCCAGAATATCACACCAGTAATGTTCTATTCCTTGGAGCAGAACATTTTGACTGTAAAAACTGCCTAGTTTTAACTACCTTTTAGCCTCTGATTTTTGTTTTTTATTTTTTTTTCCATTTCTGAAGCATGTTGCCTTGGGTGATTGATATGATTCTCAGAAGTTCTGTGGGATACAGTTGCTTTTTATTTTCAGAACAGCTTGTGGACTTGCCCTACATGCCTTCGCTCTCACCTGAGTGCTGTTTTGATAATCAGTTTTGTTTTACTTAACAGAACACCTTGTATAGGAGACGGAATGGGTCTGTGTTGCAAGCTCTGTGCTGCTCTTCTAAATTACCGCTGCTTTGCAGATTTCTAATATCCATAGAAGGCCAAGGTGATGCTTTCACCAGACCTATGATAGCAGGGAAGAGAGAAATGAGAGGTGATGCCTTCAGGAAGCCCTGTGCCTTGTGTTTGAACCACACAGGTTGTTTTCAGTACACCTTCCTTCCACACAGAATTTCACTATAGATTTTGCAAGACTTTATAATTCCCCAGGGCAACGTGCTGAGTGTTGCTTGGTCTTAAACATGTACAAACTTTGGGGAATTCAGCATGTGTTGGATGCAACTCTGTTCACTTCAGGCAAGCCCCAAAAGTTTGTGGTGGTAACAGACTTTTTGGTTTCACCTGCTCAGAGATTCAAGTAGGTAGTTAGACTTCATATGGGTCTAGGTGCCAATATTTTGAGTAGCCACCAGACTTCTGTGGCATGTTCTGAAAAGTTTAACCCTTTTTCTTTTTTCTTCTTCCTAGCACCAGTTCCTGAAAATTGCAAAGCCTCTATCTAGTCTCACTCCTCTGATTATTGCAGCTAAAGAGGCAGCCAAGAACAACCATTAAAATGGTGGAGTCAACACAGTCACCATGTCAAGACTTGTAGATGTTCATTTCAGAGACTGAATTACCTGCCCCTCTCCCCATCTGCTCCTTCCTCACAGGGTTGTTCTTAAAACTTTGATCTGCCCTGAAGGGTGGCAGAGGTATCGTTCACTGAATGTGGAAGGGCATGCGACAGGGACATTGCTGATCTTCCGTAGCAAACTGTCTTTCCACCCTCATGATGGGGGCGAGAGGGGAAGAGCGGTTTGTATGGTTGAGAAGATCTTTCTGAGAACGTCTGAACCTGACCTACACGTAGCAAAGCCAGTTTGTTTTCATATTTCTTAACTGTGTTTATTTTTAAAAATAATGTGGAGCCTTAGACCATGTTTATCTTAATAAATTAAATCTTTTGCTGGCTGGACTTTCCCTGCTTTTGGCAAGCTGCTATTACACCACTGAGGCTGCTCTGTGCTTTGGATGACTTGAGGAGGGAAGGAAGCAGGCAGCAGAAACGTGAACAGCTGTAACAACTGGAAGGGGAACAAGGACGTGAATACGCATCCCTCCTACAGCACTCTTGGATGCTTCCAGGGAGCGTGGAGAAGGCCTCTGTGTGCTTCCTGCAGCCGTTGGAGGACTTAATTAATGGATGATCTTTTTGCCAAATTGTGTGAATTGGCGGCCCCCCTCCTGCTTTAGTTTCAACTCAACTAGTTAAACAAATCTCAAACAAATCTGATCTCTAGATGGTAAATCACAGGAAAAATTGAGAGAGAGCTCTTTTAGGGTTATTTTATCAGCGCTGTGAAACTTCTTAGAGACCCTTGCCCTGTATGATAAAGCAAACAGAGCAATTACTGTTATAAAGATAAGATGTGCCTGCAAAATGATGTTGAAAAATCTTGTTTCTTAGAGCAAGTCCAATGGAAAACAAACTGATCGTGGATGCTGCTTTCTTGGAAACATGGGGACGTTAATTTTCTGAAATGATAGTGGTTTCGTTATGCTACTGATTCCTTTGGTTGCTAATAGTCTGTAAAACAACATGAAACCTGGAACTGCTAGAGGGATTGGTTTTAAACACTGGGCTTATGTTCAACTGTATACTGATTTTTAATAAAATGACTGCTGCATTTCTTAACTTGGGGCTGAGGGAGGATTGGAGAATTCACTGTCACCAGACAAATCTGTTGGATGGGATTATTTTTCATATTGTCACTGGGTGCTTGATTGTGTTAGATAAAGTGATATAACCTTGTCTCTTACCCCTTCTTCTGCAGCCCTTTGGGGTAGCAGGTGGTTCTTAAGGGAATAACTTTGCACGTAGAGAAGATCCATAAAAGGTCTGTATTGTAACTGGGGGAGCTCCTTTCTCTGTACTGCTTTGGTCGTTTATGGGATAAGTTTAAACCCATTCCGGAGTAACCTCTCATCTCTCTCCAAAGCACTTGTGTTGCACAGAAACCCATTCCTGCTTCTTGCTGAGACCTGCTGCTGGCTCAGCCTTTTCTTCCCTGTACCTGGGTTTTAAATCAAATACATTTTTCCTATTTGCTCCACAATACATGACAGCTCTTAGACTAGTGTTGTCGGGTGTTTGTGAGGTCTTTTGCTTCTGTGGTGCTTTCTCACATCCTTTGTGCTCTGGGGTGGTCACTGACACAAAGCTGAAGTCCATTGCCAAAGTCTGCAGCCTCTCTCCCTTTGTGTATATATCATTCATCTCCCTGTAATATTAAGTTTTCTTTTGCAAAGCTTGTATCTAAGGATAAATTCCTTGGGCAAAACAGTAAAGCTGCCAGCCTGAAGAGGGATATGATCTATGGATGAGCTCCTCTGCTCGGGCTTAGGTGGAGATTGCGAAATGGAAGGCCGCTACCCTTGAATAATTCCCTTCGATAAGGACTTTGTATTTCCTCTGGAAGACTCAAGATGGCATGCATGGGAAGAAAGGAATTAGGGGCTAGACCTTATTGATCTAAAATCTCATATGGCTCTGGTCTTACAGGTTTGGCAATTGACTTTTTGACAGCACAGGATTAAATCTGATCCACAAATGTTTCTCTGACTTCTCCTTAACTCCTTTCTCCGCTCCATCCTCTGCATTCCATTGAGATGAGAACCTTAATGCAGATATGCCCTATGTGCGAGCATGCACATGAGCTTATTTTTCTGCAGCAGGATTTCTGCTGAAATTCCCCAAAGAAGGTAGAAAAGGTTATTTGTATGCGTTTAAGTCACTCTTCTAGATTCTCTATTGCGTAATGGAGAGGAATCGACACAAATGACTGTTTAACCCCCCTCTTATGCTGGTGACGTGCTTCTGTCTCCTTGACTTCCACTTTGAATTGGTCCTGCCTGTTTTCTGTTAGCTGGTTGAGCGGGGGTTTGCCAAAAGCCTTTCGTTCTCTGCTGGGAAGGTGCAAGACTGTGACTGTAGATGTGTGTCATCTTGTCCCAGGCTTTTTTTTTTTTTTTTTTTTTTTCCCACCTCTGATGGGTGGGAAAAGGAGGCGACTGCTATAGTGTGCCTGGACCTAGTTTCAAATTACAAGGCGTGTCATGGTTTTATGTTCTCAGAAAATCTTAAAAAATTTTGTAACTACCTTAAGCTTGGGAGGATGGGATTTTTGTTGTTGTTGTTGTTGTCCTGAGGTACATCCTTTCCTCCACTCTCTTCATCTCTGCATTGCTTGGTGTCAGCACCTGTGTTAGCTTTTATGTAGCCGTTTATGGCACCTACCCGTTTAAAGAGAGCTCTTAAATAGCGACTCTCTGACTTAAAAATTAACTTCTGGGGCTTATTTTTCTGAGACCATCTTGACTGCTGTGATTTGAATGCAACTCCAGTTAGGTGGGTTTGGTTTTTTTTTTTTTTTTTTTTTTTTAACATACTCTGATGATGAACTGATGTGCCTGAGTTGAAACCATTTTTAATCACAGCCCTTAATTATTTATTTGCCTATTAATATTAAAGTCTCTCTTCTATATCAGAACATAAAATATCCAATTGTCTGAGTATCCTTTCAGAAAATCAGCTTCCTTTTTGAGGGATCTCAAGCAATCCTATACCAGAAATTATACCATATATTAGTATAATACATGATATACAGCTTACAAAGAGCTTGGTGGAGAGAGAGAGGCTAAAACTCCTCTTCTTTTCCAAAACAGAAGATTGTCTCATTTAAGAGGCAACTAGTAGCTTTGACAAGATGCTTCCCATATTTCAAGACTGGGCATTGATTTGTATTACTTCAGGTTTTCTTTAAACAAATGATCGATTTGGAGTTTGTGTGTGAGAGGGGTACACAGACCCCATGTGCCTTGAAGAAGGCAAGTTTGTGATGCCGAGAGTGAAGAGCCAGGGCAGGGACGGAGGGGCTGGAAAAACTTGCTAGTTTAGTGGCAGCAGCGATAGCACACCTTTCACCATCCCTAAAATGTCTTAATTGAATGTTTTTAAAGGACATAAATCTGGCTGAGGAGTCATTCTAGGCTCTTCTCTAGACAGACATTATGCTCCTACCAAACTGCGTTCCTCTTTTAAACAAAAGGAGTGCATGGTTTTCTCCAGCAAGGAGGCTCCTTGAGAAAGGAGGTTTCCATGGAGACACTTATTTGACTTAAAGGATGTGGTTAGGGCTTGAGAAGAGGCTTGGGGGGTAAACACCACATCCACACAAAAGCCACTACTTTGCAAAGCAACTGGGGTTGCTGCAATGTTTTGTTTCCAACTTGACGCCCCTTTTCAGGGGCCTGGTTTTGAAAAAGTGCCAAAAATGTTGCCTGGTCAGAAACGTGAGGTGTGTCAAAGGCGGTCGCTTCTTAGCCGAGATCTCTGTCAGTATCCTAATCCATCCGTCTCTCAAAACGCCGCAGGTTGGTGTAAGTAGGGCACATTTGCAGCGAAGTACTGTGCAAGAATGGATTGCAATGGCCTGTAAGTAGGTACTTGCTTCCTTAAAACCTACCATCCTTGGCTGACAGTAAAATTGGTCCAGACCAGAGTCCAAGAATAATATTTGTTTGAAACTCATTCCTAATTAAGAGCTTGTGTAATCCATTTGTACAGTGGATGACAACATCTTCAGTGTTAAAATTGTTAAAGGTGAAGTCTGATTCTCCATCTTGCCACCACAAAATAACGAGACTTTTTAATGGCTTCTTATTTCAACAGTAATGGCGAGCCCGTAGGTGTATTTTGGGGTCGTGAGCCCAACTGGATTAAGTGTATGGATAATTAGCCACAAACGATGAGATCCTAGAGCATTAATGACAGCTCACAATGTCAAAGATGGGATCTTAGAGAAGCAGCTGCCAAATTTGACAGGGAATAGCCGACAGTAATGAAACTGAAATACAGATGGGAGCAGGACAGAAACTCGCTGCCAAAATGGAAGCCTGCAGAGAAGCGGTGGGAAGAGCTACAGAGGAAGATGGAGTTGGTCCAAGGGGTGCTGGGGCAGGATGAAGCAAAGGTTAAAACTTAAATTACGCAATTGCTGAGGAAATTCAGGGAGTGCCACAGCAGGCTGCTGTATCTCAAGGCGGCAATGTCTCTGAAGGAGAAGAGCAGAAAGGAGCCTGGGAGAGGGAGAGGTGCTGGAAGTGGAGATGGGAGCAGCAATATGGCTTTGAGTCACAGCCCATGCTAAGAGAGCTGGAGCTAATCCAGGAGGTTTGCAAAAATGACAAAATTCAGCTGAAAAGGGAAAGTGGGAGCTAGAACGGAGGAGATGGCCTTTATGTGCCAAGGAACTCAAGAGAGAGGCCAGATTTCATGGGTATGTGAAATGGCAAAAGCAAATTTGATGCAGGCTTCTGTGGATGACAAGCAGCTTGTTCCCTGTTGCCTTGCGGCATCAGAACAGTGTCTTTTTGCGATCAGCACTGCTTTGGGATCGTGTCAGCAGCCACCGGGCTTTGGTCTTGTGTTTGTAAAGACAATTTTTTGCTCTGCACCTACTGATTTCCGACTGCAGCTTTCATCTGTTGGCAGATGGCTTTGTGTCGTGACTCACCTGGAAATTCAGGGGCTGTTGGCATTTTAACATCAGCTAGATAATGTGTTTCTCTTCATATTGCCATGGCGTAACTCTCCTGTAGTGCTGGGTTTGTTTAATGTGCGAGGTCAGCTCAGCCATTTTAAAAATAAAACTGAAACCTTAAATAAAACCTGAATTAATTACTTGGTTCTCCTTCACCTGCTATTTCAAAGATCCTTGCAGTGACAGTAGAACTGAGTGGGGGTGCTTAAAGGAGGGGTTGTGTTTCTCTGATCTTTTTTAGATCAGTCAGATCTTACTTGATGGAGCAAAGTGACTACACTAAAAGTTGTTGCAGCAAGTGTGATTTTTTCCTGCTCGGGTGTAGCTGATGCTCTGACAAACATCAGTCTAGAAGCAGGATCTAGACCACGGCTTGAGGAGGAAGCAGCTGGTGAGGAAAATTGTTGTCTCCTGGATGCTTGTTTTCTCCTCAGGTAGAGCTTGGTGTCTTAGGCTCCCAGTATGGAGGAGGAAATCAGCGGAGGGTTCGGGATAGATACCTACAAGCACCTTCCCCAGCATCGCTCTTGTGAGATCAGTAGGATGAGGCTGATGACAAGAGCAGGAGTTTATCATCCTACATACCGCTTCGCACAAGTGCCTGGCTGCAGCGGGGAGCAGGAGCGTCGTGATTTGGGGAGGACGCGTGTGCCGCCACAACCCTCCTTCTGCACTTCATCTCCTGCGTGTAAAACATCGGACCTGGAGGTTTGAAGTCTGAGAAACCCGACCCAGTGCTGGGAGGACTTTCTGAGCTCAGCCTCTGAGGAGCGGGGGGGTAAGTGGCAGTGGGAAGCTCTGCCGAGCTCTTGTGAGTCAGCTGGATGCTGAGCCAGATTTTAGAGAGGGTGCTGGAAGAAAAGGGAACACCTTGAATGGGGGAAATAGCATAACCAGCTAGAATATGGCAATTGATGTTACTTCATAGAATCCCCTCTGCCCTGAACAGATGCTCTAGCTGAAGGCTGCTTTCCAACAGCTTTTTGTCAGGAAAGCCAAAGAAACGACCTGTTTCTCTTTTTCTGTTTTTGTGAAGATGAGGGGCCCCATCGCTTGAGCAAGAGGAACACTGGAGCCCAGCTGGCTGGGGTTGCAGGCGATTGTCTTGGCTGTGATGTGGTAGCATCCCATGTCAGATGTCCTTGTCCCATTAGAGACGACCCCCTCCCTTCTCCTCTGAAGCTTCACGAAGCAGGGTACCAGGCAAACTTATGATCCTGGTAACATACCCCCAAAAATGCCCCTAAAAATGCTACTGGATTGGTGTTTTGTGGCTCTACCTCCTGCCTGGTGGAGGACACGCAGTCTAACTAACGTTTTCTATGACTTCTGGGGGGACTGGCTGTGTTGGAGGCCTCTTCCCTTGAGATGAACTTGGTTGAATTGCCCAGCAGTTGCTGTGGGTGGGAGCTGTTGGACAATGAATAATTTCAAGGCTTTAGGAAATGGTTGATATTGATTTCGGTGAAGTATAACTCATCTGAAGGCTCTTCAGTGCCCTAGGGATCTTTCCTCAAAGGTGAATTCCTAACCAAACTTAAATAATTAGTGGGTTGGGGTTTTTTTAGTAGCTGAATCAGTTTTGGAGAGTCAGATAAGCAACTCTGAAGATTTCAGCCTTTAACCAAACATGTCTGTGAAACCGAGGTCTCAACACATCTCCACCTGGGAACCCGTAATGAAGTCGTTCCAGGCATGGGTCACCCTTGCAAACCTTGGTGCCTGTCCCTTGTGGGTCCAAACCAGCAGTATATGATGTTCGGCAGTGCTCTCATCAACCGCTCGTGTGTGTGCAGCAGGTTTGTGGTTGCACCTTTTAAATAGAGAAAAGGACAGATCCACTCAGCTTCATTTAGGACGAGAGGAAATGGCCTCGAGTTGTGCCAGGGGAGGTTTAGGTTGGATATTAGGAAAAATTTCTTTACTGAAAGGGTTGTCAGGCATTGATAAAGGTTACCCAGGGAAGTGGTGGTGTCACGATCCCTGGAGGTATTCAAAAAGCGTGTAGACAAGGCACTTCAGGACATGGTTTAGTGGGCATGGTTGACAGTTGGATTCGATGATCTGGCACTTCAGGACATGGTTTAGTGGGCATGGTTGACAGTTGGATTCGATGATCTTAAAGGTCTTTTCCAACCTAAACGATTCTATGATTCTATGTGGGAAGGCAGACCCATGGCAAAGGAGATGAGCTTCTGCACTGGTCCCGGTCAAGATGTCCTGGCTGCAAAATACATGCCAGCCCCAGTTCTCTATTCCCAAGGCCTCATTTTCTTCCATCTGCACAGGAGGGAAGCCCCTGTGAGATGATCTCAGAGGGGTGTCCTCAAGCTACAGGTGCAATTATTGCTATTCCTGTGGCACCTCGCCCAGATCTTTAGAGTTTTACTTTCTCATCCCAAAATTTAGTGCCTTGTCCTCTTGGCTCCTGGTTTACGCAGAGAGGTGATGCCTTGTGTTAGACAAGCTCGTCTATGGAGGGGGAGCAGGTGAAGAAAGACAGGGAGAAGCTTTGGGGAACACACAGCTTCAGGTCTGAGCCAGACGCGGTGAACTGGCCGCTAAATCCTAGTGGGAGCAGTTATTCTGTGTGTAACTGCAGGATCTTAGTTTATTTGGGAGCGAAATGGGGTAATTAGTGGTAGGAGAAGCAATATGCTGGTAGGTACAACAGGGAAGAGGTGTTCTTTATCACACACTGCAGGGAAAACTGCAGCACCCCATGCAGATGATGCTTTGGCTGGGTCCCTCATTTTTAGCAGCACCCAGAAAACTTCCAAGTTTTGGTTCCCAAGCTCATCTTTTAGGAGGATCTCTAGCTCCCACGGTGAGCAGGGAGCTTGCTGAGCTTTCCTGGCAGGTCCTTCCCCATTCCTGGGGCTGTAATGCCCTCTCTCGGCAGCTGCACTGGGGATTCATTTCTTTATATGTTGCTCCGTTTCCGTGAGCAGTGTAAAAACCAGCTTTTTATGTTTCTTTTGGAGGCTGCGTGCTGAAGGCAGCCCATGCGCAGCAGCAGGGATAAGGAGATGGGCATGACACAGGATCTGGTGTCCCGAGATGTCCATTCCCCTGCGATCACCCCATCTCCAGCTTAGCCCTTGTCTCATTTTTAAGTTATTATTTACGCTTACGCGTTGGGGCAGCCTCCTAAGGTGAATGTGTCCCCCCCAGGCCAATGGTTACGTGTGAGCTATGGAGGACAGGACCTCTGCTCCCGTCACAACACAGGTCCCTGATGCTGGGTCCTCTGTGTACATCAACAGGGTGGGTGTTTGCAGGCACCCCCATGCTTCCCCCGGGTCTGGTGGGGCTTGCTGGTGGGCCAGGTCCGTGCTGACGTACTGGTTAAGCCTGGTAAGGCAGAAGGGGCACGTCCCCGCTGTGCCATGACGGCTGGTGGGTTTGAGAGAGGCTGCAAGGCACTGCGGAGCGGAGAATCGTCCCCTCCAAATGCTGCCGTGGGTGAAGTGAACCGGGACCCGTCCCTCATCCCACATCTTGTGTCCCCAAACCCGCTAACCTGCTTAAATTTGGGGCTAGTAGCTCTGCTCACAGTCAAGGTCAGGGTGCCGCTGGCCCCGCGTGCAGCTGTGACGGTGTCCAGGACTCGAGCACTCCTGGATCATGCCGTGAAGGGCAGTGGGCAAGTAACAGCCCTCTCGTTTCTCACCAGTGGTGAGCTGAAATGTTCAAAGGCTGCTCCTGGGGGCTGGACTGGTGCAGGAGGGCAGTGAACTGGGGGTAAAACCGCTCCCCCAGCCTCACTCCTCCTTTTCATTCCTCAAGCTCGTGGCTGTCATGGTCCTCTAGGTGGGAAGCGTCTGCCGCTTTCTTCTAGTCCCTGTTTCCCAAACATGTCAGGCTCTAACCCCACTTCTTACCCAAGGTCTTTGTGTTTTGTAGGCACCCCAGAGCACCCCAGGCTTTGGGAATGGCCCAACCCAGGGATGCTATGTCATCCCATCTCCTTTGCCACCAGGAAGAAGCCGGCAGGCAGGTCCTAGCCCAGGGAGGACAAGCGCAAGGTCAGTGGCGATGCCAGGACGGAGAGAGGTGATGGTGTCCCCACACGGGCCACCATCCATCTCTGCTTTCCCCATGCACCGGGGAGGGTGGGCTGGGTGCACCCAGGTGGGTGCAAGGGCTTTGGGCAACACCTCCTGTGTTGGCGTGCTGGGGAAGGGATGTCTCATCACTGGCAGCTCCCTCCGACCAGCCTGGCTCTGCTCGCCTGGGCCACCCACCCGTGTGAAGGATGAGAAGTGGTTCGTGAGGTCTCTGGGCTCATCCTGGTGATGACAAGTGCCACCCGGGAGCCTCTCTGGTGACAAAGCATCACGGCCTGGGAGAGATGGGGCGCAGCACAGGTTTAAGAGCCTGAATGGTGGAAACACCTTCGCTGACCCAAAACAGAGCATTAAATCTGAGCCTCCACAAAACTCATCGGGGCTCGGGAGCATCACACGCTGCATGGTTCCCTGTAGGGTGAACTCTGGGAAAGGGGGGACCTCGCTGTGACATCCCTGCTGAGAAGCAGGGGGGTGTCCCCACCACCTGGGGGGAACCCTCAGGGAAGCGGCTAAGCTCACAAAACAAAACCCTGACGCGCTTCACTCCTGACATCCCTCACAGTCCGCCCGCCCCCTTTCCCACATTACTTTGCTTGGGCACAGAAACATTTGACCAAGAGATGGTTTATCAGACCCTCTTCTTCCTCACCGGTCCTTGCATCTGCTTTTTCCCTCTGAAACTCCCTCGGCCCTTGCAGGGTAACTCAAGTCGCATTCTCCCGGGTGCGTTGCATCCCCCTGATTTCTGCTGGGAAAGAACAAAACGACTCCGTTGCATAAAGGACAGCTGTAAAACACAGAAGAAGGGCGAGGACCATCTCTCCCCGTCTTTTCACGATGCTGTACCAGCTGGTCCGTGGTGCCAGCAGCAGCCAGCCCCACCGTGGGAGAGCGGGCAGCGGAGTTGCTGCAGCAACGGCTGCGAGAGGCAGAGAGTTTCTTGCTGTCGGACGCTTCGAAGGATGAGGTGAAAGCTCCCGCGGCCGCTCTCCATCCACACAACACGGCTCGTGGTTGTGCTGGGGGGCCGGTTCCCCACGGTTGGACTGCACGGTGGATCCCTCTGGTCCCTCCTAGCTGCCTGCCCGAGGGATGCGGCTCACTCAGAAATGATGCTCAGAGCCTCTCTCCGAGTCCCAGGACTCGGGAGGAATTGCTTGGCAATTTTGCCTGCCTGAGTTTATTTTTTGAGTTTAAATTCCAGCACTTGGGGTGAGTTTTGCGCCTCGTGGGTTGCACACTCCAGAAGAAACTGCCAGGTCCTTGGCACATCTTGACAGGCTTTGCACCATTATTCACAGCCGCTACCATCACTCGGGAAGGGACAGCAGCATTTCTTGGGAGCAAGCGGGATTAAAAATAACTCTGATCAATCCAAGCAGCCTGAGAAACGACAGTGAAGGAGATATAGCAGGATGCAGGAGCAGGGTCAGGCTCTGGCTTCCCTGGAGACTTGCCAGCACCGCACAAAAGCTGCTGCTCCCCACTTGCAAGGTGCCTCCTCTTTGCCCCGAGTATCAGCTTCAGGGGGCTGATACCCTCCCTGATTTTTGATGTTTCGGAGCTGTGTGTCAAAGGCTTCAGGCTGGGAGATGGGGAGAGAGACCCACTGCAGCCTCATCCCCTGGGGCTCAGTGTGACGTGGGGTCTCTCTCCCTTTCTCCCCCCAGCCCATCCGCTGTGCCTCTACCGACTGATGCTTCTGCTTTTCGGTGGGATCCTGCTCCGCTGCAAAAGGCAGATGCTGCTCGCCCGTGGCCACAGGGTCTGTACCAGTACACTCCCGTTCCCCAGGAGAGCAAGGGCTGAGGTTTGGATCAGTTGGGGTCAACTCCTCCTTTCCCCCCCCACCTCCCTTATCATTCCTGGAAACGCCAACGCCATAAACGGTGCCATTTCTGGAATTAATCTTACGGGGACGTCGTTACCTGCGTGAGTCACCTGCTCTCAAGGCTCTGCAATCGTTGTGCAACCGTGTGATGGGGGGGACGCACACCGGCCCCTTCGTGCTGCCGAGGCAGGGCATTGCGAGAGGGCAAATGTCCCAAGCTGGGTAGGACTTGGGGTGGGAGGACGTCAACATATGTATTTCCCAACAACATACTCCACACTGTGGCCGGAGACCATCCCCGCTCCCTCTTTGTGCCATTCCCCTTGGTTTTATCTTCTCCTGACACAAACAGAGGCAAAACTCACCGGGGTTCAAGGCTGACCTGCCCCTCTGATATCCTCAGGGTGGGTTTGTACGGCACCAGTCCCTTGCAGGCATTTTCTTTATGGGCTCATAAATTCCAAGGCTGGGCTTGCTGGTGGCAGGGCTCCAGCAGATCCTCACTTGCCTGCCTTGCCAGCTGCTGGCAGGGGTAGGGCACTGACTGGGACACCGGGCAGGGATTTTGTGGTTGAGATAAGCTGGTGACCTCTGAGCTGAAGATCCTGAAGCAGAAGAAGAGCAGCCTCTGCCTGGTCAGTGAGTCCTTTGCCAGGTGTTTGCAGAGCAAACCGCGGTGCTGAAGGCTTTGCATCTCTATACCCAGAAGAAAGCAAAAACACGGCGTTATTTTAGGGCAGAGAACAGGGATATTTGGGATTTCTTTGCTTGTTGGGAGGGGGGGCTATGGTTGTGTTTTAAATGAGCTTTTTCATTTTTCAGGTCTTTTCTGTCCACTGTGGGGAGCTTTTTTGCGCTGACGATGTTGCTCAGCCCTGTCCCCTATCCCCAACGTACCCCTTGGAGTCCATCCATGCCATGAGGATGCAGCAGCTGGAAGAAAGGCAGCCCAGGCAAGGATGACGGTGAAGCCCCTTCGGAACGTATTTTGGGGAGCACTGACCTTGCTATTGGCTTCAAAGGCAGAGCAAAACTCTCGGGCTCTCCACTACTCCTCAAACTTGCCAGGCCACCCCCAACCATGCCTCCCTGGGCATGGACCTTCAGGACCTTAGCGTAGCCTCATGATGAAGCTGGGCTCAACACGGCCACAGATACATAAGAAGAAAAATCCAGTGGATCAACTCGGGAGATTAAAACTGCAAGGTACCTGGAAAAGCTGCTGTTGCTGCTCCCTGCATCTCATCAGTGCCATCAGCCTTCTTAATCTCGCCCTTTCCTGCTCTATTTATCAGGTTTCCAGGAATCGGACCATAAAGCAAGTAACATTTCTAGAGGCTCACACACAATCCCATGCCTCTCCACTCCAGCCAACTGAGCATTAGCTGGAAGATGATCAGCAATAAAAACAGCTGCTTCTACCTTCATAGCTTGCAGTTCCCTCATTTATTTAATATTCCAATTCCAGAGGGAGATTATGCTATTTTAGTAAGGATTAGCAATACTGCTTTTAAAGTGGAACTCTTTTGAGGGACCCTCTGATCCATCTTTTTATCCAACAAGAAAAATCTCCATGTGAGATACCACAGGGACAAAAAAAACCCCTGGACCAGTGCTGTTTCAGAGAGCCCTCCAGGGCTGGAGGGGATGTTTCTTTAGCCTCTCATGCAGCAAAGAGCTTTTTATGAGCAGGAGGAGCTGCGTGAGGTTGTGTAGCTTCCTAGCCCCAGAAACTTTACGGTGGGATTTTGCCTCTCTGAAAGTCCAGGGTGCATTGGAGGTTACAAAATACAGCCGCACAAACTGCTTTTGTTGTGCTGACCTGTGCCCTCTCCCCCTCCAAAGGAAGTTATGTTTCTAATAGGATTTAGATATTAAAGCCTCAAACCATGCAAAAAAATAAGAAAAATAAGCAGGTTTTGCATCCAGGGTTGCTCAGAAATCTGGTGCAGCGGATTGCTGCCTGGGGCTCACAGCTGTGGGAAGCATTTTCACGGAGGAGGTTTGGGAGTTTTAATTCAGAGGCTCAGCGACAACACATCTTGCCCAAATCTCCTTTGGGATGCTTCCTCGGACCCCATCCTTTGGACACCTAATTCTGCCAAGGCGGGATTTGAATACCAGCCTCTCCTGTTCTGGGTGAGGCGAGGGATGAATCCAACCCCAGGTTCACCCGCAAGTCCCCGGCATCTCCTAGAGCCATCCAGCGAGCAGCTGCCTGCGTCCCATGAGGACATTTTCGTTTTTCCAGCCTTGGGGACTGAATTTATAAAGCCCTGCGTGGCCCCTCCTACCGTGGGAGGGACGGCTCCAGCAGCCTCTCTAATACTGGGTGTCACACAGCCGTGCCACCATTCGGGTCCCGGAGTGTCACAAGCGAAGGACACAGCAACCTAAGTGCGGCAGAAAGCAAAAAATAACCCCTCCACGTGTATCCCGGCGAGGTAAGTTACCTCTTCTCTCCAAACTCTTAAAGATGCTCCTGCCCGGTGAAATGCATCTCTGCCTGCTCTTTCCTGCCTGCCCTAAAAGTTAGCACTGTTGGGGAGGGGGGGGGAGGGATTTCTTTGACTTTTCCTTTTTTCCCTTTGGACTTTTGAGTGTGTTGGTTAGGATGTGACAGCGGGCGACTGACCCGGCTCCTGCCTGGATTGCAGCGAGAAACGAAGCCCGAAGAGCCGGAGAATGGGGAGAACCGGTAACAAAAGGGGAGCGAAGGGGGTGATTTGTGAGCGGGGCGGGGGGGGGGGCCTTTCTGCTGGCTGGTGGGGGAGGAGAAGGTGCTCAGCAGTCCGGCTTGGTTCTCGGGGGCTGTGCTGGATGAGTTGGCTGTGACCTGTTGTGGGGAGAACCGGGAGCTGGGATGAGACGTGAGCAGTGGGTGGCTGGTGGGGTTGCTGTAGCCGGGACGGTGGTGAGAGGGAAACGGCAGCCGAGCGTTTGCAATTCTTGGGATAAATGGCTGTTTCCATAGTAAAAGGGAGAAAGGAGCCCCTCTCTTTCTTCCCCTGAGTTCTCCTAGCGTGTGAACGGGGAGGTTGACTCGGGAACAAATAACCCGTGAAAGGGGAACATCTGGGAACAGCTGTAAATAATCAGGACCTGGTTAGAAAGGCTGGAAGGAACCCTCTGGTCCAGTGTTTGCCCCGTCGTTGCGTGCCACTGCGGGAGTTTTGATGGGCACCTGTTTGGCGAGCAGCTCGCTCCGCAGCTGAAAGCAGCATTTGGCCCTGGCTTTAGTCTGCTGCTGTTGTCCGAATGCTTCCACGTTACTTGTAGGGATAACCGTAATTAGCAGCGAAATGGGGGAATTTTTACTTCTAGGAAAGAGCGAACTTTAATTCAGGGTCAGGCACTAAGCTGATAGGAACCTGGGGACCAGCACGAGGCCAGCATAGGATTGGGTTGTGCAAACTTTAATTAGCTGGAGGTCCAGCCTGTGGTGTACATCACCTCCTCTTCGCTTCTATGCTTTCGTTGGGAATCCTGATCTCACGATATAGTGTCTCTCAGGACTTATTCTCCAGCACATGATACTAGGTGGAAGGGCAAGAGGGAACAGAAATAATTTCCTACAGCTGCTCAAGGCTTTTAAGCTGCATTTAACAACAAAAAAAAGCATAATGTACCCTGGAATCAGCTGGATTTTAATTAAAAAAATATTCTGAATGTGAAGGGAGCCAAAGCTATCACTTCCTTTCCAACTTTGCTATTGAAATGTTTAAAAGGTGTGCAAGATTTCTAGGGCTATTTGAAATCTTTACAGAGAAATACAAAGCTGGGTTTCATGATCAGTCCTGTGACTTTCTTACACCACAACAATGGACCAAGGTGATTGGAGCAAGAGAGAGATCAAGTCTTTTGAGCTTTATGTGTCATTTCTAGTGATGAAAATGCAGTTCTTTAAATTTGGTGGGGATAGCTTGTTGTGAGACTGCCTGCAGCTTACAAAGTGCCTCTGCACAAGTTGTCACCATACGGTGGTGTTTAGTGTGATAAAATACCACCCACAATTTAAGAGAAAGCTTTTGTTTTTTTTTTTTTTTTTAAGTTTGTGGCCCTTTGACAACGTGCACTTGATCTCCTTGCTGTTTGAGAGACCAGAAGCCCTCCTTCAGGCTCCTTGTGTGCAAATGGCTTCACAAATTGTCACCCATCGTCTGAGACGTGTGTGCTCCTGCCTCCTCGCAGCCTGGAGCAGATCCTGCCCAGCAGCAAAGTCCCAGCTGGGTGGCTTTGTGTTGGGGACAGGCTGGAGGGAGCTCTGCGATGATTGCTTCTTCCAGACTGCAATGCCGTGCGTGCAGCAATAGCCCAATTTTGGCCCAAATCTGACTCCAGGTCTTGGGATATTTTGGAGGAGGAGGTCTGTACCTCATCTTGGAGTGACCACCTATGATTTGGCTTGTAGGACTGCCCCAGGGACCTCTGCGCTGTGTGATAAATGAGGGTCTTGGACTATTTTTAAAAAGAGCAGATCTGATAGGAAGTTGGGAAGGTCCTTTCGGCTACAGATCTTACTGGAAGGAAAGAAGGGGAGCCAGCATGGGTAGAGCAGCTTGGAGACATGACCCATGATGCACCCTGGACCATGCCTTCATGGCAGGATGAGCCCTGAGGGCAGCATGGGCTTGGCTCCACGTTGCAACCTCTGCTCCGGGTCCGGATACCTTGCGAGAGTGAGCTGAGCAGGCTGCCTGCAGGAGCTCATCTCTTCACCATCTTGTCCTCATCCTGTTCTCCGTGTGCTGGACACTGCTCTCCCAGCGGTGTTCAAGGAGGAGCCACCGCTGGCTGCTGTTTGGTGGCTGAGGGGTTGGCTTTTGGTAAGATCCCAGTAAACGGAGGGTGGCATTGGCCCATGTTCCCTGTGACTCTCCCCGCCAGCAGGACGTTGGCATCTGCTGCATTTCAACCCTTTCTTGTCCTCTCCAGGAAAAAGGAAGGAAGAAGAAAGAGTGATAGTTTAGAGGGTTGAACAGATTGAACGTGCCCATGTCCTGGGTTTCGTACTGGTCTTACTCTCCTGTCATTTTTTGCCTTGCAAGTCTTCGTGATGTCCCCAGAGAAGATGCTGTGTTAAGCGTGATGAGGACCTGCTGTCAGGGTCAGGATGGACCCTTCACCCTCTTGGCCCAGGTCCTTTCTGGTGGTCAGGCAGTTGTAGTCTGCATGAGTGCACATGACGCTGTAGCAAGAGAGAGATGAGGAACCCTGTCCTAGGACGTGTCCTCTGCAGGTCTGGTGCCAAGGGAAGGCTCCTGGGGCCATCACAGCACGCCAGCGCTTTTCTTCAGTCGATGTTTGCACGGAAAGGTGACAAGGGCAAGAAGTTGACCGCGATGGTGGTGCACTGTAAGAGCAGCAAGCAAGGGAGATAGAGCAGGGTTGGGTGGGGGTAACGCGTATGCGTGTGACTGAGGCTGTGGCTGCTGCCCATGAGGGCAGTTTTGATGTCAACCTCACCGTTGGGTGCAAGAAGAAGGAAGAACAGATCTGCAAGCAGGGCACAGCACGGGAGCAGCTCGAAGCATCACTGTATGCCTGCACACTCAGGCTGGAGTCTCATTGCTTGCGTAGAAATGCTTTGGAGTCAGTCCCTTCTTCACTCTCCCACCTCGTTTTCTCTATTCTCCAATGCAGCAATTCCTTGTTTCTCCAACCTCCATCTGCTCTAATTAGGCCGGAAGCCCCTGGAAGGTTTTCAATCCCTGAGACGTTTGTACAGCACCGAGCTTCTGTGACAACTGGTGGGTCCAGTCCTCTCTGCTCCTGCGGCCCCGGCTGCTGCCACTGATTCAGTCTGGTCCTTTTGGCAGCTGCTCTTAATCACTGCACTTATTTTGGAAGGTCTCCAGAGCTGGAGAAATAAAAGACACTTTAGAAAAGGGGGGATGGTGGAAATTGGCAAGAGCAACTGCTTTTTAAAAGACTACTTAGTTCTTAAGATGTACTTGCTACTGATTATCCTTTGCTCCGTGCTTCCTTTGATTCATGCCTTAAAGCAGTCAGAAAGGTTCTGTGGGGTCATGGCGGCTCTCTCTTAAGCGCTCTCTTCCTCTGCAAAGCTTTTACGAGTTTTCGGTTGAGCAAAACCCCGTTCTTGCAAGAAATGCAGGTGAATGACACTGACCCTTTTACCTTCTCCATCCCTCAGATTATCCAGCCCCCATCGTAGAGCTTTACCGCTGTGACCTCTTCCTTCCCTCCCTGTCGCCAGTTGGCAACCTGCTACCAAGCGAAGCCTGTCCCCTATTCCTCTGCAAGTCATGGTAAATGCTGTTTTGGGGGGTGAGTCTTTGGCCCTTCTGTGAGAATGAGGCACCGTAGGGTTGGGAACTGCTGCCCTCAATAAGTCATGCGGTCCTACCCATGGGACCATCTGTGGTCCCCGTGACTGCTGCGCGTAAATCCGCCTGGAGAATTCCCGCGGCTGCCCTTTGGACGGCAGCAGGGATAGACCCACAGCCAAGGGGGGGGACAACCCCCCGGCAGTGGTGGCCTTGGCCTCTCCGTGCTGCTGGCTGAGTGACAACAAGCTGCCCTGTCCACCTCTATCCCTGCGGATTGGGGGGGTGGGATGCACCTGGCAGAAGCTGCTTTTTGGAAAGAAGTGCTTGTTGGGCTGGAAGGAAGGGAAACACGCTCCTTAGGTGAGAAGGGCTTTAACAAAGATCCAGAAAACATTGTCAGATGGGAGTGCCACCGCGGCCGGTGTCAGGAGAGCCGGGATGGGCCGGCAGAGGCTCCCCTGCTGGCTCCTGGCACCGAGCTGGTCCATGTTCGTCACTGCCAGCTGTAATTGCAGAGCCCTTGTGCCTTGACCCGGGCACAGACATCCAGGGCTGGCTCCCAGCACCGGAGGAGCTAAACCGAGCAGGGCAAAACTGAGCAGGGCAAGGTCTATCATGTGCTTGGCAGTGCCTGGCTCTCCCCGGTCCTGGGGAATACTTTCCTCATCCCATTAGCTGACATCTACCTGGTCTGAGCTTTTCTATGGGGGCATCTTCCAGGTAGCCATGGGCTTTGGTGCCCCTACCAAGATAGTTTGTGAAGCCCAGGATGCAGAAGTTCCTTGGAGGTGAGCTGGAAGGGTCGCAGGACTGAGCTGGGCTCACTGGGTTTGTGTGGTGAGCGCCGCTTTGTCTTGGGCTGGGTTCGTGCCCTGACATGTTGGACACGTGTGGGACAGTTCATCTGCCCCTGGATGAGTTGAGTTGAGTTGGGTTGTGCCCATTTCTCTTTGCTGGCTGTACTGGGAGCTCAGGGTGACAGCTCAAACACAGAGGAGATGAGTCCAACCGCTCTTACAGGAGGACCAAGGGAGAAATTAAAACATCCACCCCACGCTCTGCAACTAAATAAATCGCTCCCTTCCTCCGGGCTGCTGGAATGCGAGTGCTGTTGGGTGCTGATCCAGCAGAGCTGGCTGTGCTGGGTGCCCTGGGCCCTGAAGAGGTCCATCAAGGTTCTGCCCGTGGGTGGTCTGCGTTGATCTTCCTGCCTTGCTAAGCAGACTCCGTGGCTCGTACCAGCAGATGGATGAAAATAAATGAGCTGTACAGTCCTCATCTGCTGCTCTTGTGCTGTTGGCGCAACCCTAAGTTGGGAAACTGAGGCTCTGGGTGACGGCTCCGCTGTGTCCGTAGGTTGGTGTTAGGTCAGGGGATTTGAGCACGGATCTTGTGTGTCAGACTATCCTTTTGCTCTGAAGCGAGTCCAAAAGATTTCTGAGGTGGCTTATGAAGAACTGTGGTAGTGTTTAATTAGCTGGAAAGAATTTTCCTCTGGGAACAGCAGAACTACATTCTTATGGTACAAAAATGGGCCAGCCCTGATGTATTTGGATGCTGTACATAACTAAACAGAGAAACCTCTAGCCGGTGGCACGGAAAGCATCCTTTCTTCCCTTTTCCTCCCCTCTTTGCTGGGATGTTTTGCTCCAAGGTCTGAACTTTAACACCCGCAGCTTGGGGGAGGGCCAGCGCTGGGGGCTTCGGCGCGGTGGCCGTCTAGGGCCCCCGTCCTTTGTCCAGGCTGA
This sequence comes from Aviceda cuculoides, assembly GCA_035590195.1. NCBI lineage: Eukaryota > Metazoa > Chordata > Aves > Accipitriformes > Accipitridae > Aviceda > Aviceda cuculoides. The sequence continues at coordinate 23,162,969 of JAVJGG010000027.1, forward strand.
ATAGCTCTCTGCGGAGCTGCCGGGCAGAGGTATGCAATCTGCAAACCTCTTTTCTTTCCCCTTCTTGGCTGACGGACAAAGTCTTCCCTCGGAGACGATGCTCGCGGTGGTATGCTGCCCTCGGTGGGGCTGTGGGGCCGGAGAGGGTCCCCCACGCTGCGTCCCAATCTCCTCGTCTCCCCTGAACAGCGGGGCACAAAGAGCTGCTTAGGCATTCACAGGAGCAGAGGGGGACCCAAGCCAGGGCACGCTGAATTGCACAAAGTAGGATTTATCTTCAAAGAAATTTTTCCCTCCTTTCTGAGCGCCGTTTTTTTTTTTGTTGGTTTGGTTTTTTTTTTTTTTTTCCCAAGGGATTTATTCCTCCTCCTCCTCCTCCCCCCACAAGGCAGGCTTGGAGACGTCGAAGCACTTTTTGCTTCCCCACGGCGGCTTTTCAATGGTGGGAGAGCGACTTCTTAGAAAGCCATGGGCCACCCAGGGGCAAAGCCCGGGGCTGTTCCCCATGTGCTGAGCTGAGCACGGCTGCACACATCGCTGCTGGTGATGCTGCGTGGCCACAAGCATGGTGAGGACAAACCATAAGCATGGTGAGGACAAAACTCTTCCCTTCTCCTGTTGACCACGCTGAAGCGTGGGGAGCAGCGTTTCGCCCCACTTTGGTCATGCTGAGTCTCCATTTTCAGGCTTGACCTGGAGGTATGAGCTTACCAGTGCTCCTGATTCCCTCTTTGGGTGAACAAAATGACACCTAGACATGGACATCTTGCTGCTGCCAGCTGGGACCAACATCTGGCTGGAAGGTCTCCATGTGGTCACAGCTGGAAGGTTGCTGTTCTGACCGCTTTGGGGGCTAATTTTTGCCTATTCCCACCTGTACTGCCCAGAGGAGGGATGCCAGCTTCCCCAAAGGGCTGGCCATCCTTATACAGGGGCCCCCAAGACTGAGATAAGGGGGGCTATAACAAGTTTATGGGTTATTTATCGGCTCTATGAAGGAGCTGAGGGTCAAAGAGGGAAGGCACTGCTGATGGGTCTGGCATCAACAGGCCCAAAGCTACCTGTGCCTTGTGCCCATTTCTGCGATGCTGGAAAAATGCCCATAGACCCTGTTCTTGGATCAGAGGTTTCTCACACTACAAGCTGTGTGAATACATCCTGGGAAAGCAATTCCTGAAAAACACATCATCCAAGCTATTTCATAGGTGAATATCTACTTTTTAAAATGAGATTTCTGATGTACCAGATTTTTTCAGGCCCTTCCATGGCTAAACTGGGCACTATCCACATTGTAGTACAGAGGAAAATACGGAAAACAGGCATGAAGGCACAGAATTCTGCTGTGTTTGCATCAGCATTTGACGCTGGATTTTGGGGCTTCTTTGTTATCCTCAGCCAGAATCTTCTCACCCCATTACCACCCATAAAGCCGGCAGCAATTGCTGCCACTAGGGTGTGGGAGAGCGCCTTGGGTTGGACACGGGTCACCCTTTCCTCCCCTTGGGACTGGAGCATCCCTTCCCTGGAGGCTGGTGAGCCTCCTGCCCACTCATCACCTGGACCCACTGTGATGGAGCAGCTGCGGCTTTAGTCCACGGGACCGTGGAGACCCAGGGCTGGCGTGGTCTGATGGCCACCAAGCATGCTGGGCTGGTGGCTGTGGGTGGCCACCTTTACTTGAGCGGTGCAGTGGAAGTTTCTAGAAGGACAGTTGGGGCTGTTGGGACTTTCTAGAAGGAAGAGGGGGAGGTGGAACATTCTCAAGGAGGGTTGGTGTGGGCAAGACTTTCCAAAAGAAAAGCAGAGTGGGCTGGGAGGACCTCTCTAGAAGGTAGGGGGGGTGGACCTGTGTAGAAAGCAGCTTTCAGTCAAAAATAATTTAAACTCAGACCCCACCGAAGAGCTGCGCTGGGAATAACCTCCCATTCCTCCTCAAAGGAAAGTTTCCCTCACCAAAATCATCCCCATCTATGCCAGACTTATGCTTTTGCTCCTTGCAATGGAAGAAGGCTGGTGGCGTGCAAACCTCTGCAGAACTGAAGCCACCTGGCCCTTTGGGGAGATTTCTGTGTGATAATAATAGATGGAAATATGCTTGAGTCCAGCCAAAGACGTGGCATTTGTGAAAAGTCTTTCTCCACCCCTTCTTTTGCTTCCTTTTTTTTTTTTAAAGCTACTATTCATCAGCTTTATTCAAAACACTCATTTTGCTCCTAGCAGGCGAGAGGGAAAATCTATTGTAGCACCGTGAAACCCTTTTACAAACACGACGATTTCCCCTTGCCTGTTTCCACACGAAGCTGAAAGCATTTGTATAAAATCCGTTGTAAATGCTCTGAGGCTTGGCCAATAATTTCCTGGGCACGCATTTGTTAATGTAGCTCATAAAGTGCTTTGAAGATGAAGAAAAACAGCTGTTATTTCTAATGACGATGATTATGTTTAAACAAGGTTTCTGCAAGTGATTGTGGATGGTGAGTCAGTCCTGGGGACCGGACTTTGGGGAAAAACATCCTCCAAGCATGAGAGACTATTGAGAGAGGTATCTTGAAGGAGTAGAGAGACACCAAACAGTTTGGGGGGAGCGTTGGAGGAGAAGAAAAAGTGATTTGTGTGAAACATGGTTCAACTCTGGAACTTTATTTCCCGTGATGGTCACACAGGAATAAAGCCAGGGATTAAGGTGCCTTTTCTACCCTAAATTCTCATGGCCAATCTGTGGCTTTGTTTTCAGGTGAATAGATCCCACCTTAGAGCGAGGCTTGGTTCACCGTGCAGCGTTACCAAACCCTTATCACTTGTCCGCAGCCACAGGGGTTCCTCAAGGGCTTGTCAAATTGACCCCACAAAATTGATTGGTTGCTTCAGAAGATCTTGCCTTAAAGCATTTGCACGTGACCACAGATGAATCTTTGTCTCGGCAGACACTGGGACTGAAAATTGAGCAGGCCATGCTAACCATTTCCAGCACAGCTCCTGCTGGGTGTCTGACCTTTAGACTGTAGTGCAGAGTCCTCTGTGACAGGGATAAGTCCCTGTGCAATCCTAATAGATGCAGGATTTTGGCTGTACTTGTAGATTAATTTGGTAGAAATGCATTTGATTACTTGCATCTGTTCAAAGTCTGATGACATGTTACAAAATACAGGGCATTAACCTTGGTGGAAACTTCCCCATAGCTTTGAAAACCACCACCATTGCATGTTGGAGGTGTACTACAACAAATTAAATGGATAAATATTGTCCCTGCGATCACAGGAGCAGTTAATCCTTTTTAAACCCTTCTACTTCCACATTCGTTAGTTATTTCTTGTGTTAAGCCCTATTGTTTCTTTGCACTAATGACACCTCAAAGCCAACAGCTAATCAACTCATGAAGTGTGCTTCACATGTGTTTGTCTTGAGCTGCACATACTCCCTGAGATCCCACACAGAAGTAAGGTATAATTAGGGCTCATAAAGAAACTGTTGAAAGTCTTAGTGACAAATTATAATTATCATCTGCCAGGGAAAGAAAAGGATGTAGAGTATATTCCACATAATGGGGAGATTATGACTAGCTTTATTTTATTTGATCCTTTTCCCTTTCCTGTGTTAAACCTCATTAATTCCCTGAAAAGAAGCGGAAAGCAGATGATGGTGAAATAAAGGGGACCCTAGGCTGCGATTCAGAGCCTTGGGCAGAAAGGCAGGTTTAAGGGATGCTCTTTGCTGAGCTTTTCTGGCTGGTGGCAAGGTCTGTGTGCAGCTTGTGGTGACAGTGATCAACCAGCAGCTTGCCAGGAGGTTTTTACTCCTTTGCATCTGTTGATGCGGTGCTGTGGAAGACTCCCAAGTGGAAGGGCAGGAACTGATACCCCAGAGGGTGGTGGGATGGCACCAGAAGTCCCCACGCAAGGGAGCTGCAGGTGCTGGGAAGGCTCAGCTCAGGCAAAAGGCACCTCCCACCCCTAGCATGGGGTTCATTTTCTCTCCAAATCCCTTGGGAATGGTCATACGGGCTAAGTGGGCATCACTCCTGTCGCCTGCCTTCCTACCCCATCAAGATGCTCGGAGCAAGCAGGCCATGCTCAGGTGCTGAGAAACGACTGTCTCCATGGCCCTCACATGGCTGCTGGTACTCACGGAATTTTTTTTCCCCCATTTTCTTCTTGCAGCTGATTGGGAAGTGTGTCTGTAATACCTGAAAAGAGCCCTGCACCCGCCTGCCCGTGCGTTGTAGGATATTGTGTTGGAGAAAGCTGGTTAGATGTGGGAGAAAGGAAGAAGAGAAACACTTAAAAGGCACAAGGAAAAGGCTATAGGGCAATGCCAAATTCGGCTGCCATACCTGTTTACCCCTCGAAAGATGGATGCCCTAGCTCTACAGCACAAAAAAAGACAAAGATACTCTCTCTTTCCTTGTGTAGTGGCCTCTCGAGCAAGCTCGGCTTGCAGTACCTTCTGCATTCAGGCCATGTGGCTGAATATGTTTCCTGCTTTTTCTCCCCTGCTCCTTCCTCCGTCATCCCCCTGGGCTATTTCTCATGCTTTTCCTCACTCCCTGTCAAGCAGTGGGAAACAAGCAGCCCTGTTCAACTGCCTGCGATTATGGGGATTCTTATCTGCGAACAAACAAGGTCTCTGTTTGCAAGGGAAAAAACCTGAGATCTCTTGGGTTTATGGAGCTGAAAAACATATGTTACCGCTTTCACAGCTCACTTGCTAAGGAGTCCTAAACTTTGCTCTCCTACTGATGCATGTTTTCCTGCTTGCTCTTTGTTCCCTTGCTTTCCCAGTGAATGGATTTGGATTTGCTCTTTCCATCTATCCATTTACCTTTGCCTGGCAGAGATGGGCAGGGATTGCAGACAACCTCTAAATTTTAGGAGCAGTCTGCTTCAAATCTAGATGCAGGCACTGTAAGGCCTTTTGCTAAGTCCTGGAAATGACTGAACTGCTCCAAATCCTAAAACAGATCTCCTGTCTTTTGGCCTCTGCATCTACCATAAGTCGTGGTATTCTGTCGAGTAGCCTGTGCTGGGTTGAATGGGTGAACAGGTCTGCCCTGGAGGGGCTGTGGGTTGTTCACCACGTCCTGTTGTGGCTACCATGTGCCAAAAAACATGGGAAATGGAAAGAAAATTCCAAATAGCAGGTGACTGTGGACTCCATACAAGAATGTTTTGAGGAGGAGAAAACATGAACTACAAGGAAAGGCTAGAAAACCTGGGGTTGTTCAGTTTAGAGAGGGCTTAGGGGAAGACATCCAAACCGTTGTGAAATATGTAACAGAGGAAAGGCTTAAGCATGAACAGGACATGAAGTAATGGGCTTAAACTGTACCACAGGAGACTACACTTTGGGAAAAAACTTTAAATGTTAAAGCTAGTTTGGACTGGAGTAGCCTGTCTTGGGAGCTGGTGGGGTCTCCATCACCAGCAATTTTTATGAGGGGGGAAGACTAACCCCTAGATTTAACACCTGACATGCTGCTGTAACCAGCCAGATGGAGCAAACGGTGTTTTGAGGTCTCTGTTATCTCTGTTTTCCTGTCGAATCCTGTGTGCTCGTAGGTAAATATTGATGTGTGAGCCTTGTGCTTACACCAGGAATGTGAGTAACAAACCTCATGGCCCTCTGCCAGCAAAATTGGTGGGTTTGGTCCAGTGTCCTGAATTCCTGTTGCTGAAGGAGAAGGGCTGGGCGAGAACGGGTGCTGTGGTCTAGTGATAGGGGAACTCATGGTTTAGGGATCCTCACAGGAGGTAATAAATACTGCAGCCCCGTGGCACACGACGCCCTTCTGGTAAGAGCTCTGAAGGTTCAAATGCGTTCAGAAGATGTGGCTGGGGTAACGTGGTAATTGCTGGCTTTGTGCCAGGTGTACTTGAGGCCAGCTGATGAAGACGGCAGGATCGGCTGTCGTCTGCACCCCTCGCCGCTGGCGTAACGCCTGCACCCCTCATCCGTGCTCCGGGTAATTCAAGAGCAGGGTCACCATCTTGCCGCATGAGATTAGCATCAATTTTTTACTACGGGGTGACCTGCTGATGCCCAGATCTGATACTGCTGAGCTTCTAGAGATGGCTTGACCCCACCATATCCAGGAGTGTGGGATTCCCTGTGACTGTCCGGGATGGGCAGACACGTCTGTCTCAGGAAAACATTCAGGGCTTGGCACGCTTGGGCACTGCTCAGTTAGTAGTGGTCCAAACTGAACCCCCTTTTGTTTCAGTTCCATCCTCTCTCTTTGCACCTCAACTGCCAATAGGCTGCAACATTTGGAAAGGGTACCGGGGGATGCGTCATTTCAGTTTTAACTTGCGTCTTATGTCTCTGTTTTATTTGTGCTTTCTGCAAACTGATCAGGTTTTTGAGAAGTGTCAGTCTGCAAGGATTTATCCACTGATTTCTGCAAAGATGCACTGGGCTCTGAGTTATTTGCAAATAACTTATGTGTGCATTTCATCCGTACGTATAGTGCAGCAAATTGTTCATTCTTGTTCTTAAATGGCTGTTATTACATCAGATAAATCAGGGAAAGTGGAGTCCTAAGCTGAGACTTTGCAGCACACATGCCTGGATTTGAACATGGTTGGTATGGACTCAAGGATACAATGGCACTTTTTAATGCAACAGAAAAATATCTCTGGCTATCTCTGTGCTCTGAAGAAGTGCTGGATAATGGTGCTTCTTTGTATGCCTACACAAGACTTTTTCTTCTAAATCTTTCCTTGTGGTCTTGATAGTACCCTGCTGGGTGAACTGCTCTTTGCTGGCACAAACCCCTGTGCTATTTGCTTCACTGTTAACTACATCAGTTGCAATTTACCGCCAAGTTCTTTGCTTAAAATCTTGATTATGAAGAGATCTCCTGTGTGTGCATCTTTACAGCTATTCTTTCTACCCTTGAAAAACAGTGCCAAGTAAAGCTATTTCAGACAGGAGATGAGATAATTTTTTTCTGAAGGGATCAGTCTCTGCAGTGCTGTAGTTTTGCCAGGATAAGAGAGATGTTCACATGGAGAGTTTTAGTCCCTTTCCTACATGAACTAGTTAAACTGGTAGCAGGTTGCAGACAGGTCACAGTGATGTTGAATTAGTTCTCATGGCTAAGCCTGGGCTCAGGTTCATCTGACATAATTTGGGAATCTGCAAGGAGTGCTTAAGTTAGTGATTTCATTTTCCAGAGCTCCCTGTATAGTCAAAAGGAGGCAGAGGTTCCCTCAGAGGTGACTCAGAGCACTGAAGTTACAACCAGGAGCAGCACTGACTGCTGAGGAGAGTTGCAATGGCCGTGCTTTTCTGTTAGACAGCTCACTTAGGTATATAAAATTAAGTGGGGTGTCCTCAGCACCCTTTCCTGCTGGTTGCAGCATCCTCTTGAGAAAACTTCTTCTCTTTTTTTTTCTGATAAGAAAAGCTTACCCAAAAAGAAAGGAAGGTTACAGTCTCCCCATGAAACTTGTAGGCTTGTTTCAGGAGGAAGATGAGATAAAGCTACTCAGATGGAGGCCACTTCCACCAGCCTCAAGAGGCTCAAGTTTGGAAAGCTGAAGGTGGTACGTCGGCGCTTGCTGCAGAGATACGAGCATCAGCCCTTCATCTCCTGCCTGGCTGGTTTCTACAGCTGCCGGTGGAAGCGGTACCAGCGCAGAAGGACCGAGCCTGGGAAATGCTGCTGCAAGACGGTAAATTAGCTCAAAATCAGCACAGATGTTGATTTCTGTATAGGGACGGGTCCAAGCTGACAAGTGGTTGATGTCGTGAGCCAAAGGCATCCCTGCCCGACATCATTCGGAGCCCACTGAGATCCGTGGGGTTGTTAGATTTTGCTCCGAGTGCTTGATGTATTGCTGTGTTTCTGTGGCAAGCTCACTTTGTGCCGTTGCACAGCTAACAAATGTGTGGTGGCAGGAAAGGACTTTGCACCAAACCCTGCCGGCCAGTGAAACATCTCAAAGCCATAGGATCAAATTAAAGAAGTAAATTTGGGGGTGGGTGTGCAGTAAGGATTGCAAAGGCAGCTGCTGCAGAGTGCGATTCCCTCTCACGTGGGGTGGTTAAAATCCTGTTCATCTGTGAAGTCATGAGACCTGTTTTGCCTGAAAATAAATACTGCAGAGTACGCTTTTGAGGACATGCCACTGGTCGCAGGGGACAGGGAGGGAAGTCCTCTCCATGTCTACTTTGGGAGGTCTAACACCAAGCTACGTGCCTTAGGGACAGGATAAAAGTCTCTGCTATTTGCTCTGATTGCTTTGAGGTAGACAAGGCTCTGACAACTTGTCCTTCCTCTCCCTCTCCAGCGGGAATGCGTGTTTTTCCCTTTGCTTGTTGGAGCTTTCTGCTTTTCTCTGGTCTTCCTGTACATGTGGGGTGAAGCGAAAAACGACTACAATAACTTTGACTGGTAAGTACCCTCTTTTCCTCCTCTCCTGCTCCTTGGGCAGGCCAGCAGGGTGCTGGGAGGAGATGAGCACCCTCCCCAGCAGCTGGGCTGCAGCAGGGCACTTTAGCTGTGAGCCAAAGATTTGGCTCCTTAAACTCTAGGTCACAGCATCCAAACTGAATGGCCAGTGAGTTCAGAGGTGCCGAGGCTCTGCCCTTTGCTTGGCTGCAGTTTTTAGGTGTAAGTGTGAATTTGGGAGAAAGGGGGGGATCATCATCACAAAAATTGTGAGTGAAGGGGACTAAATAGCTCTTTCCTTTCCTTCTCTGAGTCTTTGGTTTTTTTTCCCTGTTCCCTCTGAAGAAATGTAGTAGCTGGCATCAGAGGCATTGTACCAGCTATCTCACTGAAAGAGAATTGCATGTTCCCAGGCTCAAAAGTAAGAAATAACTGGCAGGGATTTATGCAAATCCTTTCCTTCTGCAGTACGTAGGCAACAGTTATGCAAATCTGGCCCCTAAAATTAAATTAAAACTGCTGAAATATTATGGAGGGAAAAGGTGTAATAATGTTATTCATCCTTAATAAGCCTTTGGGTAAAAAGTAAAGCTTCCCTCTCTCTCTCTCCTTGGGCAATCCCTCTGCAGCTCCTCCGGCTTTCTGGTGTTTTCTGCTTCAAAACCTGACTCAAATCTCCTTTTTGCTGCGGTGCCCTACGCAACTGCCAGCAGACAAGGTGGGCTCTTGGCCTGAGTCTTGACATCTTACTGTTTCCGAGGGCTGCCTTGTCTACAGCAAGGTGCTGTGTCTTACAGTCAGACTGGGAGCTCTCTGGAGCAAGACCATCAATTTGGTCCTGTATTTTACCACCCCAGCACGTTGGGATATCAGTCTGGTGGTTAATGCAGTCATGGATTTGGGGAAGGTAGCTCTTAACCACTTTTGCATGTTACGGGGTAGGTTATTCCTCCCACCCTCTTTGTTTTATTACTTTGAAAACTTCAAAATTTCAAAGGAACAGGGCTGTTATTCCCCTCCAGTCCATGTGCTAAACACAAACACTATTATAATATTTTACTACTTTTTAGGTATAACTATGGGAACCTGGGCTTTTGGTTTCTCTGGTCTCTTGTTCTCCTGATTGTGGCTGCAATCTTGTTCATGTACATCACGCTGTTATTGGTAAGTAATACTCCTTGTAAGCTGACCGTGGTTTATAGTCCTAAAAAGTAAACATAAGGATGGCTTTAATATGTCAGACCAAAGCTCAGCCTAGCCCTGCATACGATCTTTAGACAGAAGATACCTGGGGAAGACTGGGAACACAACGAGCGTTTACGGTACTTTCTCCCCCTGTCCACCTGTGGATGACCGATTTCGGCTTGGGGGTCTCTGGGCCAGATGTAGTTTATGTGATTTCTCTCAATGATTTCCCTTTGATGAATGTGTCCAGTCTCTCCTTGAACCCAACGAAAGCTGAGCCAGCAGTGGCTGGATTTAGATTTAGGAGAAACTAAAGATTCTTGCTCTGATAGCAGGGAATTATGGGGCTCTGAGTCATGTAGTGGTGGTGATATGTCATCAAAGCTGAGTTATTCCTCTAATTCTGAATGAAAAGGCTCATTAGAAGAAGGGGAACATTATCACTTAAGCTGCCTTGACTCACTCTGCTTTGCTGGAGGGTTCCTCTCCAGGTAGAGACTACAGAGGTGTCAAAAAATGCTGCTGAAGTTTATGCCCAAACAGGCAATGTTCCTGAAATCTTTACATTTCCAAGTCCTGTGAAATTTTCTCTAGACTTCTGACCTGCTGTCTGCTTTAGATACTGGAAACATACCAAAAGCAAGCATTTCCTAAAATGTCTACCTTTTTCTCTGTCCTTTCTCTCATAGGGAACTCCCCAAATAAAGACAGATCTGCATCTGTGTTTCCACCTTCTGCATCCAGAGCTATAGGCTAAGAAATCACTTTAACTCCAGGGACTGGAGTCCACGTTCAGTCTCATGCCTGCTCCAACTTTCATTTTGAAATGCCAGGTGCTGAGGGTGAGGTTATGGCTTTGACTCACCTCTGTGGCCAAGACAACCAGCTTTTATCATCAATTCCTGCTGTTCTTACCCATTCCCTGATGTGTCATCATATAGACAGTCTGTAAATTGCTCATGGCAAGAAATCTCTTTTTGCTTTGTTCATGTAGTGCCTCACACAATAGGTTTCTGGGGTCCTTTGTCCCTGCTGAAGTACAACTAAATAGTGATTTTATTCTAGTGCTATCAATAAAAACCCAAAGTGATAAATAGGACATCTGCTTGGCCATGCCCACAGCAATCAATAGCATCATAAAAGCTGTGGGCTGACCGAGCTCTGAGTAGGGCAAATAACAATATTTAATTACAGGGATTCTGTGCCACACTGGTGGCTCTAGGGCTCAATGTCTGTTATTCAGCAAAGCCTACCTGCCTTTCCCGGTGGCTCTGGAGTAGTATGGGTGGTTTGGTGGTTACAATGCTGCTTTGGGCAACTCAGAGCTTTGCCAGAGGATACCTCTGAGACCATACCTCAGCAGGCTGTGGGATCTGGAGTCAATATCAGGATCAGACTAACCCATCATAGCACATGCTAGAAATGGGCTTTACAGGATTTCCTGGGCTTGAGGAGCCTGAAGACCCCTGGGGCTGGTATGTCAGCTTGGTCATGCTCTGTCTGGACCCAAATGTCAGCCAGTGTCCAAGCAGTGGACTTTCTTAGAGGAATTTCACGTCTTTGGCAGCATGAATGTGATGACTGCAAGCTATCAGGGCAGGTGATGGACAAACTAAAGCCAGAAAGGAAGATGGAAAATATGAGGTGAAATTGGTGCCCTATGTGGTTCAGTTCAGTCTTGGTCCCACTCTTCACTGTGTAGACACATCCTCCTCCTCTCAGCAGCTCAGCTCTGTCTGATGAGGCTAACAGCATTTGCCTTCCTCAGGAGGATGAGCACGGGTAAACCTGAAAGCATACAAGTAGTCTGGATGCTACCAGACAAGTCCTACAAGAGAAACACTTCAGAGGTTCCTCTGCTCTGGGGTCAGCCCCTGCGGTGAGGGTCCCTGCTCCTTGCTTTCATGAAGCTGTGAAGCGACCCACCCAAAGCTGTTGGGTATTTCTGAGGGCACTTGCCCTGCTTGATTGCATCACCATGTCATCATGTCTCATTTGGCAAGACTGCTGCATGCATCAGCGTTGAGCAGTGGGCATTGGGAGGCATGAGGCCCCACGCCATCAGAGCTGCTACCTAGATAGGCTTAGGTCTTGAAGGAAAGGGGAGCGAGGAAGGTAGTCACTGCCACCATTCATGCTCCCACTATCTCAAAACGTGCAGGGTCTTGTGGCTCGGCAATGCTCGTCCCGGCGGGGCTCCTTTCAGGGAAGGGCTCTACCGGGAGTCACCCCTCCATCGCTCTTTGCAGAGCTTCCCTGTCACAGCGTCTGGACTTTCACTGTAGCCCTTGATGAACCACCCAGCAAAACACCACGAGCCTCACAGGCTAATAAGTGCAGCTCAGCCCTCCCTCGTCTAAATAGATCTATCAGTGAGGGTACTATACAATAGCTGGATCGCTCTTATTAATTTCAGACAGCTGATGGCCAAATAGGTTGCCCCCATGACAAATTACGTCCCATGTTCTGGTTGAACAGTGTTGGATGGAGACTATCCCCGCGCGTGTTGCAGGAAGGACTGGAGATCTCACCCAGGCAATGCTTCCTTGTGATGTTTTGCATCAGCAGCCCATCACATCAGAAAACCAAGCACCCTGATGCCTTCGTTGGGGCAGAAAGATTTTGTAGCAACCAGTGGCTGGTCTGGTTTTGTTTGTGAGCACCGTACCCTCTTCTTTAACGATGGCACCCAACTGGAGCCTGCAAGCCTACTTCCATAACCTTATTGTGAACCACTGAAGCAAACACTTTTCTCCCCACCAGCCACCAGCGGCTGAACAAAACGCTGCACAACAAAGCACTTGCTGTCTGTACAAAGATGCTCTCTAGCCACATGCATCATTGTAATTTTTTCAGACAATCAGTTTCAATTAATTAAATTGTTATCACTCCCCAAGACAATTTTCTAATCCCCATTAGACCTAAAAGGTTAAGCTGAGGGGTCTAATTGCAGGACCATTCATGCTCAGTGAAGAAGAAAAAACTTTTCTTGTTCAGTCTTGCAAACACCAAGAGATAATATTTTCCTCTCTGTAGTTCAGCCATGTTTGTTCTAAGGGTTTTGTGGAAGTGACTAATGACTGTACAAAGTAAAGAGGTTCCCGCGTGTTGTGGCCTCTCCATTTGTAAGGTAAGAGAGAACTCGAAGTAGTACATTGGCACTGAAGTCCAAAAAGTGAACGCAAACCTCCACCCCTATGAGAGTAGAGTCCCAGCCATGTTCTGAGTTGCTGCATTTTTGCCAGAAAGTGAATGTAAGGATCTGAATTCTGCTGTTGTGAACATCTAAGTGAGCAGATGTTTCAGGTGAGCTGAATGTCGATGTGCCTGCCTCCAGGTCCTTGTGGCGGTAGGCTCAGAGCCTACCTAAGCCTCACCAGCACTATTGAACTAAGTACAAGGTCATTCCCAGGCTGAAGTAGAGGGGGGTTAAACGTCTGTTGTCCATCCTTTTGCAGCGTAACCTTGTTGTGGTCAGTGCACCCACTCAGAAGGAGCGAGACAGAGGCGCAGCGAATCCATCTCTCTTGCCACTGGGAAGCATCCCTCAATTACCACTTCGCAGGTACACGGTGGAGGGGAGACACTTCCACACCTCCTGCTGAAGAAGAGAACAGTGAAGGTGTTGGAGGCTGTAAGGTTCGGGGAGATGATGGGGCTGGCAAGAGGGACCTTGGCTCTAGCCTCGGCAGTACTAGCCAGAAACACACAGGTCACCTAAGCCCACGTGTCTGTGTACTTGTATTAGACGATCCCAGGACACGTGTGGAAGCAGTTTGGAGGAGACAGACCTGCTGGTGCGGGTTGTCCCTTTGCCTGAGGAAGTCCTGTTCTAGGTGCAAGCCTGTGGGACATTGCTGAGGGCAGCTGCTCTTTGTGGAAGGGCGTGTTGGGCAGGTCCTGAGGCAGCTTTAGAGGAGAAGGATGAAGCTAGGTGACTGCGGCTTGAGATGTTAAGCTTCAGGGGTGTTCCTCACATCAGCTCACTGGTCCATCAAGATGCGTTCTACAGTGACCAGTGGTGCAACTGTGAGAGTTCCTTCTTCACCCTCTGAGGATGAAACCTGATTATTTGTCTCATAAGCTGATAAAGAGATGTTGTTTCCATCCATGAAAAGGAGCTCACTCTCCGATGGCATTCCCAGATGTGATGCATCATTCATCCAGAAATTGCACTGCAGTAACAGGGGAGAGTCCGGCTGAGCACGGCCTGTGAAATAAGTGTTTGGCCGCACCTTAGGCAAGGACCTAACATTACTTGCAGAAAAGGGGCGAAGTGTCTTTTTTTCTTCCTTTTTCTGAAACAGCTTATTTAAATGGGGCTGGCTTAAGATCTTTAGCAGTAATTCAATTCTCTCTGAGCTGCTCCCATGGTTACTCATCATGTGCTGGGTGTAGGATTCGATTAAAGGCGGCTAATATGTCAAGAAGCACTTAAAAGCTGATCTGTATTCTCTGCTGAGCTTATATCTTGCTTCAGATCAGCATGATCCGGAAAAGAGAGCGTGTTTGTAGCTGGGTGGGAAACAGCTTAAATTCCTTTGTAGTTGTGTTTCAGGAGAGAAAAGCCTCTTCCCCTAAATCTGTATGTCCTGTTTTCATACAATCCCACTGTGCTATAGTCTGCAGGGACCTGCATCATAAATGATCCTTCTCAGTGCAGCACTGATGTCTACGAACACACTTTCTTCTGAACCCTGATATCTGATGATACTGGTCCCCAAATTGTCCCTTATGGTTGTTGGGAAACTTGCCCCAGGCACTCAGATTCCTGAGCATAGACCTGTGCATCTTCACAGCGGCAAGGTACTTCTCCTGGTGAAATTCATCACCAGGTTCATCAGTTTCTTAGGTCCGGGACAACTTGAAGAAACTTTCCATCAAAGCCATGGACTGGCTTTCCTCATCCTTTGCTTCTTGGTGTTCAAGGCTTCTCGAGTTGTCCCCTGCCCTGGCTGGGGTTTGTGCCATGCCTCACAGGAACCCTCACCAAGGGCTTCAACTTGCCATCGGAGGGAAAGAACGTGTCAGCCACCAAAAACTAGAGTCTTTGAATCTCCAAGGCAGTTTTCCCTGTTATGAGATGTGCCTGTCTCTTGTGTTTCCTGCGATTACTGTGGAAGTGTTGTCTCCTTCGCTGTCTGCTCTGTATTTTTGTGGTGCTTTGGAGGCATTTTTTATTCCCTGACATCTCTCCCATGGGTGATATGCCTCTAATCACAACAAATGCCTCTATTCACAACAAATAGGCAAGGTTGGTGCTGTATTGGTTCATACCATAGCAGTAGACCCTGGCCATCATGCCTCTTTCAGAGTTTGTACTCACAAAGAAAAGTCATTGAAAGTGTGTACCCCAAAGTGCCCCATTACCTGTTACCCATGAAAGGGCTTTGATCCTACAGGGCAGCCTTGATATGTGTTTGGCCATTTTGGGAGCATTTTTACTGTAGCAATAAACATTTCTCTCCATACACTTGTCCTGCTAATAGCCTTGACGTTGTGCTGGAAGACCTAGTGTTAAGCGACTTCCCAATGCAAAAATAATTCCAGAAGTACCTCACTGAACACACTTCATCATCTTCTACCAGGATGCAAACAATCTCTTCTTGATTTCCCAGGTCCTAGCGATGTGTTTGCTTTCAGAAGGTCAGCAGCTGTACCTACACTGGAGTCACAAGGTGGGGAGACTCAGGGTTTTCTGGTAACTCTATGCTTTAAATCACTTGAGTCTGTGGTGTTTCTCTGCATGAAAAACATCTTAGATTATGGAGAGAAGGAAGAGAGGGAAGAGGTTAAACTTAGGAGACTATAGATACCCATAAGAATGATATTTCCACCTGAGCTGATCACGTAAACTCCCTTTGTAGTCAGTGGAGGGAAATGAATCCCCTGAGGATGCAATTCATCCAGCTGGTCATAGACATCTAAATTAAGATGAAATGAATCACATTTAAAGTACCTTTTTCCCCCCACCGACTCTAAGAGGAGCCTGCAGTGACTCATTCAGGTTAAATCTATATTTGACAGGTCTACATGTGGTAACATGAAGACGAAAGATAAGTTTTCATGAGGACATCAAGTAGCAGACTCCAGCAGCAGTGAAAAAAGTGGCTGCTATCTCTGCAGAAGAGAAAGCTGGCTTTTCCAAGGCATCCTGGTGCCTTATGCCTTTTGGTTAAAAAGCGAACTCTCATTTCTTAATTATGGGAGTCTTTGCTGTTGCTGAAGCCTGTTGCAGAGCAGCTCATAGCATAAGGAAGCTGTGTTGCTGTCTCTTTTGGATGGAATTCATCACTTCTGAATTTAGCCATCTGCAGGTTAAGGATTTGATGTAAACTGATCATCTAGGCTCCATCTACATCAACAGAGAGAGAGAGAGGCATCTTCCATCATAAAGCAGGTGGGAATGGATCACCTCTGGAAATTCCTCTCTTTGTCCAAGGATTATAGAGGGAGCCCTGAGAGCTGACTTAGTTGGGTACCCAACTCTTAAGATAGTCTTGCTGGACAGAAAAGCAATTGATAGCACTGTTGGTCTGGTTTTAGTCCCGTTGGATGTCTTTGTCTCTGAGCTGGGATAGTCAAGCTGATGCATCCTAAACTTATCAAGTCCATGCTTCTTAAATAAGCCTGTGAGTCAAATGGATGGCACACCCTGTGCAGAAGTACTGAAGCCGATTTATGTCTTCTTTGCCTTTCTAGATTGGGACTTTTCTTGTCCTGGGCTTCTCTATAACAGCCCTCTTCATATTATCAGTACTCTGGGGAGATCAATGGAAAACTGTCCGCCTGTCGTTCCAGGTAAGAAGGGTTGGGAGGTCTGTTTGAAAGAACAACTTGTTTATATAGAACAAATTTGTGGTAATTAGTAGAAAACATTCCACATGTGTTTTTGACATGGGTTTTCCTGGCAGGGTATGTCTCTTTGAGTAAACTTTTATTATGACTTAACATTTCCTATTGGGAGAAAGAAAGCCAAGACCCAAGGCTGAGTTTCAAGCTATCTGATGTAACATGTCTCAGTTTGGGAAGTCACATCTTCTTTTTTTTTTTTTTTTTGGCAAAAATGTTGGAGGTATACTGTTAATTTTCAGGTGCCCGGGACAGGTAAATCAGACCCTTTGGCTGGATTGCTGGAGCGAGAACTTTCTCCCTAATCAGCTCCTGCCAGTTCAGCAGCTTTAGCACTAGCACAATGTCATTCTTCAGTGACTCAGAAGAGCTTCATCTCCTGAGGGCAGGACAGCACTGACTTTTTGGGGAGCAGGTGGGGAAAATGCTGGCATCAGGTGGGACAGCCAGCGGGATGCGGGAGGTCGGAGTGCGTGGTCTACTGGCCTCCTCAACTCTCACCAGATCTGGAGATGGAGGCAAGACCTGCCCAGTGCTGTTTAGTGTCTGAGCATCCAGGTCCCGCATGTATTGGGAAGCAAGAAGTAGTAGCCTTTGATTACACGGCTGCCCTGAAGATGTTACTTGGGCCTATCACCTCTCCTCCATGTGGTTTGCTGCTTGTGAACCTTGGGAGAGCAATGTATATGGACTGGAAGAGGAATCACAGAAGTGGTGTTCGTAGGGTGTGGTTAATTGCACATTCCTGCTCTACAGAGTTTGGTAACCATTGGGCTGTGCGCTGGCAAAGGTACTGAGAAACCATCAGCTTCTCCTCTCCCTCACAGACTCCAGGGGAGGTGGATGAGGAGAAGGAGACACAAGAGCCTTTGGGTTCCCCACAGGTGCTGTTTATTTTGGCTGTTCATGCCCTTTGAGATGCTTCACATGGCCTCCCGCTGCTGTTCCCAAAGGACGTGAATCTCTTGTAGATCCTGTGTCATGTCTATTAGCCCTGCAAAGCTATCTCAGATATCCTGGACGTCTCAGATGCCACCTCTGTTTACGCAACTGAATCCTGCTTCTGATCAGAAGATGTTGGTATCAAGTGTCCGGGGCAGACAGTATCACATGCAGTAACATCTCTCGACTGCTGCTTTCTTCAACCCTTCCAGCTTAGAGAATCAGGCATGGACTAAGCAATAGGAAAGGCTTGCATCTAGATAGCTTTTTTTCCTAGCACGTACCTTAATAATTCTCAGTTCTAGCTGGAACAGTAACCACGGGGCTCTGACAAACGAATGAGAGAATGATGGACTGGTTTCTTTGACAGATTTGCCTAGTTTTATGAGAAGTGTGTCATACCAACATCCATTCAGTGTCTGTACAAGTGACAAACTATTTTTGCTTGGTTTCCAGCTCTGCTCATGCATTTATGATAAGCACAGAAGTGATTCTTAGATTCTGATCTTCTTGTTTGATCTTTAGGATGAAAGAAATCTAGTCCAATTACTATATCTGTCCAGCAATAGGTATTATCTAATATATCATAAGCATTAAATGAATATGTTGTTTTGTTTTAGTAAATCAAGAAAAATACCTACACATTGAGTTAAATGTTTAAAAAAAAAAAGAGGGAAAATGGAATTAGCCCTAACGCAAGTGAATTAAATGGTTCAAAATAAATGAAAACTAATTATTTTTCTGGAATATATTGATAACATGTGAAACTAGGTACTGCAGGGCTTACATGAGTCTAATAAAGTCCATGATCAGACATATACCAGATTAACTACTCTTATACCACAATAGTTAGTTCCGTACAGGTGTAAATACCTCGTTTTATCACTCAGGTTTGTTGACATCAGTTTAATGATTTAGCTGCAGTGTGGTATAGAGGTGACTATTACCTGGCGGGGATTGGATTGGGTTAGACTGGATTAAACTGGCTGCTCCCTGGAAGATGCTCACCGATTAGGGCGTAGCAGTAATGGCGATCGCGTCCACATGGAGAAGGACAGCCATGTCCCCTTCGGCTGACTTAGGAGAGCTGGGCAGGGCGGTGAGGAGCACTCCTCAGCCTGGGCAGCTGGCCCGGCTGGGGACACGTATCTCTCCTCCACCTCCAGAGGTGTTTGGTGGATCTGGATTGATCTTGGATTGAACTGCTGGTGTCTGCAGCAGCAGCCCATCCAGGTGGAAGGCTGTAGCCGTGTTGGGGTTTGTTTCCATTTGTATCCACGCTTCATCCTTTGACTAAAATCCTTTTTTCTCCTTGCCAGATCACAGCTCCCTATCTCCACATAGGGGCAATAACCATCATGGTCCTCCTGTCCTGGCCCGTGGCTCTTCATGCCATCAGAGCAGATAAGAAAGGTACGGCAGCTCTGCTTCCTGCTCCATATATGACAAAAGACGTATATCAGTTTGGAAAAATAGATGTGCAGGAGACTTTTCCTCCCACACCTGCAGTCCAGCTGGAAAAGACTTTTAACTTCTGTGTATCCCAGGGAAACTAGCAGGGCTGGGGCTTGGGCTGTGCACTGCCCTCTGGCTGTCCAGGTGCATTACTGGTTTGCATGTTCCCTTCCACAGTTTTGGCCTGTATCAAGGCAGCGACCTGCCTTGAGATGGAGGAGATTAGCAGAAGTACCCATGTTCTGATTCATGCATGGAAACCTGTTCAGCCCTCTGCAGGGAAAAAGCAGCCCGTGGCAGCTCTCTTGGCTGACCTTTGTTTGCTATACTCAGCTTTGCTATCTCAGAAGGGATCTCCAGTCCAGTCAATCCACGTCAGACTAGTGCATCTCAGGGGAAGCCAGCTGAGATAGGGGAAAGAGCTTCTCGATCAGTTCCTAGTGTTATCTCATGGGAAGTTCCTGTCCACCTCCGAGAAGAGTGACCAAGTAGTGTAAGGACAAGGTCAGATACCAGGAACAACTGCAGAAGAGCCTGGCTCTGGGACTGGCTGTTTTTCTCTGACCTAGTCTCTCCACATAGCCAAAACTGTCTACATGACACCCATCTGCAGATGTTGATTTGTAATAAAAATCGCAGATGGAATGGGCTGCTGAAAGCATTTTTTTTTCCTGCCCAGGATTTTTCTTATTGAACTACAGCTGGGCATGTTGGGAAGGGATATGCTGGGACCCTAGACATTACAGCCCCCCATGCCTAATGGATGCCCAGCTCAATACATCAGCTTGGTGTAAGACCAAGTTCCTTCAGAGCCACTGGCATAACATGCAAAGGGGTGGCGGTACCTGTTCAAGAAAGAAATGTTGACACATAGGAGCTCATTTCTCAGAGGAACTGTTTTGTTCCCAGAGGTGAAGGCTCTTGGGGCTCTTGGGCAATGTGTTAACAGACCCTAGAGAAGACCGTAGGGAATGAGTTGGCAAGTTTCTGAGATGCAATACCCGTGCAGTCAGCCTGTAGGATTCTGTAGGTCACACACAGAAGGTCACTGACAGCAATCTGAATGAACCAAGGAAGTATTCACCTTAAGGGGATGTAACATAGTTGAAGGAGAAATCTTTCTCCTCTTCTTCACTGTGAATGAAACTTCAAAATGTTGCTTGTTCTTACCTGAGTAAGAAAAAAATCAGCATCCATCTATTGAGGATTGTTTTTCTACAGATGGGGGATATGTCATTGCACCACCTCTAAAGAAAAAGAAATTAAGGCCATGTCTTGCTGTAAGGCATAGTGAGATTTAATTAAAGCACAAAACCGGCAGTCCTGACTTAGCCCATGTCCTTGCTTTGACCAGTTTGTTTTCCTGGGTTGCATTGTTTGGAAGGAAAGTGAAAATTAGGGGAAGAAGGGACGAAAAAAGGGATGGGACAAAGCCCAACAGCTACTTTAGCTGGAGGGCTGTATTAAAAGTCAAGCCGCAAGGCAAACCCGTATGTTACCACATGGATTAACTCTAGCCTTCCTCCTTCAAATTCTTTCAGTTGTTCAGGTGATAATTGTTGGTCCATACCTGGCTATCCTTCTCTTTCTTTTCTTGATACCTCTGGGGATGTACTCTCCTTGCATCAGAGAGATGGGGACACTTGGACCAAAGCCAGCCCTCATTGGACACCGTGGAGCGCCAATGGTAAGTCTGGAGAAGTTATTTTACATCATTTCTTCATCCTGTGTCTTGCTACCTTCATCATAATCTTCTGATTTTTTTTTTTTTTTTTTTTTGCCCCGTGAAATCTGTAGGGGGTGGAAGGGGACACATTTCATTTTAGAACTGCATGCCAAAGGCATCGCTGCATGGGTTTGCTAACATGGATAACGCTGTTCCTGAGGGGCAAGATGGGTTTGGTGGCTAAAGTGGAAGAAAACAAACAGTAGACTTTAACAAGATAGTGATGTTCCCTTAATAAAAACCAGAGGTGTTAGAGAGACAGAAAGTACTTACAGAGTCCTCCACAGTGTGTTTGAAAATTATCTGCTCATGCATATATTTTTCTTTTCAGCTGGCACCAGAAAACACTGAGATGTCATTTCAGAAGACAATTGAACACGGTGGGGATGGTCTTGAAACAGATGTCACCATCAGGTGAGGGGGGAACATCGCATCTCACAGAATATGCTCTCCTTTTTCTAAGAGTCGCCTTTGGAGTTGTGCAACACCAGGCAATGAGGTTTTACTGATGGGTGGGACAGGGTCCCTCAGTTGGGGCGTGATGATAAGGGCTGTAGGGCACGGTTGTTCTCAGGCAAGTCAATGAGCTGTAGCTATTGATTTAACAATCATTATTTGTGCAGTACATTTTAAATGCTTTGCAGAGTATAAAGTCCCTACCCTAGTTTGACTTCTACGCCACAGAGGGGGCTGTGTCAGGCCTACAAACCAACAGAAAATTGTGTTCAGACTTGTGACAGCATAGTCCTAATTATTAGTTCTTTAATTGCCTTTGTTTGCGGGACCCATTGCCATGAATTACTAACATGCTGTGCAGGATGAGCAGTTTCCAGGCACTGAATGAGAAAAATACTAATGCTTAGATGTTCTACTGATGTAGACGCTTCTATAAGAGAAAATTTTGCCTTTCCATCACTGTCCATTTAGACTTCAGTCCTCTGAAACCCATAGAAACACTTTGGTGTCAGCAAAAAGAGATTCCAACCATAAGTTACTACTTATTTTTGGAGAGGCTGGCAAGCATAAATGCCACCATCTCCACTTTGCCCCTGAGGAAACTGGGGCACAGACGGGCGTGACTTCTCCAAGGTCACCCAGCAGTATTTAATCTGGAAACAACCTGGTGTCTTGAACCTCAACCTTCCTCCCTATCCCACCCTCTGCACTGAGGGAGGCTGTACTGCTGCATTCACGGTGGTCCACATATTCTTCTGACCTGGCATGAGTCTGCTCGTGCCATGAACAAACCTGCACCCCAAGTGACCTGAACTCTTGCTCTCCAACAGCTACGATGGGGTTCCTTTCCTCATGCATGACAGCACCTTGAGGAGGACAACTAACATCAAGGAGGTCTATCCCAATGATACTGCTCAAAATGCCGCGTTATTCTCCTGGGATACCCTGGAGGAGTTGAATGCTGGAACATGGTTCCTTAAGGTAAGCACCATAAAGGACCATCATCAACTGGATGTAGAAGTCACCAGCTGGCTACTACTTAATAGCACGAATGTTAGGAGAGGTTGATCCAAAACTCAAAGAAGTCAGTAGGAATCCTTCAGGTGGGGTCTCCTTGCTTTGCCTGGTTGGCCTTTAGGCTTAGGAGACCTATAACAATTGGCTAGTGGGTGTTCTTGTGGCTCCTCGTCACGGCAGCAGCAGAACACACGGGCTGGGGGAAGAAGACAAGAGCTACTTGTGCAAGGTGCTGTGTATAATAGTCACAGCGAACCCGGTGAGACAGAGAAGCACGGCAAAGCTAGCTGTAAACTATGCAATTTAGGTCCCAGAAGCAGTGTTGTCACAGCCTGGGTTGATTTCCTCTGTTTCTCAGGTAGAAGAGCTAAGCAAAATAAAAGATCCTCGCCCTCTGAGGGATGACGGCAAACTTTTTCCCTCTTAGAGATATGATTTTTTTGCATGCAGCTGACTTCCAGAGGTAACTGCCTGATTGATTTCCTTTTTTATATCTGTTTATTTCTAGGACAAACCATTTTCATGCATGGGCTCACTGTCAAGGGCAGATCAAAACCAGGCAATGAATCAGTCAATTTACAAGCTAAGTAATTTCTTGCGCCTCGCAGACAGTCAGAATAAACTTGTGATATTTGATCTCTACCGCCCTCCAGAGAAACATCCTTACAGGAACTCGTGGATCAACAGAACCCTGGAAGTCATCCTCAGCGAGTCAGGGATTAGACCCCATCTGGTAGGGTGGCCTCACTCCTCCATATACCTTTTTATTGCTCTCTGAATTGGGACTTTGGGGTCATACCCTGCATGATTTCACCCGCATGAAGTCCGTCCCCTTGCATTTTACTTGTTTTAGGAGGCATCATTTGGAGTATATTCCTACTATCGGTTCCTCAGCAAGTACAAAATGGTGTAACCCTACAGCAGCACAGGGAAATAAGCCAGTGTATATACCAGCTGATGCTTTAGCCCCTAAATGGCATCCTTTCATCATTGTAATAATTGGCAGCCTACTCCCTGCCACCCATGCTTATTTTACACATTGCATAGAAACTCCTGGCTTAAATTAAAATATGCCGAGTTGGGAGCCTTTATTGCCTTCCTCCTTCCCCTGGCAATGGATGAATGCTAAATGCATATGGATTAGGTTATGTACCCATCGATGTCCGGGGAGTTACACTGATCTGTGTCTGCTGAAGATCTCTCATGCTGGGAGAACGGGAGAACAGAATATTTTCTGTTGCCTTTCCCATAAACCAAAGCTGTCTTTCCATTAATTTCAAACACCGCATCTTTTGTTGGGCTGTGTGAAACGTACTCACTGATTTCAAGTTGATAAGCAAGGAACACTGAATACTTATTTCTTGATGAAAGTGACTTGCAAGTTTTAACACTGCATCCAAATGTTCTTTGATCATTGAACAGAACATGTCATTTGACCGGCTGAGTTAAGCCCCTCGAGACATTATCTTTACTGGGTTCGTGTGAAGGGCAGGGCACGTTAGTACGTCTGCTGTCTATTCACTGGGTCCTCTTGTTGCCTGCAGGTCCTCTGGCTGGAGAACAACATGAGGTCCTTTGTTCAGTCTGTTGCTCCTGGGTTTCAGCAGACAACGGGCAGTAAGGCCCCAGTTGAAGACCTATTGATGGACAATATTGTCAAACTCAATCTGGCCTACACTGAAATGTCCAGTGAAGATATCCGGTAGGTTGCAGTTTCAGCCCCAAGTACAGTCGGTGGACGACAGCTGGACTATATTTGCCTCATGCATGTGGCAATGTCTCCCTCCAGTGCCAGCTCCAGGATCTATAGCATTTTCGGAATTGCTGCTTTAGATCAAGCGGCCATCCATCCCCGTTGTATTTTGGGAGTGAAGGACTGTCGTTCACTCCTACTGTTGACCCGGTGTGTGGTCAAGAGGTGGCACATGTAATTACATCCCCTCCTGCCCCCAAGTCCATATTTACTTGACCAGGCTGTGAGGATCTCCTGGGTAGAATATCACAGCTCTCCCCTGATTTCTCATCTTTGTATTCATGCTGTCCTCAGTCCCACCAACACTGAATCGTGGAGAGTGAACAGCTATTTCACCTCCCGTGGCTCCTCCACAAACGTCGGTGTGAGTGCATAATGCTGTGGTGAGAGACCATCACCCTCTTGTAGCTGGTGTTTTGGAGACTTCGTTTCTTGTCTGTGTTAACTACCAGTACTCTGTTGCTTGTGGCACACTGAAAATGTCATCTCTTCAATGGAAGGCTCCACATTCATTGCAGAAGCTTCCAAAATGGTTCCCTCCAAAAACAAAAAAAAAAAAGAGGAAAAAAAAAAAAGAAAAACCAGTCTTACCTGTCCAGCTCTCCTTTGGTAAATAGGAATTTTTGCTATTTCCAGTGCACAAAACCACTGAAATTTATTAAAAAAAAAAAAAAGGAAAGAAAAGAAAAGAAGTTGTTTAATCCTTTGGATGAGACTAATGTTCATGTTTTCTCAATGATAATTTTCACAGGATGTAAAATCCTATGTAGATCCATTTGGGTAAATCCTGGATAGATCCTGGGTAGATTTACAAATGCTGTTATTGATGATACATTCCTTTAACATTGCACAGAATATGATCTTACTTCATATTAAGTTTCAACATCTTGTAAGAACTTGAAAAATGATGAGTTGGTGCAGCAAACATAACAAGCATGAGTAGCCAGCTTCGAGGTGGTTTTGAACACACTATGGGGAGATTACAAACACATTTATTCATATGGCAGAAGGGTAAGAAAAGTTCTGACCTTTTGGATGTTTTAACTGCATTTGCTTCCAGCGGATCAGCTATTCTGTATTGACCAATTGTGAATGATTAATTACTGGCTGGTTGGCTTTCCTTTCTATTCCTTATCTAGGTCCTAAAGCAACCCTTTCCTACAGAAAATTGCTGTTTCTCCTTGATTCAGCCCAAAGGAAGTACTAACCTCCTTGTTTAACGAATGCTATTGCCTTTTGGTCTTTTAAAGGAAATACGCTGAGGCGAACATTACCACCAACCTCTATGTGGTCAATGAGCCATGGCTTTTCTCCCTGGCGTGGTGCTCTGGGGCACACTCTGTGACCACCAATGCCGTCCACACGCTGAAGAATCTCAGCCAGCCACTCTTCCTCATGGTAAGCAAAAATCCTCCCCTTCCCAAGGGGTACGAAGTAGGGTTGGGATGTTCATGGTTACCTTTGGAGACCATGGGGTGGTTCATGCATGGATAAAGGACCCTTTGCATGAAAAGGACCTGAGTTGAAACCTGGCTTACCTGGAACCTCTGAGCCACTGCAGGTATCACCATAGCCTCCCCTTTTCTCTTGGCTCAGGTAGAAGCACCCTGCTTGTTAGGATATGCAACTTAGGCCTTGAGATGAGGGAAAAGAAATCATATTGAGACTTGTGTGGGAAGAAAGGAAGGACCTTTGGGGGCACAAGCTGATGCATGAGCATTTACATTTCTAAGCTTTTGAAGCACCTTATTGATGTCCGAAGTTCCTCATTTCCCAGGGCTTCTCACTGCCCTTCTCAAACCTGGTCTTGTTCCACAAGCCCGAGGGAAACAACCATAGAAATAACCTTTCCTTGCTGGGAGGAATTTTTTCACATTAGTTGTCTATACCCTATTCTGCCTTGGACAACCTGTAGGGCTAAGGAGCACCTGGGGCACTGGTCCCACCAGAGTCCCTGTAGCCTAAAGGTTACTACTTTGAATAACTGGCTTCACACTCTTGAAGTAGATTTTATGATGCTCCCATCCAGACAACTGCAGTGTTTCAGTCCATTCTGAGGGTGGGTGGAGGTCCAGTCGAAGGATGAATCTTCAGATGCTCTTAGACTTAAAGCAGAAGCCACCCCAGACCCTCTGTGGTCTTCACTAAAGGACGGTTTTGCCAGAGAAAATGAGATACTACCAGTTGATGTTAATGTTGGAGGGAAGCAGAGAGAACTACAGGGCCTGCCTGTACAAACAAAAGGCCCCTGTTATATTCACTGTGATGTGCTACAATCTTCTTGGCCACACAACAGACATGATTTTATGAAGGGTGATGATTTGGCACCAACACGCAGTGGTGAGTGGCCACTTTGAAATGCCACCAAATGCTTTAAACCCCTGAGGGTTGTAACTGCACATGCAAACCAGGCAGCTGAATGACCATATTCTAGCAGCAAGAAAGAGCTTGAACAACTTTTTTGCATATCTTGGGATCTTGGTGGTGGACACATGCTCTGTTCTCTTCCAGACTCCGCAGCAGTACAACATCATGTGGATCCTGACAGATCTGACCTCTGTGCTCCTCATCTCACTCATCTTTGCTCTGCACTGGTAACTACCAAGTTGCTAATGGCCATCCTAACCTGATCTTTTGTGCTAGGTGGAGGGAAGGAGGGATGCTTTCAGGTGATCTGAAGGGTTAAAACTACTCTTGAGAACATTACTTTTCCCTTCAGGAGCTAGAAGAGAGTCCTGAAAGTCTGCAAAAACCTCTCTGCTTCTCCTGCTTGCTCTCATTTTCCCTTGCCATTTTGGCAGCTCGGGCACTGTCTACCCTCAGGGTTCAGTGGAGACATGGTGGATTTACGGTAGCAACAAACCAGTTATCAAACCATGTCTCTGTCTGCATAGGCCCCTGAGAAGAAAATGTCCGAGTGTGTCACAGACAGCACACTTTGTTTCTTCCCACCCTGTCAAAGACATTGCCTCTGTTTAATAATTGGGAAATCTGGGGTTCGTAGGACAGGCTCACTCCAGCAAATCGGGTTGGGCTGCTGGATGCTCTGCTCTGCAGAGCTGGATGAGGAACTTGCTTGTGCTCTTATCCCAGCGGTGCCCAAGGAAAGCAGGAGGTGCTGGGCTCCGGTCTTCAGCTGGCCGGCTGCGGGTGGGTGGAAGGACCAGCCCAGCCGGCCCAGGGGTGTTTTCTGCAGGGGTGCTGGCAGCACAACGGTGCTGCCGGTGACAGCACGGGGAAAATTCGTGAATCTCCTGCGTGCGCGGTCCAGATTGTTTGTAACCATGACTTGTTTTGGCATAGGAAAGGGTGGCAGCTCTAATTTTTGCGCTGGGGTGGTGGAGAAATGAATTAGTAGCAGTATGTCCAGGCGGTGAACTAGAAGCTGTACGGGCGTGTTTGCTGGGCATCCAGGCTTTTCCCTTCCCAAGGCAAAATGGCTCCTTCCCTTCCTTCCCCTCTCACCCTGTTCTCCTCAGGTCCTGCTTTAGCGGCTTTCACCTTGCTTTCAAGCCTGCAGTTTGCAGGGTTTTTCGCAGTCACCCCTGCAACGCATCACCACCACCGTCAGACCTTCCCATGCCCGTCTCCTCCAGGCTCGCCTTCATGTCGTGTGTACGTTTCCCAGGGCCCTGCGTATGCTTCTGATCCAGCCAAATAACAACCTTTTCCGGGCTGGCACTGCAGCAAGGGCATTCCCAGTCCTGCTGGGAGCGAAGGGCCATCAGCAGTGCCCGAGAGCCCTGCGTGGTCTTGTTTGTCAGCTTTACAAACGCACCAAAATCACAATTTTTAAGTTTTCCTGGCCGCTTAGGAACTAGCAGCTGCAAACATTTGGGGGGCTTTTCAGCTCTTAAATATTTCTTAGAAAACAGGACTTAGTCACAAAAGTCGTCCTCAAAATGCTGTTGCACACATGAAGTGTGGATGCTTAGACATCAGTCAGGCACGGGAGTCCCTTCTCAGTGAGGACCTGAGCAAATCCCAAAATACCAGGGCAATTCTTGCCCTGCCGAAGTAGAAAAAGGGTGTCCAGGCCACCAGGGAGCTGCGAGGGGAACGACAGCAAGCGGTGGCCTGACCTCGGTGCTTTGCCCCATGCAGGTGGCGAGAGCGGAGTTTCTCCTGCTGTGCCCATGACGGTGGCCCGATGCTGGAGAGTGGCACCTACAACAAGTTCAGGACAGGTGAGGAGGGCGAGGAGAGCTGGGAGCTGCATCCTGCTCAGGGCCATCTCCGTGGGGGCACTGGGGTCCTGATGGATGGATGGGTGGATGGGTTGGTGATGGGTGCCCATGCTCTGGTGAAGGATGGCTTCATCCTGGGTTGTCTCAGTCTCAGGTGCATGTAGCAGTGATTTCTCCCCTCTGTTCAGCACTGGTGAGGCCATGTCTAGGCTCTGGGTCCAGTTCAGGCTCCCCAGTACCATGTAGATTGTGACAAATGGGAGCAAGCTCAGTGGGGCCACTATGCTGGAGGATGGGGCATTTGAGATCTGGGTTTGCACAGTGGGAGAGAAGGTCAAGGGGCTTCTTATCACTGTCTGCAACCATCTAATGGGAGGCTGTAGGGAAGATGTTACTTGAATGTGCAGTGACATCAACACAAGCTGCAACCTTGGAAATTTTTACTAGATATAAAGAGAAAAAAGAAATCTTCCCCATGAGGGTGGTCAGATACTGGAACAGGGGCCCAGACGCATGGTGAATATCCACCCTCAGAGATGTTCAAAGCCCTGAGCAGCCCAATCTAATTGGCCCTGTTTCAAGCAGAGGTTGGGGCAGAGACCTCCGGACGTCCCCTCCAATGTGCATTATTCTGCAATGGTGTGAAAAGAGATCCCAGATGTGCTGAGCACTCTTGGATCTGCAAGGCGGGGAGGGATTGACCAGGGACCCTCCCATGCACCAGGTTTCTGCACCCATGGAGCTACCATCCAGGCAAAATGACCCAACCAGGGCTTCACTCATTTTCGGCCAGGTTCTGTTTGCTCATGACGGATGGCGAAATAACTGCAGATGTTTCAGTAGCTCACTGTATGTCCCCTTTTCCAGAGCTCAGCGACATGCCCGCTGTCTTGGCCTGACATGGGCAGGGAAGGGACATGGACCTGCCATCTCGATGAGGACTAGAGAGCAGACCCTCTCCTGCTGCCCCTTCCTGCAGTGCAAACACCAACCTGCCAAGGGGCTCAGGTCCACCCGGTGAGGAGGAACCATTTGCCTCTGTGCGGAGGAGGCAGGAGATGAGCACCGAGCTTCCTCTCCTACAGTTTTTCTCACAGTTCCATACCTGGTGGGGAGCCCTGGGATGTAGGGAGCACAGATGGAGTTGCAGCCATGACGAAGCTGCGCACCATGATGAGATGCAGCAACCACATGGAAGCCACCATTTAACTCTGAGACCATTGGCATCCCACAGGGCAATCATCCTGTAATCCCCCCTGCCGTGCCCTCTGTTTCCATAGCTGTGTTTTACACATGCTGCAAACATCTGAGCATCCTCCAGTCCTCCTCATTCTCAGCTGCCCATGTTTCTCCTGACAGACCAGCTTCTTCTCCACACACTCCCTCCCTCCTTCCTCGCAGGTCTCCTCCATCCCTGAGAGCACACTAGCCCCACCATGATGGTCAAGTGCTTCTGGCTGGGTCACTGCGGTCCTTACCTTTCTATAAGGCAGGCAGTGGCAGTTTAGGGTTTTTTTTTCCCCACTCTTGCCCTGCCACAGACCCTAACAGGACAGTCTCTTCCCCTTGGCTGTGAGTAAGGGCGTATCTTCCCATGGGTGCTGAAGGACTTTTTGGTGCCTCGGTGTAGCTGCTGAGACTTTTTGGTACCTCAGTGTAGCTGCTGAGACTATGACCAGGAGCACACCACTTTCCTTCAGAAGGAATGAGCTGCATGTGAACTGGTCCCACCAAGTGTCCTGTTTGCTTTTCCCTTGGGAAGGTCTGCATACCCACACTGTGCCCTGGGATTTATTCCAATTTTCATTTCTCCCAGTGGCTGCTGGCACACAGGAGGGAGGAGGTTTATGCCCCGCACTGCAAGGGAGATGTGAGCATCTCTCAGGTTTAAGCCATAAATTTCTACTTGAACAGATAATAAGAACACATTTTTTGTAAACTGCAAGTGCTCTTTTAAATACATTTTAGCTCTCCTACCCTGTTTTGTTCTTATTTTGACAAACTGGGAAAGGAAAAGAAAATAGTAGTCTTTACCTGAATCAGGCTATAGACGTTTTCTCACACATGAATCTCACGCAACTTGGTGTTTTTACTAAATAAAGCTATCACAAGTGAATAGTGAAAGAGAAACGTGAGGTTTCAGCGGTAGCTGTGCTGAGAAGCACTCGAACTTTTCCAAGTTGCAGTTTTTGGAGTATTTTGGAGGCTAGAAATGCAAAAAAGGCAACATCTTCTTTTGGAAAAGGGCTAAAGTAACATGGTCTAGTGGGCAGGGATGATGGTTGGACTCGATGATCTTGTAGGTCCTTTCCAACCTAAATGACTCTATGATTCTAAAGGTCTGGCGGGTTGGTGTAGAGCAGCTCCAGATCTATGAAGCATGGGGAGAAGATGCTACTGATGCTGTCAAACCCCCTCCCCGTGCTCTGCAGCCATAGCGGGTTCATAGTTTTTTGTGGGTCCCACTCACACGGAGGTACGTGAGTAGTGAAAATACGGAGGTGGGGAGTGTGTGGGTTGAGCGGTAATGTGCACCATGGGGTCCTCAGCCTGTCCCCTGGTGTCCAGGTGAGGGACTTGGCTGTGGTCCCCCAACTGCTACTTTTAATATGTATTAGGAAAAGCCACCTCAACGCGCCTTCATCTACGTATCTAGCTGCTGGTTGACCATTACACAGTGGTATCTCCCTGTACTCACCTTCCTCATCCTCAGCAGCCTTGTCCAGGCAGAGCCTGGCCTATTAGACCTATGGTCTCCTGCGATGCCTTACGCCCTGTCACATTTTGGCTACTAATTTTGTTGCTTCACAGCTAGCAGGATCTGACAACGCCGTTAAGCACGTGGCTGGTAGTCTGACTCCCACACACAACCTTTTCACCCAGTACTTCCTGCTGAATTACTGGCTGAATCCAGTGATTCAGCTCAAAACTGGCCTTTGTGGAAGAACCAGCCCTTGTCTTAGAGGATGACTAACGGAGACTCCCCAGGCTGCAGTGTTTTTTACCCAAAAAGAAAAGATTTCACTTAATTTCCAGTCCAGGCACGCTGATGATTTGCTCCCCATTGCTGGATGCTCTCACCAGGAGTCCCACTCTGCAAGGAGAAGTCTTGTCCCCAATGAGGACCTGGGAGCCCTGAGCCCACCCTTCCCCATGGAAACATCACCACAACCACGCAGCGCAGAACAGCCTCCCACAAGCCACTTGATGCTTTTTAATTAGAGTATTTCGCTTGGACATATGTTTTTCATGTTACATCGCTTGGTGTGAATACAACGAGGCCAGCAGACGCTAATACATATGACACACAGGCACACGCACACAGAGTCCCGGCACCCCCCAAAATGATGGGGTGCATGGGAGGCCAACAGAGCTGTAAGTGGAGGGATGAGGGTGGTGGCAGGGGAAAGCTGGCCCAGGACAGCGCTGGAAAACATTGCTGTGCTGCATCGTCTACTGAGTGTGCTGTGGGAGGCAATGGTGGCTGGAGACTCACAAAAAAGCGGTGGTGGTGATGGGGATGATGAGCACGGGTCTAAGGACAGGTGGGATCCCTGGGACAGCTGGATCATGATGGCTGGGAAAGGGAGAGAAGCATCAGAGATGGACGGTGAGAAGGCAGCTTGGCTCCCAATGTAGCCTTGGCTGGTGTAACCGTACTCCCATCACCAGAGTGCCTTGGGTAGGGGGATGGTGGAGGAAGGGGATCTCCTAGCAGCCCTGTCTGGCTGGTGGATGTCTCCGTGCAGCACCTCATTCACTTCTGTGCAGCAACCGAGTTCCAAAGTCACTGCTGCATCCCAGCTGGATGGTCCTTGAGGTCCAGTAGGCAGTGCTGCCTGGCACGCCATGGTGTTGGTGGTCTGAGTCCAGCTGAGCTTAAGAGAACAATACATGACACCCTACAATATGGACTTTTATGAAAGCAGCCAAACTCAGCCCAATGCACAGGACCAAGAGTCTCCCACATCTCCTCCCACATCTACTGAGATCCACTCAGCGTTAATGACACCAGCACCAGATCTTGGTGGACAATTGTCACCCCTCCTGACGCCCCACACCCAGGCATGTGCTCCTTTGAAGCCTGGATTTTGGAAAGGCACCCCAGGCTCCTTCCCCTGCATCCCCCCCAGACACAACATGGCTTCAGCCTCCTCTCTGCTGGCAGGTCCCAACTCTGCTCCAGAGCAGGCTGGTCCGCGCTGCGTGGCATCAGGTGGAAGAGCGAAGAGGACAACCAGCCAGCAGATTAGTACAGGCAACCAACGATGGAGAAAAGCCCGCTGAAATCAAGGGCCTGCCCTTGCTGTGAGTGGTTCAGGTCTAGCTGGGACTCGACTCATAAAGAGCCATTTTATACAGCAACACACACAAAAGCACAATAAAATAATTAGCTGTTTCCAACCCTGATGGCCAAGTACATGTTTGAATTACAGCTCAATGCAGGCTTGGCCTCAGTCTTCCAAGCATGGGGACTTCAAAACCCCTACATCCATATTGAAGCTTACGGTAAAGATCCTCCCAGGGTTAATTTGCCTGGGCACAGGGGGCAAAAGGAGATAATTTGTCTTCCAAGCTTCACTTCCATCTGAGCTCATAAGTTGGGAAAGATGTGCCTTACTCAGCCTCTGGCAATCACAGCTCTGGGAGAATCCCTGGGCGAGGGATTGTCATGCAGGTCACCCTCAGCCCCGAGTCAGCGTCCAGATACTGGCACAAAATGCAGGATTTTTTTCCTTTTTAATATTTTAAAAAATAAATAGAAGAAGAAACAAAACTTTAAAATTTGTTCTTTAAATATTTCCAGCATTGCACAGACAGCACTTTAGTACTCTAGCCTGTTGGATCAGTAGTTTGTTTATTTTGATTCCTAGTTAAAATGTGCTCCTCCCAGCCTGCTTTTTCTTTCTGTCCTTCTTAAGAACGCAATGTATTCTTTTGTAATGTCAAAAAACAAGCCCTGCAGTGTTCACTGGACATCTTTCCAGTATGGGTCAGGGCTCTGTTACTCCTCTTCAAACCTGAAATGCCCATAACCTCACCAAAAAGCCGTTAGCATCCCGACAGCTCTCTCTTACTTAAGAAAAAAACAAACCAAACCAAAACAAGCCACACACACACACACACACACACACACACACAAATCCTCTTCCAAGAGCCTTTGCGATGCCAACCATTGGGTTCGGGCAAACCTCCTGCCGCAGTGTCTTTGCTCAGTCACTGTCTGAGAGCAGTGGTGTCCCCTGGAAATCTCTGAGGTGTAAGATGCAGTCGGGGTGCAGGGTGGGGAAGGAGAACGGGAGGTCAGAGATAGTCGTCTTCGCTGGAAGGGGAGGTGGGATTTGAGCCCTCAAGGTCAGAGTCCAGCGAACTCCCTGATGGTGTTCGGCTCATCTTCCACATCTGGGAGGCAAAGGTTCTCCCCCAGCTGCACGGGTATCCCACCGGCCTCAGCTGGTGAATTAGCCTCATGGCCACCTGCCAGTGGCTTCTTGCAGTTCACTTGCTACCCTTCGCACTCCTCTGTTTGCTCATGGCTGTTAGCATCTGGCTGATGTACGAGGTCAAAAGATCATCCATCTTGTACCCCTGAGGAGGAGACAGAAGATGTTACCTGCCTTTAGAGCATAGTCTACGGTCTCCGGCTCGTGCCTCTGGAGCACACTGGCTACCAGGTTTTGACTTTCAAATTTTCAGGTACATTTTGACCTGTTCCACCGTTCTCCTTGGGCGAAATGACATCACCACAAGGAACACAGTCCAAACATGATTTTGAGTGTTGAGATGGAGGAACTCATCATCCCAGGATGCTGTTGAGGCTGGGATGAGACCTGGATTTTCAAATGGCCTACAAAATACTGAATGCCTCAGATAAATAATAATTAATTCAGCAGGGATTTTAATCCTTCAGGCTTTCGGTTTAAGATAGTTTAGGAGAAGGTTTGTTTCTGTGACTGTTACCAGGGACAAGCTGGGTAAAGGATCTTGGTAAGAGGGCTCAAGAGTTCCCCCTGAGCCCACATTGGCTTCAATGTGCCAGAGCAGTGACAGGGAGCAATGCCCCATGCTCCTGAGATGGCAAAGTCCCAAGCACCTCGGGCTTGCTTGTAAGTTGGATGATGGACCAAGTGAGAGTCCTGATCCATTGAGCAGAGCCATGGGAAATGCAGAAGAAAAAAAAACACATCGGGGGCTCTTCTAAGAGATCACTTTCAGCCCAGAGAATCCCTGAGACACAATTGCTGGAAGCATTTAATTTTGCCTGCCAAAGTCAGGATTTAGTCTGTGTCCAACAATCTTTAACACTCCTTACCAGGGAGGTCTCGCAGAGCAGCTTGCTTCCTCTCACCAGGTTGCCAATGGTTATATGAAAGTATGTGTTGCCACTGCTCCAGTTGGAGATCTTGGTGAAGGGGTGAGTGATGAGAATATCCTGGTGGGAACACAAGACTGACACTCAACATGTGAGAGCCTCAACTTTCACGAAGGGCTGTGGGGACCTCTCACGTCCTCGTTCACTTTCCATCAAAGTGGACCAAGGATGTCTACTGTGATGAGACTGTACCATGGCCTCATGGGAATGGCAGTGAGATGCAAGACTCTGGATCCTCCGGTGCTTGTGGAGGACTGCCATACTAGAATGACCATGCAACTGGTTGAAGTAACTAGCAGGAGCTCATTTACTCCAGCTCCTGTGCTAACATCTGAGAAAAGATTAAGGAAGGAGTGTGTGTATCCTCCAGTTACAGGGCCCTAACAGTTGATGCTCCCAATCCATCTCTGCTTGAAAAAGGCTGGGCTGGCTCTCTGCAACAGTGAATTTCTTCCTCCAGAAACTTTTCTGGCTATCCAGCCTTTCTAACTAGGCTTAATGAGAACTCCTGAAGTTCTGAACAACACGCTTTTTGGGGTGACCTCTGTGAGGGGTTGGGGAGTGGGCTCAGGAGCATCTGGTGAAGACCTTAGTTTTGCTTACCTTGGTTTTGGGATCGATGAGGCTGACTCCGTGCTTATTGATGGCAATTAGAAGGATTTCTGGATAATTTGGCTCTGTAGTTTGCTGTTGGAAATGAGATGAACTGGTTAGGGGATGTGTCATGTAAAATCAGACCCCTTCCTATTTCCTCTCTCCCTGTCTTCTCCTGCCAGCATTTGGTGGCCCATTAACTGCTATCCAGTTTATCCTTTAAAGATAAACATAGAGGTCATTAAGGTATCAGCAATGGTCAGGGCTGTCTACTTAACTACAGATGGCCTAAATGCATGATAACCAGTGGGTGAGTTGCTGACAGCATTAAGTTCCTTGCTCCCTTTGGTGGCCTCCCAAAAGTGAAGCCATCTTGCCACTGGCAAGGAAGAGCTGGGACAGGCTGGCAAACCCCAGACATCTCCTCTCCTCTTCCAGTCTCTGTTTAGTGTTCTGCTCCTCCTCATGCCTGCTGCTGTGGACCTCCAGGCCAAGACTAAACTGCTCTGTCCTCTGCTGATCTTTACATTCAGTTTTGTTCCTGATGGGAAACCCTTCTCCAAGTCCTGTGTCATGAGGACCTCCAATTTGTTCGATTGATGAGATAGAGCATGGGGATAGAGGGTCAGCCCTTGGTGACACCACAGATTTCTTGGCTACCAAGTCACTCTTAGTGGAAAAATCACAGGATATATTCAGATCCCTTATGCTGTCTGAGATGGATATAAGAGAAAATGGGGTGCCCAAGTTCAAGGAACTGATGAGTAATTTCAGCAACTTGTTTCCAGCCCAGGCTCACAGTGTGGTCATTGAGAAGAGGGACTTGCGATAAGGTGTCCAGAGTACTTGGACAGACTTCACGACTACTGGCCTCTACTGTCTTTGATGGAAGTCTGGTGCTGTGGTGGGTGGTCTGGATTTGGTTCATGGTGGGTGCAGACATGTCCCTTGGAAACCACACGTTTGCCTTGGCAAAACAGAAAACGGCTCTTCAGCAGCACAGCTACAAGTATAGACCCAATGACTGAGATATGCTGAAGCTCTACAATGCCTTTGTCTGTGTAAAGAGGCAGGACAGCAATAAATGAGTGTATCAGCCCTTTACTGATGGAGAGTCTCACACTCTTTCCCTGCTTCATCAAGGTTGTCCCAGTCTGGTCCAGACACTGGGACAACCCTGCATACCTGGAACCCTTCTGTCATATGGGGCTCCTGAACTTGGCTAAAAGCTGCCAGAAAACCCCCAAGAAGGGAAGGTACCTTCACTTCAAAAAATGCTGATCCAAATGTAGGCCACTTGAAGATAATCTTTAGGAAGGCAAGCTTGGCTTCTTCTCTCGTTTTGCCCGCGTGCTTATTGTAGTATGCCACGATGGACTGCAAGAGAGAACACAACAGAGCTGGAGGGTTTGCACTACCTAACACCAGGGATGTTTGCAGGGAAGGAGCATCAGTCCCACAAAGATGGTCGGTTCTAGTTTCTGCTCTAATGACCACTTCACAAAAGTGCTGGCCGGTCACCGGAGCAGGGCCTGGAACCAAGGCAAGTCCTTCTTTCTTAGATGAGCTGTGCTGGTGACTCCATTAAAGGGATTTTAAGTTTTAATCCTCCAATTTATGCAGCAGAGGAGACTGAGAGACCTTCAACCCAGAGAAGCTGATAGCTTGCTGGTTAGGCACATGGCTGAGTTCAAGACCCAGGAAACAGAAAGGACTTACAAGACTATTTCTTGGCTGCGAGACGCCTATGTTATTTTATGGCTCTAGACAAGTCTGTACCTGTGCCACAGCTCTTCTTGTGTAAAGCAGGGAGAATTACCCCTCTACTCAGTAGTTTGCCTTAAACAACAGACCTTTACATGAGACCGTCTCCCAGCAAGTGTCTGTATGACATTGCATCCACCCACTACAGCCACAGCCACATGCAGCGCAAAGAAAACCCACTGCAAGTCACGCGTGTATGAACGTGCATGTACAATTCCTCCTCTTGGTGATGCTGGGAAGGCTGCAGCTCTGCTAAGGCTCAAAAGGGACCATGGGTCACTCATTCTGGCAGCCCCACTTCAGTGTTAAACGTCAAAAAATTCACCCAAGAGACTCGGCTTCCCGCAGCCAGGCCTGGCATATGACTCAAGCTGCTGTTTTACCCTTTTCCAGTCGTCTGGGGAGAGCTGCCGGACGAGGTCCTGAGGCACCAGCTCCTTCAGGAGCTTGGGGATGCTGGGGAAATAGGACTTGTCATCCTCAAACTTCACCCGGTAGATGAGAGCTGCCAGCTGCAGGACCTCTTCCCGTGTGCACTTGTGGTAGCCACGCAGGTACTTTGGTAACTCCTGCATGGAGGAAAGAACAGTTCAGTGGCAGAGAGGATGACCACAGACCTTCACCCTCAGATGTTAAATGGAGTTTGTGGAGGTGTCTAGCCCCTGGTTAAGAGGCTGTGCCCTGGGAAGACTTGTAGCAGTTGTGTTGAGTGTGGTGGAAAGGCAGCTGCTCAGCTGAGACCACACTAGATGTTTTAAAGATCCTCTCTGCTCTAAAAGAGTCTCCTGTTACATGGAACAGGGCGGTGTCTATGTTAGCTGTCAGGTGTGTGAACCTACAGTCTTGTTCACCCTCCCTCATCCCAGGAGATCCACCCTTAGTAATGGCCACTTGGAATTGAATGGTTTTTTTGCTTTTTTTTTAATTTAAAAAAATGTATTCCCTCATTACCAGAAGTGTCTGAAAATGTCTCAAGTGACTAACTCAAGCATTAAGGGATACAGTGATATTGGGATAATCACTTTATCCAGGCAAGAACACAGGGAGTGTATGTGTATGTGAGAGAGAGCTTTGGGACATGAAGGTGTCTCTTCCATCCCAGAAGAAGCAAGAGCAGAACTCTAACTTCTTACCTGACTGCTGGGACCATCACAGCTCATCTCCATGATTTGAGGTGGCTGAAATACCCTCAGGATGCCTCTGAATTCAGCCTCCCTGCTGAGGCTGCCAGCAGGACACACTCTCTCCTGCCTCTTGCTGCCCACCCAAGAGCAGCTGGCCCAAATCCCAGCTGAGCTGATTACCCTAAAGTGCACAAAGGCTGCTCCTTGCCATGCAACTCAACAGCGCTCTTTGCAGGGCTCTATTTAAGGCAAGAGTTCTTCCTATTTAAGGCAAGACTTCATCCATCTGCAGACGGACGAAGCCTTTGTAACCCATTCCCAATTCCTCCCAAGTCTCCGCTGCTATTGCTGGCTCCCAGAGTACCTGGTAATAGTGGAAGATTGAGTCTGCCATCGAGTCCTTTCCAGGCGTTGTGTTGGTCCACAGCTTTTTCATGAAGAACACTTGGTAGGTGAGGGAAGGCACTATACCTGTGCAAGGGAAGCAAGGAGCAGATACGTAAAAGCCATGTGGTGCGTACCACCGGGCAATTGGTGTCCGTGCAAGCCGGTGGTGCCCGTCTGCCATCACAACCTGCGGGGATGGGGCAACCACAAGGCCAAACGGACTCTGCCCTTGTGGAGAATACCACATTTTTACCTTGCAAAGCTTTAATAAAATGCAAAGAGTGTCTGGATTCATTTGCACAACTGTGCTGCAATGGTAGCGCTCGTGCCTAATGCAGGACAGAGGAATTGCACCCTGGAGGCACGTGTGTTTTGCAGCCACTGATATATTCAGCAGAGCTGCAGCCAGCTCCACTGCAGATGTGGGCAGCAAGGCGAGATGAATCCCACCACGGAAACCTTCCCACAGGCAGGCCCCGGAGAGCTGCCCACCATCAGGTGCTCTTCACAGGGGCCAGGTCTAGCCCTGGAGCAGAAGTCTTGCTGCTCCTGGACAGACGATGTCCTGGGTGATGTCCCTAGGGCTGTCCCCTGGTGTCCCCCCAGACAGCACACCCACAGTAGTGTGGCCCAACAGATAATGGCAGACCGTGTGGTCAACCTTGTTTGAAAGGTCTGGAGGGCTCTAGGAGGGCTCTGACTGACCCACATGAGAGAAAAGTCACTGTTACCATCTTTTGCTGGTCTTGCTTTCTTTATCCAGTCCGTCAGGTGTCTCACAAAGTCAAAGAAGAAATCTCCCTCGGGGACGCTGATGACCTGGGGGACACAGCAGAAGGTTACAAAGACTGAGCAAGTGGCAAGAAGCCACAGGCAGGGTTGGCCATTGCCCCATCTCCTGTAGTTGTTGCCCACTGCTTTGTCCCCGTTACACTGATGTGTTACAAACTGCTGACGGGTGAAAGCCACTGCCAGCACCTTGCTGCAGGCTCTGTCTCTAGTTTCACCCATTATTCCTTACTGCAGCTTCCTATTTCACTGGAGCAATTAGTTTCCCTTCATGATGACTGTCTCTATAGATTTTTCCTGGTTGCCTGAGGCAGCTCTAAGCTGCATGTTTTTCTTACTTAATCCTTTCTTATAAACCCGACTCAGCAACGGGCTAGGAGAGCTTTGCCTGCGTTTTAAGCCCTTTGGGACGATTGCTGTAAGTCAGGGCTGTGGGACTTGCAAAGCTCACCTGCAGCAGGTTGGATCTGCCTTAGTGACACCACACTGCTTGCCGAGAAATCCATCTCACCTGTGAGGGTGCAGATAGCTCTGGCTCCACCGATGTGTACCCACTGTCAGGGGGGTCACCCCGAGTGCCTCGGGGCTACCCCAGCTTCTAGGTGGGTCACTCACCTTGTCGGAGATTTTGACGAAGAGGCTGAAGCCCTCAGGGGACTTTAGGAGCAGCCTGTTGGAGATGTTCTGGCAGAAGTCCTTGGCTTTTGTGCTGGACTCCACCTCAAATGCCTACAAAGCAAGGAAGATCCTCACCACCGCTACCTCAGGGTTAATTTCCACTTTACGCTCTCTGAGGAGCTCTAGGCTCAGATGCACAAAGGGATTTAGGTGCCCACCACCAATTAAATCAGTGACATTGTGGATTGTGGGTCTGGGCATGGGAAGGGACATTTGCAGAAGCTCAGCCATGCTACTGCTGTACCATTGCGCTTCGTGACGCTCTATCTGTATCCTGTGATGGCTTATCTAGGGCTCCCCAGGCAACGCAAGAGATTTTTCTGATCTAACAGTTACATCTCAGACCTATGTGTCTCGGGGGGTAGAGAGCAAGCGAGATACCTCCAGGCTGATTTTTCCCAACTGTCTCTCCACTGATGGTGATGACGTCAGATGCCTGGCTTAGACCAAATGCCTGACTTGTAGGTAGCTGAAGAGAGGGGACGTGACTCCTGCTTTATGTGTGGATGGGATATCTAAAGGACTGTCCCACCTGCATGCAGGTCCCAGTCCTAGTTTTGCCTTTTGAGCTGTGATCAGCATTTACATCGACTCAGTTTTGTTCTGTCCACTTAAAGAGAAGCTTCTGACCGCCACATGCACGACTGTGTTAGCCTGAACCACCAGGACCCATGTTCCACACCCCATGAGATGCCAGTCTGGAGCTCAGTGCTGTTGGTGTTCAGCAGCTCTTCAGTGCAGATGCATATTGTACTGGAATGATGCTATTCTGCCAGACCACCTGGGTGACTGCCATGGCCAAAAGAATCACAGCAAACCCATCCAAGTGCAGAAGTCCCACTGCCTCCTTCTACTGGCTCTCACACAGATGCATGTGTATAAAGCTTAGTGCTGATAGAAAAAACACACTCAAAGTGATGAGAAATCCCAGCAGTTCTCTCAACTCTCCATTACAGATAAGCAAGCTGCTGGAGAGGAATCCTTCTCCTTCCATGGGTGTGCACTCCTTTACACAGAAACCCACTTGGAAATACAGGAATTTAGTTGTGCCCAAGGGCATAAGGGGAGAGAGAGATGCGAGCCTCACAGGAAGACTGTAATCAGTAGCATGAGACAGCCGTATCTGCAAGGACATGCATATCTGCTCTGGCATGAATACAATGAGCTGCCTTATTAGCGTGTAAGATGCTTAATGAGAGGTTCCTGAGTGCAGTTATGATTTTTGTGTCATCTCAGGTCAGAAGGTATAATTTCAGTTACCTACTTGCCAATGCATAATCTGCCCAGTCCCCAGGGAGCCCCATCATGGTACCCTGCTGGGTATAGTTGGGTGGACAATGTCTGTCGGTCTAGGCTGCAAATAACTGGTAGCCAAGGCTTGTGAGCCACTGTGAGTGAATGGAGATGAACCCACCCAGTTTCCTTCTTTCTAGGGTCATAGTATAAAGCCTTCAGCAAACACCAGTACATCTTGAAAAACATGGATTGCAGTAAATCAAACCCCTGAGCTGGTCAGGGTAGATAAAGATGGGTTTTCCTTACACTGCTC
The DNA here is from genome assembly GCA_035590195.1 of Aviceda cuculoides. Classification (NCBI taxonomy): domain Eukaryota; kingdom Metazoa; phylum Chordata; class Aves; order Accipitriformes; family Accipitridae; genus Aviceda; species Aviceda cuculoides. The sequence continues at coordinate 23,204,192 of JAVJGG010000027.1, forward strand.
TGGTCCAGAGTCTTCTGGAAAGGATGAGGTTTTCTGAATCAGAACCAATATTAGCCTCTTCTGAGATTTTAATAGGAAAATTGCCATCCTGTCAGAAAAGAAGAATTTCATTCTCCCCTGTTTACCTCATCGGTGTCATCGGGGAAGTAAACCTTGTGGAAAATTTGGGTGGTTTTGTGTTGAATGGCTTCCACTTCTACCAGATGGGGTGGGTACTTCCTGGATCCATTCCTGCAAAACAGGAGGTGGCAAGTGCCAAAGCATCAAAGCAAGAATCCTTTGTTTAAATCTTCTGTTTTAATACGTATTATTTTTTGAGTAACTTCAGCTACTTTCTTAATATTAGGGTTTTTTTCCCCTCCTAAAAAGAGGAAAGCAAAATTGTAATGCAGAATGTGTATTTGCTTAGGTTGTAGTTGACATAGGTGGACCTGGACAAAGTCAACTGAATTAATCTCTACTTTCCCACACACAGTGTATCAGTGACATCCTCCACCCAATGTCACTTTCATTCACTTGGTGAACACAGAGAGAGGCCATGAGTTTTCACTGTCCCCCCCCCAGCCACCAAAATATCTCCTACTCATATTTTCTCACGCATATTTGGATGCTGTGGCACAGTCAGGACTAGGAGGTCTTTTGGTGCCGTACCTCAGGGCTTTCTGGAGTCTCTGGATGCAGTCTGCTGCCAAGGGGTGATGTTTCCTGGACTGCAGGAACCTCTGGACATGGGGCAGGAGGATGTTACTTGGAGGGAAAAGGCCTGTACACAACCACAACAGCTCCCAGCCTTTCTCTTCACTGTACCTACACAAGGAGAGACCCAGGAGGAAAAGAATCACCCGCGGCACGGGCACTTCGGATCTGCTTTGCCCAACAGAGGCTAGTGCATTTTGGGCAAGGGGAACGAACAACTCTTACTTGATGTGGTTGTCTGTGAGCTGCTTGAGGGTCTGACAGTAGATTTCGTCCTTCAGGGGTTCGGCTTTCAAGGCACCTTCAAATATTTGGTCTGTCAGCTCATTAACTGAGCGGGTCCTTTTTGATGGGTAGTCACCCATATACTTCAGCACTGGTGGGAGGTAGGAGTCAAGGGTCAACTAACTGGGATGACTGGGGAAGCCCTTCTGTTGATGATGTCATTAAAGATATCCTACACACGACTACAGAAGTGGCTGCAATTTGGTGGATGGGGCACAGTGTATTGTAAAGGCTTTAAATTGCTTTAGGTGATGTCCAGCAAGCTCTCTCCCTTTATCATGCATTGTCTCAGGTGGAAAGAATTGTTTTGGGGTCAGGATGTGTAGACCTAAGAAAGTTGCGTGTGATCATGTGTTACCTGATCACACATACAGGTACTACTGTAAAAAACCAGATTTTCAGCTAGTGTCAGACACCAGTGGAGCTGCAGTAACATAAACCAAATTATGACCTTCACCATCATGCCAAATTGTAACTATTCTGCATCAGAACAGGCCACAGTTTTCTGAATCAACATGTATGACACAGCAAGAGGAAGAGGATAAAATTACAAATGTCCTCTTTTTCTGCCAGTTCTTTTAATTCCTTCACCTGTTATTATTTGCTAGTAAGAGGAAACCAGTATTAGCAGCAATAATGTAATGTTAATCGGTAACAGGCTTATACAAACAGAACTGTTCAAACCATGAAGATTGGATCCTAGAGCAAAGCCCCACCAAAAAATAAAAGCTACTTCAACAGATAGGATCTATGTCTGCACTCAGTTCATCTCTCCCATGCTGTGTACGTCCTGTCGAGTACGGGATATTCAGTCCTCGAGGCCATGTGGACTGTTTGCATCCACACTGATTAGGGCTACAGCCTTCCACAGCAGATGCATTTTGGAGACACATAGCCGAAGCAAGCCAGAACAGAGCCAGTGAGTTAACTGCTAAGCAGTGTGGAGCAGCAGGACTCAATAACTTGTTCTTTGGCCCTCATTTATCAAAAAGCAGACACCCCTCAGATCTCAAGGATGCTTGAGTACAGATTTCAGGATCAGACCTATCTCCAAGCCTGCGACATGGTCCCAAAGCCCTTAAGAGGGACAACAGACCTTTCCAAGGGCTTTGCTTGGGGCCCTAAAGAGCCTGCTCAGCCCTTTGGCTGTCAGACGCGTTGCCCAAGGGCTCCCCCAGGCAGTGGAAGGATATCAATGAAGGCCATGCAGGCTTCTTGGGACAGCTCTTCGCTGCCCAGGATCTTCTTCAACAACGGCTGTTTGATGGGCTCACGGGTGTAACACCACAGCTTGTCCTTCCCGCGGCTCTTGGTGATCATGACCCGGCTGAGGGTATGCTTGGGAGGTGGCCTGGTGGCAAAGGCAAAGCAAGAGGAAAGGTGGAGAGGTTAGAAGGATAAAAGGGACAGCTTGTGGCCAGTATTTCACCTGGGAAGGTTGCTCACAGCACCTGGCTAATGAACTCTTACACCAAACGGGACTTCACAGTTTAGCAAGTATCCAGTTCCAGTTCTGCCCAAAGATAACCATTTGTACTTTCCTAGGGCTCAGAAAAGTCCCTTAGGGCCCCTACCCAAGTCGTGACACTAAAACAACCTTCCCTACCCCGAAAAGCTTCTAACCACAAGAGGAAGAATGATGGCAATGGATGGTCAGGGCAGCAACACTGAAAGAATATTGCCTAGCAGAACAAGCCTACCAGGGTGAAGACATCCCAGAGGATCTGGTCTGCCTCTTTGGATTGCCAGCCCATCGGAACAGGAGTGGGAGTTTTGGGATCAGTCTGGTCAGCTGCATTCAGCAGTGGAGCACATTTAAATCTTTGGAGCTGGGATGAAAATGCCTGCTCCTAGTTCAACTGCTGCCTATGAGGTCTGAGGCAGTGTATGGGATCATACGAAAGCAATATAAGACCACTATGCACAGCCTCCCCCATAGTACTAAATTTCACAGTTACACCTGTGCTGAGCCAATCTGAAGAAATCTTTCATAAAACCTTGCCTGTGGAAACCCTACAGCTCAAATGCCATGACCTAAACTGGAGGCTCCAGTTGTACAAAGTCACACAAAGGGATATTTGGAGTCTTTTCCTGTAGCCAAAAATTCCCTGATTCCCAAGCTACCTGGATATGGATTCCTATTCCTATAATTTTTGAGGATGGTTTAAAAAAATCACCTAAAATAGTCATAGGAAAATTCCTCCAAGGTGTATGGCTTTACTCTCTCTTCACTGTCTGAAATTGCCAGCTGAGAGGTTCTGATAACATCTTGTCGTTGGTCAGGGGTCATTGTGACCAGTGCCTGTGGGATGAAAAGGTCTCTGTCACCCAGTATATTTGATATAATATATATCTGATGTATTCAGAGAGAGGAAGCAGATACAAAACCAAAAGAAGAATTGTAAGTGAATAAGAATAATCCATTAATTCCAGTTAATAGTAAGAACTGTGCAATTGTCATTTCTCTGTGCCATTCTCAGTCACCAATGCAAGGAATAACAAATGTTTCCATAGTGTGGATCATTTTCTAATGAAGATAATGTGCTTTGGATGATATAGCTCCATATGTGATCGTAGTGGTTCCCTCCAATCCCAAATACACATTCAGGTAATCAGGCCAGCTGGAGGGATTTAGATTCATGGATATTCCAAGTCACAAGCTCCTGGTGTTCAAGGTGACAAGACCAGAAGAAAGGCTGAGATCACTTTGGCCTTGGACAATTTGTCACCTCTCTCAGCCACTTTAGTTTCCACCTTATCATCAGGGAGACTCTGGCCAGATCTAAGCTCTTCAGGAAGGCTTTGACCTCCTCAGGCTTTGTATCAAGTTTTGACATTCTGTAAGACAGCTTACCACGATCTCCAGTGGAGGCATGGTGACCGTGGGCAAGACATACACGGAATCGGTTGGGAAATCTCCTCTCTGCTTGGTCCGTTCATTGAACCCATTAGCCCACCCTGAGTTCATCACATGTTCTCCTGTGTCCTGGTCCAGAACTATGAGATCTCCTTTGAGGAAGCTGAGGAACCCAGAATCTTCTCCCACTGCAAGAAAAGCAACTGTTAGTTTGGTATTTTTTTTCCAAATCCCTTGGGAGTAATTAATCTATCAATATGTTTACCACTGGGTTGGGTCACTTACTTACCAGGGTTTGGGTTGTCTTGGAGAGTGACCACATACTTGGATCTCTTCCGTAGTCCTTCAAGGAAGGTCACCACCAGGTCCCGGATATCCTCTGCATTGTTGGAGGTGAAAGTGTATTCGTCGCCTTTAATGGTGGCCAAGGTGAAACTCTGCCCTTGCAACTTCCCCCCTCTGGGATATGTTTTTATAGGAGACATAAATAAGAAACATAATGGCATCAAGGGGCAAAGCCTGGAAAAAGACTGGTTTATGGTGAGATTACCAGCTAAATCTGTTCCTCCTTACCTGCTGCTTGACACAGCTGTGATCTCTGGGAAAGACAGCTCTAAGAGAACCTGCTCCTGTTCATCCACAAAGTACACCCCTGTCCAGTTGACAGCTACAATCACATCATTTTTAGGCAGGCTTGGCCCTGAATTGAAGACAAGACATACAATCAGTTCAAGAAGTGTCTTAGGATATAGGAAGTGTGTGCATTTCAAAGGAGGATGCAAAGATCAAAAACCTCAGTGTTATTTTTAGTAAGAGAAATAGTGGCAGACTCGTAGCTTGACCCATTGCTAATCAGAATGAGCAAAAAAAAAAAATGTATCAAAAAAAGACCAGCTAGATGGTCTATTAAGTCTTCTTGTCTGTGGAGTCCCTATCTTTCCTTCCTTTTGCTTTGGAGCATCCTTTGCTCCAGGGATGTGCTCTACTGACTCACCTGAGAATTTGAAGGCTTCGTAAAACCGAGAAAACAGCAAAGGCCACTTGAAACGTGCAAAATCCACTACTTCTTCCTTGACTTTTTTGGGGTCTGCCCTCTTCTGAGTATAAATTCCCTACAAAGCAAACCACAACCAACATGAAGCACAAACCCAGTTATATCCAGGAAGAGAGCTAACAAAACCAATTCATGTCACCTGAAGGTCTTGGAACTGATATTAATTGAGGTCTCAATGCCACTAAGGGCCAAAGAAAGTCCTACATCAACAAGCGATAGTATGGACAAAGACCTGGCCTTTGATTCCCACTTCATGGAATAATTTGACTTTGAGAAGGCTGGGCAAGCCTCTAGGATGACCAGTCTGGGTGGGATTCATCTCAGTTAACTTTGGGTTTCCCTAAGGTAGGTGTCTACCTTTTGGCTTGACAGTCCCTTAGCTGGAAACGGACACTCAACAGCCCTTAAGCACAGGCATCTAGCTTTATTTAGGACATCCTCAGGTACCTGACACTTCTGTATGTAGCTGACAGGCTGATGGAGGACCTGCAAGATCCAACTGAATTGTATCTCTGGGTCTCCATTGACAGTAATGGGAAGTGAGACTCCTAATGCACATGGAGATGCTTACATTTTAGGGGTCTTAATCTGAAACTGGCTCCTGCTGTTAAATTAATGCCAGTTCTCATGCCTGGATGACCAACCTTGATGAGTGGTCGTGAGTTATGGAAGGTGTCGCTGTGGGAGGATGTCAGAAATATTCTAATTGAAGTCAGGGAGGTGTTATACAATGCCTGGCGCAATAAGGTCCTGACATTGCCTTGAGATGTGAACTGCCACTGTAATACAACCAATAACACGATCCTTTGTAACAGTCAGGAGACCCCAGAGATGGCATTTTGCTTCCCACAGTGAATCTCTGCAGGTTGTCTTCTTCTGTCAGATCTTGCCTCGAAACCAGTGGTAAAGCTGAATAGGACTAGTACAAAAACTGCCCTTTCTCTTTGACTTAGCTTCAAGCCAGGCTAAAAGCTGAGCTATGATGTCTGATGTATGTTTAAAAGGCACATGAAGCTACTGAAGCATGCCTTGGTCCTTGCCAGGTGATATATTGTCCCCACCTTTTTATGTGCAGCTATAATGAGCTGAGCCCATTTTTCCACTGTTTTTGAAGCTGTGATCTCTCTGTCTGGGATGTAGGATGGAATTAGATTTAGCAGCCTTTCCAGTACCATCTCTGACCCGTAGTCCACATAGTACTGCTGGGAAGCCAGTTCTGCCAGATCTTCTTCCTGTGGGAGCCAAACAAGCCAAGTTAATGCCGTTACCAGGCCACCACCTCAACGTCCACCCTCCATCACTCAAAGAGCTCTTTGTGGAGGCTGGATGTACTGCTGCTTCAGAATGGTGTGGGGATTTTTCCTTTCAGCAGAACTTCAGCAGTGCTTTTTGCACATCTAAAGTTCAGGAGATTGACCTTTAAAAGCTATGATTAAGCCTTAACATGTTCAGTGACCAGCACCATGCAACCCTGTACTGTGTGTGAACATGTTTGTCCCGGTTTTTCCTTGCAGTTCAGTCTCCTGATGCCTGCAGTCAGTAGTGGGTGATTTTGCTATGGTAGGCAGTATTTAATGATTGAAAACTGCATGTATCCATACTTTCTCATACTTGAGAAGCCCACCGATACACCTGTGCATAATGCAGAACTGTAAAATGTCCTTCGGTGCAGCTACATTCCAAGCACTTTGGGGTGAAATAATAGAGCTACTGAGATGATAAGAGCACAAGGAGACCAGGAACAAGAGACGGGGAGGAAGAAAGGGCAGGACTTCTCATAGGATAAAAAAGCTGCAGTTAATGCAATATGGATGGGAAAAGCTGATTTCGTTCTCAAGGTGACTGGACTCTACCAGACCACAGGAGAATGATTAGGTGTTGGGGAAGAGAGATATCTTCAGTTTGACACCTGGATGATTTTAAACACAGGCCAAACAAACAAACAAACAAAAGTGATGAACATTGTCAGAGATTTTGATCTTTCTTGAGATGCTCGTTTCAGTGACACTGGAATAATTCTGTAAGCTCCCAAAGACTCTAGAGGCATATGTTTCTGCTGCCAATGTCCCTTCAGCATATGGCAGCGTTACTGGGTTTGTATCGCATGGCAGAGGTCTGGGTATCCTGGAAGGCATCTCATGTTTAAGACTTAGCAGGATTCACCAAACAGGATCCTGCTGTGTACTCCTGATCTGGTGATCTGGTTACAGACTACCTGTGGCCCTCCAAAATGAGGCTGATGGATGAAGTGGCCATTCACTCTCCCATCGAAAATTCACCAGGAGAGGGTGCTCATGCAGCACATTGGAGCATCCAGTCTGTCCCCAGCCAAGAGGATGTGATTCCTGTAGCTACTGTTTCCCAAGTGAATACCACAATCCCCAAGCTAGTGGGTGTTCAGGGAGGACAAATTATCATCCCCTTTGGTGCAACCTATTTCACCATGTCGAGGATACATGTTAGACCAGACCAGTAGCTGCTGAGGTCACATACCTTGTCACACCGGTACTCCCCAAACTTCACCCCTCGCACGACCTGTTGGTAAATGAGATTGGTGGCCACGTTGTCCTCACTTGGGTTGTGCCAAGGAGTGAAGATCTCCTTCCTGAAGAAGAGCCGCCACGGCGCGTTGCGCTCCTGCGCTCCCTGCTCTTTGGCGTACTGCTCGCACTGAGACACGGCGTCCATCACGTGGTCATTGCCGCTCCCCAGCGAGGAGACCTGGGCAGGGCAGAGGTAAACGTGGCATCCGCCTGACTAAATGCTGACCTTTCTAGGTAGAGATATCCGTCTCTAAGTCGCTCACCCAGGCTTCCTTTGTTATCAAAATAAATCAAAGTACCTATGTCTACTAGCCAGCCAAGATTGAATAGGTCTACAGCACAGCTGGGGAAGCCATTTTGTTTTGAGCCCCAGTTTTCCGCCCAGAATGACAGCAGAACGTCAACGTGAACTAGCAAAGCCAACGTTCCCATTATAAAGTATTGTTTATTCATACTGTGCTTTGAAACACCCTGTTTCAAAGTCATGGACTTGGATCCAACCGTGCTAAGCATCAGACAAACCCAGAACAAAAAGCCTGTCCTGTTACAGAAGATTTATTAGCTCTGTCTTCTCACTGTGGTCTGGCATGAAGCCCTAAAGCACTATATCTGCTGAGTGAACATCCCTGGATGAACGTCTCCTCAAAAAAGACCAAGAAGATGGAGTATAAACCATTTTCTTCTACACCCACAGGCAGAGGTGGCCACATCTGCTGTTGGGAATATACTTCATCCTCTTACACAGCTGCTGTAGGAATAATTCTGTTTCATTGGCTTGCAGCTGTTGTCTCACCTGATGAAGTTTCACCCTAGGTCTGTTTTCCCTTCTCATTTATGCTTACATTTATTTTTACAGAATTTCTGAAAAAAACATGTTTTGAGGTTAAATAATGCCAATGCAGGTATGGCAGTTCAGATTTTAGCTCATTTTAGAAGCTTAATTGCAACCATTAGCTTTCCAATGAATTGTATTTTCTCCCTTGCATAAAAATCCAGGCTGTTTTACTGGAAATTCACCTCAAAGTATCTTGACTGAGAGTAAGAGCATAGCATCACAGAATAACGTAGGTGGAAAGGCATTTCTGGAGGTTTCTGGTCAAGCCCCCTGGTCAGAACAGGACCATCTTTGATCAGGTTGCCCCGTGCCTTCTCCTGTTAAATTCTGAATATCTCCAAGGAGGGAGATTTCATAGTGCCTCTACAGCCCTGCTCCAGCATTTAACTACTCTTATTGTGAAAATCGTGCTGGGACTTGCACTGTAGAAATGTTCCTTCCCGACCTCAAGGCTGGCCATTTGCTCAGAGCACAGGGTCCTTCTGCCCTCTGGAAGATATGTGACGGCACAGAGAACCTCCCTCTTCTTTCACAGAGCTAGTCAGGTACCTAACTGAAAATATACCTTGTCAAAAAGTGCAATGTAAAGCGAAAAGCCAAATCGGTCCTTCAGGCTGATTTTGTCGGCCAAAGAATTACAGAGCTCTTTAGCGGTTGTTGCAGAGTCAGTCAACAGCGTTTTTGTTGTCCCATCCATAAATGTGACAGGCAGCATGATCGGTTTCTTGGACTTGGTTGCCTAATGGATTAAAGTCAAACTTTATAAAGGCATGTGTATTTCAATCCCATTGAGACCATTTACCTACATACTCTTCCACCCAACTGTGGTAACCATTTTCTAATTCCTGATCTCACTGACTGGCTGCTTTTCAATACTACCATAACATACTACTCAACAGGATGATGTACGCTCCGCCGCTGGAAGCACTTGGAAGTCCCAGATTTTTTATTTAATACATTCAGTCATCAAAATGACTAATCCAATAAATCCAAGCATGCCTGGGAATGCTCCTGGGCACTGGAGCACAGCTGCCTATGCTAGTAAATCAGCATAGAAAATGAACAATTACTGTACAAACTGTGCCTGTTCCAGCTGCGGCTATCCCCGAAGAAGTCCGAGGAACCATTCTGGGTAGGCAGTTTGCCTGTGGCCACGTTCATCTGGAAGACAGTTTCCTAGCGTACACGGGGGCTTGCTCTGTGCCAGCTGGCCTCAATGCCCGAGAGCACTCTTGAGGACATTTAATTTAAAAGCATTGATGTAGCCAAAGGGATTGATCTTCAACATACTCTGGAGCAAAGCCAGGATGCAAGGGGAATGCCATATCTTGGAAATACAGGAAAATTCTTGAGAAATAGGCCTATTGTCACGCTACTTTCTGTCCTGCCAGAGATGTGGTTCCCATGATAGTGAAAGGCTTAAACCCCGAGCCCCACCTGCCTGGGAGGGGATGGAAGGGCTCGTACCTGCAGCTCCAGCCAGCTGGGTGGCTGAGTCCTTGTCCCATTGGCAAACGTCCGCCTCAGCCTCTCTTCGCAATAGGGAGCGTAACCCGGGGGGCCTCCGTTGATAAAGTTCCTTAAATACTGTTGGCAGGAGGGAACGCATTGGTTAGACCATGGGCTCCAGAGGCCAAGCATTTGCAAAGGTTAAAAAGCAACGTTTTACTGGAGAAAAGCTCTGTGGGACTAATGGCAGTGATACCGCTCAGGTATATAGGATGTTCCTATATCTCCTTGGTGGAAGCTGAGGGAGAGTAGGACAGTCTGCACCCTTGCCTTGGTCCTACGCTGTGAATTTCTGGCATCGGTGGAGATAAGATACCAGCCTAGACAGGCTTTTGATCAAAGCCAGTGCAGCAGCTTTTCTGTTCCTGCTATTGCTGCCACTGATTTCTATCTCTGTGTTTTAAAGATGCATTATAAAGTGTTATTGAGTGTTGGCCAAAAATATGGGAGTGAATGAAAAAGACCTATAAGTAATGACCCAGGGGAATTGTAAGCAAATGCTACTCAGAACACTTAGCAGTCAGTACAAAAGATCTTTCACAATTACATTAAACAGGTGTTTCTTTAGTCAGGTTTTAAATTGCATTTTAGAAGATCCCAAACCAGAATTTGAAGCACTTCACTGTATATTAAAAATAAAATCACATTATTGTAGAGAAAATTAAATCCAGTTACTTCCACAGTATGAAAGATAACACACTTAAAAATATTACATAAATATCTTGGCCAAAAAGGTAGCTAAGACTAATAGTTCTGTAAATCATATTTTTCAGAGGGACTTTATAGATAGAGAGTTCTCTGAAAGATAACATACAGTTGTTCCTTCAGTAACACAGACTGCTCTAAAACACTGTCAGTCCATAAATAACATGGGTAGAGATACAGCTATCTCTGTCAATAGTAACTTACAGAGATACTCTGAAATAACTAAGTAATAAAATCCAGTTATATGGATGGGAGCTGTTGCAAATGACTGTAAGGAGCTGATGCTGTGCAAAAGTGTAGTTTTTAATTATGCTGTTAATAATGAACTATGTAATTACATTTTTTGTATTTCTCCTTCCCTGTGACTGAACCTTCCCACCAAAGTCCATTATTAGTTGAAAGATAGGTACAAAGAACAGGAGTGCTAATGTTTCTTGAACCATGCTTAGCATAAGATGTGATAAAAGTGTCTAATGGGATCCAAAGTGTGACCTTCATATTTGGGAGCAGGAAAACCTCTTGAAGACTGCCTCATTATCAGCTAAATCCTTCTCAAAATGTTCAGTTTTAACTGACACTTTTGAAGGTTGTGGAACAACTTCCAGGCACAACAGTTTCCTGAAATTCCTCATCTTTTCCATAATATTGTTGCTATTAATGTTAGAGCCTAGAGGGTTTGGGAGAAAAGTAACCAGGAGTCTGATACAACATTCACTGCGTGGAAAGAAACACTAAGAGATATTTACCCTCATATGCTTTCCCTTCTATTAAGTGGTGGATAATTACTGATAAATGAGAAGACAGGACATCAATTGAAAAAGAAGTGAGGTTAACAAAATGTCATCTAGCTAGCTGGCTGATAGCCAACACGTGGCTATCATACATTCAATGGTAGCTATTGCGTGGTTAAAGCAGTACTCGGTGAACTCATAGTAAACCAGATTTTGGCAGACTACTAACTCCTGAAAACACGGTACTAATAGATTAAGGGTCTGCGATTAAGGTCTGGCACTGACATGGAGTTTGTCTCCCAACCCAGAACAGACTGGACTAGGTGGCGTGGGCTAATGTAGCTTCAAAACTGAAGCGTTCACTGAACTCCACCAAACTGACAATTCCTCTGCTTTTCACAAAACAAAAAAGTGAGTCTGGATGGGGACGTATGTGGTTCAGGGGCAGAGTTAACACTTCACCATGAGAATGTTTTATCTCAAAACATAACATTTTAAGCTGGAAGGTGTCGGTGATGTCCCCATGGATAACTGCAGTGGATCCGAGACATTGCCCAAGTCACCGCTTGCGTGTTGCTGTTTGCAAGACCAGGGCTTTGAAAGGTAACCAGTGTGGGCTGCTGCAAATGTTGTTTGCACTCATACTCAAGGAGTTTCGGTCACCACAGGCTGCCTATCATCTCCAACAGCCCAAGGTGCAAAAGAGTGATGAATAACGGCAGAATTAGTATAAACCCTCTCCAAAGCTTTTGGGAATGTTGCCATGTATTTCAGCATGGACCATAACTTTGGGCAGAGGTACGTGTGAAACCCTGGCCCAGGTTGCCCAGAGAGGCGGTTGATGCCCCATCCCTGGAAACGTTCAAGGTCAGGTTGGACGGGGCTCTGAGCAATCTGGTCTGGTTGAAGATGTCCCTGCTTATGGCAGGGGGGTTGGACTGGATGACCTTTAAAGGTCCCTTCCAACCCAGTGTTCTATGATTCCATGTCTGAGTCTCCAGAGCTACCCATAAATTATTTCTGAGAAGTGCTTCGCTCAACTAAAATAACGTTCTGCTATTAAAGATTTAAACGTACACAAGCTCCTGTGGCATACTTTCTCAGAACTCATTTCCAGACATAATTTAATTTTCTGCCACTTTGCCAGTGATTTATCTGCTTTATTAGATTTCATATTGGCAAGGCCTGGGGATGAAGGAGGGATTTCTATTCTTGGCTTCAGTTCTTTCAGTGCTGAGGACCCAGTACCTGATCTGATATCTATGGAAATTAATGGAACATCTTTATCTCCAGCAGGCTAGTGAGAAGGTCCAGGCTCCAACATTCAAAGATGTGAGAGGGGCAAAGGAGGTCTTATAACATGGCAAAGCAAAGACACAGTGCTGAGCTCTTTGCCCTGAGCCAGCCAAACTCTTAGGCATGGGATTAACTTGAGCGGTCCAAGGGGTGTGTCCTGGTTTTCGGCTGGGACAGAGTTAATTTTCTTCTTAGTAGCTGGTACAGTGTGTTTTGGATTTAATGCGAGAATAATGTTGATAACACATAGATGTTTTAGTTGTTGATAAGTAGCACCTATCCTAAGTTAAGGATTTTTCAGTTTCCCATGCTCTGTCAGCAGGTGTACAAGAAGCTGGGAGGGAGCATGGCCAGGAGAGCCGACCCGAACTGGCCAAAGGGATATTCCATACCATAGAACGTCATGCTCAGTATATAAACTGGGGGGAGTTGGCCAGGAGGCACAGATCGCTGCTCGGGCATCGGTCAGTGGGTGGTGAGCAATTGCACCGTGCATCACTTGTCGTTTCTTGGAGTTTATCTTTTATTTTATTATATTCCTTTTCATCATTATTATTATTATTATTGTTGTTATTATTATATTTTATTATTATTGTTAGTATTAAATTTTATTTTACTTTATTTATTAAATCATTCTTATCTCAACCCACGAGTTCTACTTTTTTATTTTTGATTCTCCTCCCCCTCCCACTGCGGGCAGGGGGAGGGCAGTGAGGGAGCAGCTGCGCGGTGCCTAGTTGCTGGCTGGGCTTAAGCCACGACAGGGGGTTAGCCAGACTGTTGGTGTGTAACTCATTTGGAAGGCAGACCGTGCAAATCTAAGCATCAAAACTTTGCCCAGAAAAAAAGAAAATCCTTAAGAACAACCTGATTTTTAAAGGTGTCAGCCACTTAGCATCTCCCACTGACTCCAGTCCTGCTGATCCACAGTGCTTCTGATGATACATTACATGTCATCCCTCATGTGGCTGTTTAGAGCTGGATGTTTTCAGTATGACACATGGTGGGGCAAGTTGTAGCATGCAGCAACTATGCAAATATACTTCTAGGTAAATTAAACGCTTGCCTTTATATGTGCAATTTTTTATATTAAGTTATATTTATAATTAGCTGTGTAGTACTAAGTTTGTTGGAGTACAGACCTAAGGTCATACTGTCAAAGCCAGTAGATGCTTGAATGAATGCATAGACCTTTGCATGTGAGAAATAGGGGAGAAATGTGGGCTATTCTGGGTGTACAAATTCCACTTGCAGCCTCCCACAATCAGCTTTCCTGCCAGAAGTCATTTAATCACATCTTCACACACCTACAGTGCAGGAGGCATCACCTGAACCAGTTGTCTACACTCCCTTTAGTATCATAGGAAAGAGAGAGTCACTTCTCATGAGTGACTCGCCTGGTCCACTTTAGACATTGAACTTGGGATCACACCTACTTTTCTTAGGAACTTGATGTCATTTTCATTCCTGGCAAAGATAAAGACCAGGATTCCCTGTACTGTGAAACCCAACAAAAAAGCTGGTCCCATGGATGGAAAAGAAAATGTACTGGCAGATAATTAATGAGACAAATATCATCTACAATTTACCTTCACAAACTTCTCAGAAGGAGCAAAACATCCCACGCAGAGGGACATCAGGATCCAACCCCTGGCGTGGCTGCTTTTGGATGGGTTCTGGGTCAGCTGCTTGCATATTTGACAATAGATTTCATCCCTGAGATAGGAACAAAAAAAGCATTAGAGTTAAGGAGGTGGTGGTTTTCAACACAGAGAAAGAGACAGGCCCTGTCTGCATGCGGTTGATAGTTAAAAGTTCATTTTAGCATCACAAGGATGTTAATTTAACTGCCCTGATGGTTGCAGTGTCTCTAAAATGCCATCCATCGCCAGTCCTATAACGTCCACCGAGTCTTCCCTGTGCTTCAGCTGAGATTTCCCACAGCTGACTGACACTGCTTAGAGAAGGAGGGAAATAAAAGGGAGTCTCAAGGTTCAAGGAAGCTCAATGTCACCTCTGGATGATGGAATCTATTCTGGCTTCTTACAGACATTTCCCAGTAATACCAAGAAAGTCTCCTAAACTAACTTTCATAGAGGGCCATCAGCTGGGAATATTCATTTGCTGGAGCTATCAGCTCTGGTGGAGGTCAGGGTTTTTCCACCTCTTACGTCCAAACAGGCACATGCATTGACAGGTGTCTCAGTTTGGGATTTAATGTCCACTTTGACTTTGACCTTAGTTTTCTACATGCAAAATGAGGAATAACAGTACTTCCTCATCTACAGGGGAGGCAACAAAAATGTTAGCCAACCTGTTATACTGACAAAACCCATGGGAAAGCCCATGGGATAATAATGACGTCTGCCTTCAGAGCAGGCTTTGTGCAGAAACGTAAGGATAAGGTTTTCGTGGTGAACTGGGAGAATAAAATGAAAATTAGAGAAGCTGGTCATCAGATGAGGATGACCACTGTTCCTGGAGTGAGCAGATAGGTGTGAGTGAAAAGAGCATGAGATTACATAAACGAGGACTGTATTATAACACGCACATGTATAAACGGGCTAAACCAAAGGTGTGCAGTTGGCCTTAATTTGGCACTTTCCGATTTTTGAATCCTTAATTTAGCAACTGAAATGAGTTTGAGTTTTTCATTAGTATACCATTACAAATATTCACACCAACAAAAGAGATCTAAACAATCAAATAGAAAATGAAGGGTAGTGAACAACAGGAGTGAGCATTAAAAAACCAATCCAGTAGCCACTAACACTTTCAGAAGCATTTGAGTCTGTCTTTGTGGTCTTTCCATCAGGCCTGATATGGATAGTAAGGAACATGATCCATCCCAGCCCATATTACACAACACAACCAGAAAAATGATATAATGAGAGCCTTGTAAAGCTGCACACAATATCAAAATCATTTGGACAATAGCTCAAGGAAGAAAGAATGACAAGAATGGCATGTTTATGCCTTTGTCTTGATTTCTAACCTTAAAGCTGGCCTGAGGATGCCATTACCAATAATGAAATGGAGCTTCTCCAGGTTGGAGGTGGGTCGGTCTTCGAGCATGCTATTACCCTGGAGCGTGGACTCACCATCGTGAAGTCTCTTTGTCACCTGCCAACCAGACGCATTGCTCTCTTTCAGTACAGCCAGTTACTATGTCCCCCACCCCCCACCCCATCCCAAATGTGTGGTTCTCCCCAGGAGTCTCCTGAGGAGACTCAGGAGGGGTCTCAGAAGTTCTTCAATCTAGCACTTTATCAGTGATGGGAGGGTGCGACCTTGTTGGCTTTAATCACATACAAGTGAAGCTGAAAATTGTCCTGTTTAGTCACACTCCCACCTGCTTGGTCTTTGCCCAGGGTTTCTACAATGGCACCATTGCGTCCCAGCTCTGAGCTGGTCCTGCAGCCAGAATAGGGCCACCAATGATCTCTGGAATAACCCCAGCTTATTGCCAAGGAAGGCCTGTCCCTTTAACTCAGTTATACTAAAAAAATCATTAAAACACTGTCAGAATGGACCCACTCCCCGTGCTAATGATGCAGCCAAGGGCACATAAGCATGGTGCTGCTTGTGAAAACAGGGATGGCATTCGTCCACCTACCAGCTCTCTGTCTCAGCTAGCCAACCTAGTCTCCATTTAGAGCCGCTGGAGAAAGACAGGCATTTCTAGAGTGCTTTCAGAGCCACACTAGGGTAAGCCGTACTGGGTCCTATTTCTCCCCACTGACCCTAAAGGGAAGGAAGGTGACTACCTCAGGGAGCATTTTTACGCTCTCAGGCAGCTACAGCCAGGTGAGAAGGTGCCTGCTCTGGAAGTGGACGCGGCAGTGTGTGAAAGAAGACTGAATCCACGTCTTTGCATTGTTTTCATCCCCCCACCGCCCAAAAGATTTACTGCTCCTCACTCTTTTGAGATGGGATTTTCAAAAGCCCTCAGCTTGGGCTGACTGCTCCCACGGGGAGTTTTGCCCCTGGCAGTGGAGAGGAGCAGAGGATGGGCGAGATCCCCACCTCTGCTACCCACGCCACGGTGGAGGGCAGGAAACTAAAAGCAGGGATAACATTCAGACCATCGCAGAGTGGTGAGAGGTATCGGCAGCTAGATGGAGGGCTGCGAAAGAGGGGAGGGAAGGTGCCGGATGGATGGAGAACGGGAGCCGAGGGGAGGCCGGCGCGAGGTGCGGAATGACTCAAGGAGACACGGGAAGCCAACCTTTCCCCTTAAACACTCCTTAAATCTTTCAGGCAGAGAGACAGGTAGCGCCAAACCCAGAGGAGGGCTGGTTCTATGTTGTCTAGGGAAAAGCAGAAGAGAGTCAGAGAGGGCTGCAGACAATCCAACGGCACTTGTGCTGCCAGGCGGCCAAGCGTCTCCTCTCACCTCCTCGGTCAGTTTGGATTTCTTCTTGAGCGTTAAGGAGACCAGTTTGTGCCGCACACTGTTCTTCTTGTGCCCATCAATGTGAGTACTCTGCAAAGCAAGAGGCGCGGATGCAACGCGGTGAGACCCAGAGCCCTGCCGAGTACGTGCTCTCCCTGCCTCCCCCGGGCTCCTGCAAAAGACCATTAATCCTGGGCAGAGTGAGCTATTGCAGAGGCTGGTGGGAACCAGAAGTGTGGACCCATATTCCCGTGCCCCCCGATAACCCAGGTCTGGCTCTGAATTTTGTAGATACTCTCTAATCAATGAGCCTCCCTCAGATCAAAATTACATATTGGGGACGAAAAAAGTTATGTTGAATACACGGCTGACTCCCAGTCAACCTAGGTCCACCCAGTTCTGCTGTATACCATTCAGCCTTGTTCCTACGTTGCAAATGAGATGAGCAAGGCCACTCTCTGAGACAAGCCATTTGCACAGCAGGTTCGTGAGCTGAAAGTCATCTAGGCAGAGATTCATGGACAGGTAGTGAAACTCATTGTGGTTTCATCACTGTTAATCAGCTCTGTGCTCTATCAGAATTCCCAGAAGAATAAATTTGAGGTAGGACAGACCCAGGCACTGAGTACCTATCATCAAGTTACTGTTGGCTTTCTATTTTTATACCAAATTTATGTCAGCTGTGGGATTAAAATGGCATGGAGAATCACTTGTGATTTTACACCAAATCAACACTTTGACTCCTGCAGATGTGATGCTTTGTATCCATTATAAAGCCAAGTTGCTACTGTAAACCTGGGTTTCTGTATCATCACACCCAGGGTCAGCTCAGACATCTCTCTGCACTGTTGTGCACTCTGCAGAGCAGGCATAACGACAGAGAAAAATGACATCTTAAATCTTCCTTCTCTTCCATACTACCTGATGTCTCAATTGGCCAAAATATGCCTTTTTGTAATAAACAAGCAGGAAATGATGGGTAGAAGGAACGAAAGGTGATTCTTGGTGTATATTTTCACTGAATTACAATCCAGATGGGGCTACTCTCCTTCTCAAGTTATTCACTGAAAGTGCTGAATGATATCACCGTCTCTAAAAACTTGGAGATTTGTTAATTTACATCTGAAAATGCCTCCAGGGCTTGTCAAGATGATACTACAGGAAACTTCTTGAAAATGCAACAGTGCCATCTAGAAAATGCCAATAACAGGTAATATCTTGTCTGGTTGAATAAAGTAATTGCCAAAGATTAAAGCAAATCAGTGCTATGGACAGTGATTTATCCTGATCAACATCTTATCTGGGAAGGGTCCTAAGATGAAGTCCTCCAGTGACATCCCAGAATGCACTGAGGATGCAATAGGAATTGGTTGGGGTTTTTTTTGTTGTTGTTGTTTTTTTTTTTTTTTTTTTTTTTTTTCATTTCCGCAGCGTAATCTCCTGGTAACTCTTTACTTCCTGCTCCAAGATTAAGGGCACGTTTTTAATTTAGTCTTTTCTGACCCCGGGCAGATCAAAAAGAAGTCTCCAAGTGACAGACCAATGACACGGGACATTGCATTCCCCCCATGTGTTTCTGCCCTGTGAGGTGGAGGAGAGAGATCAAAGCCCTGTGAGAGATATCAGGGCACTTTCCTTACTGTAATGCTGGGGAACATTCAGTTCTCCTTGTGAAGAAGAAGGGACAAGATCAACACATGACACACGGGCAATTGTCCCGTCATAGCATAATTGCAAATGAAGACAACAAACTGCCTGCAGCAAACCCCACAAGTTGTTTCTTTCCAACGCCTTTCAATATCCAAAAGCTAATAATAGTTTCTCTTTTACAGCCACAGCAGTTACCTCTCCTTCTCCCTGCAGAGCCTGCAGTTCTTTCTTATATGTCTTTTTCCCAAGGGTCTCATAGATTTTTGTCATCACCGGTATCTTCTCACCACCATCACTCATGGCTGTGTGATATTTCGGCTCAGGGAGGTCTCCCATGAAACGGAGGATAGTGATCCATACAGCAAGTGCTGCCTATTTGAAAGGAAAGATTAACTCCATTAGCCTGCACCAGGGCAGTGGAGGGGGTGGTCAAGCCATGCTGAATCCACTAGGATTGCCACTGTGGTGTCTCCGTACATCTGCAGGAGATAAAACATTTTCCTGCATCACACATAACAGTTTTGCCTGCAACGTACACTTCATCTGAACAAGCCGGGCAGGCTGGTGGCTGGGACCACAAATTCAGGCTCTGTGTTCATGCTGTCACGAGTGTGTCTGTGCACCCTACAAGAGGTTTGTTTCTTGGCCAGGAGATGCCAACCTTATAGAGGGGCAGCGACTGGCAGCTCTTAACCCACTGCAGAGAGGAAGGAGAACCGCAGTGAAGGCGAGTTCATGGCCAATGTAATGTTCTTTATAGCCATGCAGGTTCAGTACAGTTCTGCTCTTGTACTGCTGGCTACAGACCAAGTGTTTCTTCTCTGCTAGCTCTGCACTGGTGCATATGACAAGGTAAGAAGCAACTTTTCCAGCTGCCAAGTAGCTGCTTTACAAGCGGTACTCGCTCAACAATTTTTATCATCCATGTCCTGAGCCTAGAGAGCTTCATTAATTGTCTTAACACAAATATCAAGGTACAGAGATGGACTCACCCCTCTACTGCTACATCCCTCTAACGCTTGTTGTCTTGTCAGTGCTCAAAGGATGCTGGTGGGACAGTGTCCGCTGGCACACGTGCAGCAGATGAGGGCTGTGCTCTCCACCGAACCACGAGCACACCAGTGTATCCCAAAGGGAAACTGCTGGTGCCCTTTGGCTGAAGGGTTCCCCAGGCTTGCTCCAACCCACCCTGCCCTGCTCGAGGCTTTCCATCCCCTGCCTCACCAACTGGTCTCCTTCATCCTCATGGTACAAGAGAGGCTGCTTGAGAGGCCGGCGGATGTAGGTGTGTGTTGTCGTGCCCTGGAAATACGTGGCAGCAAACTTGGCAAATTTGTACTCCGAGAGATCTTCCTCCTCTTCCTCAGGGAGAGGCAATGCTGCATCCAGGTCCTCTTCCTCCAGCTCCTTCTGTGCTCGCTCAAGATCCTGGTGGGGAAGGACATGTCAGGCACCCAGCATGGCTTTAAATACTGAACTACCCTTTTCTTTGGGGGCTGACTTCTGTCCATCTGATTTCCAACCCAAAAGGAAAAGCCAGCTGGAGGGAAAATCATGAAATATAACTCTGGAGCCCATGCAAAGCCCAAGTCCTGAAGGACATGCCTGTGCCCAGGAATGTCCCCAGAGCAGTGGGAGAAGCAACAAGCATGGCCCCACTCATAGCATGGGGAAAGGGTGTCCAAGAGCTAAATGCTGTGAGCTGTGATGAACCATGAAGAAAAAGATCTCAAAGGCCACGGGTCCTCGATGATCTTATAGTGAGTGATATTGCTCTCCTCCATTCCATGGCCCCAGAGAAAGCCTGCAGACTGCCTGCCTGTCCCCAGCCACAGCACGGTAACCCTCTGGGGCTACACAGAAGAGCCTGGTCTTGAAGGAAGCCTTCAGAGACCCACTTTTGTATTGCCGTACACTCCCCTGACTCATTAATGTGTTGCTAAAGCCTTCCATGTGATAGCCAGGCTTGTGTATGTCTCCAGTACCTCAAAGCCATTGGGTGCCTGTCCTTCCTGGCCAGGCAGGGAGGAGGTCGTCCCCAGGAATCCAAACATTTTGTCCACCATTTCCGAGTCGTTCACTGGCTCGTTGCGAGCTTTCTCCATTTTTTCCAAGAGCTCTTTCTTCCGACGTGCTTCCTCTTTCTCCTTTACTTCTCTCTCTGCATCTTCCCGCGCCAGCTGGGCCAGACGTACCTGCAAGAGGACAAGTACCATGAGTGAACTGCTCCCTCTAAAGAGCCGGCACTAAATTCTGCAGGGCCTGGCTTTAGAAAGGCAGACTGCCCCGTGCTTGGGGCACTATACCGTCATCGTGACTTGGAGCAAATCAGTGACATGTCCATGCCTCAGTTTCCTAACTGCAGAGGGACAAAGCAATAACATTTTTTCCTTCCTTAGTGCCTGTTTAGGGGGCTTGGTGCGTGCACAGAGACTCTCACTAACCTTATTTTTTTTCTTTTATACAACAACCCTGTATGTGCACACACACATAGTGTCCCAGTTCCCCCTTCAGCCTTTATACAATAGCAAAAGCAAGTGAATAATAACTGTAATCTCTGGCATTCTTGTGCAACAGATCAGAAATTCTGGAGCGGCTTCAAACTAGTTAGAGCATAGAGTACTTTGGTGAATTAAATACAAACCGGTCAAGCAGGGCAGAAATCCCTTAGATATTTTTGGCATTCCCCCTCAAAGGAGCAAAACCAGTCCCTGGAAAATAGAGACAGAGCCCCAGAAAGAAATCAGTCCCTGCATACTTGGTGCTTCTTTTCTGCTTCCTCTTTGGCTTTCTTGGCACTCATCTCCTTTCGGAGCCGTTCCTCTTCCGCCAGCCGAAGTTTCTCTGCTTCCAGGCGTCGATGATACTGGGGGAATAAACAAAAGATCCCTTCTGAGTACACATCTACTTATTTTTTAAATTATTTTTTGCTCTTTAAAAGACAATCCCATGAGCACGTGATGCAGAAGCATGTTTATTTCCCCTCTCCCCACCTCCGTTTCCCACGACCGACCTCTTTTCCGTGGTACTTACTTCCCCCCGCAGACGCTTATACAGCCTTCGGGCGATCATGCCCCGGGCATATGCCTGGACGGTGAGGACAGCCCAGAGGCGGTGGCGGAAAGCCCGACGGACCAGGTAGCCCCGGCACCGTGCCTGGAACTCGATGATCCGCCGGCGAGCCATGTGGTACTGCTTGTGGAGCTTGCGGGATCGGTAGAGGGCCTGCAGCCTCAGGAAGCCGATCCGCATCTGCAAGAGGGAGCAGGATGAAACCACCCCGCCACCCCGGGGCTCGCCCACCGTAAGCAGATTTCCATCGCTAATCTCCTTCTGGCACAGCTGTAAACAAGAGCCACTGAAATCAGCCCCCACCAGGATAAGCCTTTGGGAGGGAGGTTCTCCAAGAGGGTGGAGGAATGAAGCCCTCCGGCTGCTGCACTGATTTGAAGCCCAGGAAGGACAAAGGCAGCTTCTTCGTCACTGAGTCCTACAGATTTTCTGCCCTCGAGAGGCCCCAGGGGGTCTGGTTGGTCATTTCAAGGTAGCCACAAGCCACAAGGGTTGCTGCCATGGAGGTCCAGCATCTGCAGACCTCCTGCCTGACAGCCAAGGTGCTGTTTCATGGCAGGAGGCAGCATTCTGACCAGCCTGGAAGTGGCTATTCCTACCAAGCTGCAGGCTTGGAGGATGATATTGAGACACTTTAGACCCCAACACACTTCCCAAATGACCCGCTGTTGAGTGAGAGCCGGCTGGGACAGGGAGAGAAGAGGGCCATGGACTGGCCTGGGGAGAAACCCAGATACAGTCCCCACCTGGAGATGGAGTCTGTTTTTCATAGGAAGCTTCTCTTGAGTTTTCAGTCACCTGGAAACTAGGGGAAGACTTTTGAAACCCCAAGTGACCAGTTGGTGGAATGGATGGGGAAAAGGACAGCTAGAAGGTGGTCAGGTGCTTTCTTCAATGAGAAGGCAAAGCAGCAAGAGCAAACCTCCGTTCATTGCTCCAACTGATAAAAGCCAACCCCATCCCCTCCTCCCAGTGGGGCATTTTGAGCCAGGAAACTCTTACATATGTCCCAGATGAAAGAGGTAGGAAGGCAGAGGTGTGAGGAAGCACCCCCGTACTTACTGCACCATAGTTCTTCCTGCAGTTATGTCCGCGCCAGTATCTCTGAATCATCAGGACTGAATTTCTCACTTTCAGGAAATTGGACCTGCAAAGGCATTTCAATCACTTGCCTCTGCGGTTTGGCTGCAAGTTATCATCATCTCCTGGGCCTCATTCTTTGGAGATTTGAATCTGAGCAGCCACGTGGAGCAAACACTGCGGTTTTGCCCTGAAAATGTCTCCTCCCCCAACTCTCCTCACTTTCATAAAAAGATCTGTAGGGACTCCCTCTCATACGTCTCTGCAGGCAGGTTATGGGAATGGGCAGAGCAGGAGATGCTGAGGATGGTCCTTTCCTTCCCCCTGCTCTGCACCCTCCTCTTGCACCTGAAATCTCTTCCCTGCCTGCTCCCCCCACTTCAATCCTGGCACCTGAAAATGGATTAAATCTCACCCAAAAGATCAAGAGCAAGCTTCAGCAACACCGCCCTGCTATCCTCATCTGCTCCTCCCATCCGTCTTAGCCTGGCCTGGTTCTACCTGTAGACACCTCGGAGACAATTGCATTGGAAGGGCTTGGGGGTCTCACTAGGATTACTGTGGGAAAGATTGCTGAGTTACCTAGCACGTGCCCTTTCTGTAAAGCCTAAGGCACAACCTGAATCACAGCCATGGCTCGGACAGTCAAAGAGCCCAAAGCCCTGAGAACTGTCCCTCTTCTGTGGGTGAAGCTTGTCCTTGGCCGCGGCTCCCCCTCTTCTTCCAGAACTGTGCCATGAGCTCCCCATGGGCTACCTGGCCCCCACTCAAGTCTGGCAATGAGGTTGCAACTGGGAGAGTCCTGAACCCATCGGGCTCTGGGGAGAGCAACAGTAGTCACAGTGGATGACCCAGTGGTCCCATTGCAGTCTTGTGGGGTTCCCCATAGACTGGAGGCTCAGCGTTGCCTTCAGCAGGCTCAGAGTCCCACTGATGCATTGTCATAGCAAACATCAGCTCCCCTGAAGACAGAACAGGGACAGAAGGTACTATTCTGACCATGTTTAAGGCAGAGAGATAACACGTTTTCCTCTTCTCTCCTCTACTGTTTTCCTCTAATACTTGCTGCACCTGAGTGCCAACACTTCAGGGCTCCCCTCCTCCCAGCTGCAGGCCAGGCAGGTCAGATGGGCACGGAGGGAGAGATGCATCCCACAGGAGCCGCTTGCTGGGTGAAGCATCCCACATGGCCCACCTCCCATTTGGCAGTGGGGCTCATACCTACCTGTCTTTAAACCCACGGACCACCTTCTGGATGAGGATGACTTTGTCTGTGATGGCCTTGTCTCTCTCAATCTCCAGCAGCATGTCGTGGTGGTCCTGTGGGACAAAGTGACACAGCAGCCATGTCTCAAGCTCTCTATCTGCCTGACATGTGGCAGGAGGGATGGTATGAGGCCCTTCCCCAGAGGAAATGTCCAAAATAAACTCTTGGGACATTTTACATCCCACCTACTCACTGGGGAAATCCTAACATAAACCCCAGTGATTCTACTGCCTTCATTCCTAAATGAACCAGAGCATCCAGAAGCTGCATATACAATACTTTGTAGTCTGAAAACAACCAAATTGTGTTGCCCTTCCATGCAGAGCTCCCTGCTAGTGCTGTCAGCCATGGGAGTAGTTCCCGGCACCAATGGAGGTTTGGGAACAAACTCCAGGCTACCTGGGTCCCATCATTCCCTCTAGCCAAGGCTGCAACGCCTCCATACCCTAAGAAGAAAACAGCTCCCTGAAACACTGGATTTCCTTGCCCCGAGGCTTTCAGATGCACCAGTCCAAGCCCTCTACTGATTCCTCCCATGCCGTGTGTAACTCGGCTCTCTTTCCCGGCTGCGGCACGCTGAGCCCTGCTGTGCTGGGTGCAGCAGAGACAGCTCCGCAGGTTTCCTGCTTTGCTCAACCTCACGTGGCCCCTCGGGGCCTCCCAGTTTCTCAGTTTCCTGCCCTGACAGCTGTGAGATCTTGATAACAGGCTCTGGAAAGAGCGACTAGTGGGAACAGCTTCTAGGGAAGAGATGGGGCTGTTTGTGCTGGCGATGGTGTTGGGGGTGAATTTGGGTATGAGCGGTCAGGGTTTACCGCTGAGATTTTGACTCGAGAGAAGCCTTTGCTTACAGCCTGGTTCCTGGCCAGCTCAACCTCACCTTCCCACAGCAACATAAGAACGGGTTTGTAAAGAGACATGAGTGTGAATGGGGCTGCAGGGGACCTGCAACATCGGGCTGGACTGATGCAGAAAGGGATGCTCTAGGTATGCCTTGGGTTGCTCAAGGACATGCTGAAAGCAAAGCGAGCCTGTTGGGCTCTCGGTCCCTCTCTCTGCAGGGCTCTGCGTGGACGTCCTTCCTGCTGCTGTGCTTTTTGGGTGAAGGCAGGAGATGAGGTTGAGCGGCTGAGCCCAGGAGGGAAAAGGCCGTGCGCTGTATGTGACTATTTCTGCGTCCGTATGGGTATGTGCATGCATCAGTGCTGGCAGAGTGTCAGGACTTCCTCCTGCCCACTGCTTCCTAAACTGGCCCCAAATATCCTGCCTTGGCCCAGGCTCTACCCGCTGCCACGTCAGCCCAGAGACCATGGGAAAGGGTCATGTTTTGTGATGGAAAGGGAATGGTAGGAGACCCCTTTGCAAGGCAAGGGTCCCAGATGGCAGGGGGGATGTGGAGAACCACCTACCTTCAGGAATATCTTTGTCTTGCCGATCTGCCAGTCATCATCCTTCCCAAGCACTGCTTCAGCGATGCGCTGGCACGTCCCACGCAGGTCGCCCTTGTAGGAGAGGGGGTGGGATTCACCAGGACCAGTCTCACCCATTGTTCCTTTCAAGCCCAGAAGGGACCTTTTCTGGTCCCAATTCCAGCAGTTTTCTACTAATGAGGTTCCCAGGGCTTTACTGTCACCACATAAAAGGTGAGTGACAGGGACAGGCTGAACACAGATACCTGTCCCTGCCAGCCCTGTAACCATTTTTCCTTCACTTGGAAAGCCCAGAGCACCACTGTAACATCTGGGGATCAAATGTTGCATAATAGCTTTTGGAGAGAACGCACACCCCATAAACATCTCTGGAAAGCCCAGCAGAGAGCGATCGTTACCTGTGGAAGAAGATGCTCACCTGCTTGTATGCTGGCTTCACCCCAGGCATGAGTACCCGGTACCGGTCCACGAACTCCACAAACGTGTAGCGGATGGGGTAGCCGGCTCGACGTATCCGGATGGTCTCCATCATCCCTGAGTACCTCAGCTGACGGACGCACAGCTCCCGGTCAAAGAGCTGGGGAGGTTACAGGACATGGTGGTTTGATTACACACCTTGGCCTGGATTGGCCATAGGAAGAGTGGGGACACTGAAGATGTGTGGGGCAAGCAGGTCAGGCAACCACCCAAATCCTTCACTTGGGGACCCAAGGCTGTAGGACTGTTGGCTGTCATGGGCCTGATCCTATGAACTGCTGGCTGTGTTGGACTCACTACGTTTCTTTAATTCCTGGTTGCAAGACTGGATGTGTCCTACACATTACACAAAGGACTGAGAAGAGAACTGGAGAGCACAATGCAACAGCGAACATCACCTTGGGAAAATGGGCAGCCATGCTGCATCTACAAGGGTCAAACCATACAGTCACCTTCGCAACGACCACTCATGGTCATTAACTTCTGGCCGCCACTCTGAGCTTTACCAGCGTGATCACAGCACTCCTGTACGGGCAGGGCAGTGCCGTTTCGCAGGCAGAAGCAGCACAGGACCTTATCAGCGAAGCCTCAGACACTCAAAGGTCTTAGGGTGCCTACACCAGTTCATCTTAGGATAGGTGACTCCCCGAAGTCACACAAAGGAAGAGTGCAGCCTTGGAGATGCTGGAGTCCTGAGATAAGCCTGTTATCATCAAACCACCCTGTCCAGGAGGACATCCGAGGAACTTAACAGGTCAGAACTGAGACCAGCTGAGGGTTTCAGGGAAAGGACAAATCTCAGACCAGCATCTATGGCTGCTCCTGACAAGCAACGGACAGTTTGAAGGCCAGGCAGCAGACATAGGTAACCCAGTCCTTGCAGATGTTTGCTAATAAACTTGGCTGCTCTCCCTTGCTCTGGGTGCCTCAGCGTGGGTAATGAGAGACGCTGCTAGATGGGCAGATCTGCTGAAGCAAAGGGGGGTTCAGGAAAGTCTCTGTCACTTTGTCACTCTGTCAAGTGCATTGAGGAGGATTCTGGAGCCCCTGAGAGGACCCTCTTGCAGCCTGATGTTGTCTGCAGGGAGCATCCAAAAAGTGTTCAACCCAAGTGTAAAATAAAGGCGGATGCGGCGTGGTGCTGGCACACCGCAGAAAATGGGGACAGCAAATCCCAGCCTGGGCCAAAGAGTTACTGCCAGGGTGTTATTCATCTGCCCCCCCTTCAGCTGTCTAAAATGTGGGCATCTGTGCATGTACAGATACGAGCATCTGAAATGAGAGTCACCTAGGCTCTCACTGAAGTGAGTCAGGAGAGATATAGGTATGTGCCCGTATTTCAGATATCCCTGTATCTCAGATGCATCTCCTGGGACAGGAGGATCTGCTGTATGGATGCATCCATCTCCCCTTCCCTTCGACTAGCTTGTAGGAGCCATCAAAGTCGGATGATGCTACTTTCTGCCTTTTCCTCACCGACTTTGGTCTCAAGCTGTCCCTATCTAAAGTGGGTACTGGGGACAAGAAAGGTGCAGAGGAAAGAGGTGTGTGTTGCTCTGTCTCCCCTGCCATGAAGCAGAAGGGTATGTGAGAGGCTGTGGGCTTGCAAATAACCCTCCAGAGTTTGTAGGGCTAGTTCATCACATATATGGGCAACTATGAGCTCCTGGCATCAGGCCCTGAGGAGGCGCAGACTGCTGGAGACAGTTTTGACTTTCTTTGCATGGTTTGTCACCTAATTCATCCCATGCGTTTCTCTTGGACTAACCAGAGCAACGCTCAGAAACAGCAGCGTGGGATGATGTACAGACCCAGAGAACTCCAGCCAGCATCCGGATGCAAACAATTTTTTTTCCCCCAAAGCACATTTTAGAAGGAAGCAAAAGCTTTAAAATAACATAAAGTAACAAACAGTCAGGACTTTCCACTGACCTTTCACTTCCCACCATCCCATTTCCTATCACTATCAGTACACTTTCCTTCAAAGCCAGGGACAGAAAATGAACTCCCAGAAAATGTTCTCTTTTGCAGTCACACTGCACAGCTCTGTTTACCACTACCCGGGGTGTTTTTTTCCTTTGTATTATTAAACCATGACAAAAAATAAATTTAGCAAGAAATCACATTTCATATCATATAGCACTACAGTCTCTAATTCAGCGTTAGCTCGTCCACTCATTCCTTTAATGGGGAGCTTAATTTCTCTTTGCCCAATTCTTACAAACTTATAGCTGTTTTTATGTCCCACTGAAAGTTTTGTAGATAAATGGCTTGGACAGAGACTTCTGGCTTAGCGCTTGCAAGAACTGATGAAATACAGACTTCCTGCACAGGACACAAAATGCCAGACCGAATCCCAGACACACAGGTGTAAAAGCAGCTCAAAGTCAGGGCATTGGGAATAATTTGTTGACATCAGTTCAGGATGTACATCTATTTCTCAACATCACCCATGCTTTTAAAGGTGGTCTTGTTTAGATCTCAGCTCAGATGATAATCTCAGATCACACATATTGTTAAATATTAACCCAAAGTATTCCATTAACATGCTATTAGGTGCCTTTTTCTGCTCACTAAAATCAGGATAAAGGCACAGTAAACTGCTCTGAGAGAGCCACCAAACCTTTGGCCCTGCATCATATTAGGTTCACTGAACAGCAAAAATAAGTTTCAAACAAACACTGCTTGTACATAACAGCTCTGAAATTCAGTATTTTATGCTTTTTTGCACTCAGTTGAGCTTTACTAACAAACACTGACTTTAGATAAAGCTCCAGCTCTGGCTAGATTAACCGCTACTGAAGTGCAAAGACCTGGGCAAAATGATTCACAGAAACAAACAGCTGAAATTATTATTAAATAAAGCTCTTCCTCCTCAAGCAGTATCACTATTAAGAGTGGTGAGCAGCTAACAGCACCAGGGTCCAATCCTGCAGGGTGCTGACAGTGGGATCGGGATGTTCAGCACCCGCCTTATTGTCTGCCTTTCGCTGAAAAACTCAGAGTCCCCTCTGTGAGCAGTCTGTGGTCAGGGGGATTTACAACCATCTCCTTCCCTTTCATTTGCTCCTTAAAGTTTGTCCCCGGAATGTTTGTTGCTTTTGAAGCAAGTCCCTGGGAACCAAAGCACAAGAACTCCTCTCACCGTTCCTCTGTGCTATTTTGCCTCTTGTTTCTCTGCTTTTAGAACTGTGCTTTTGCAATTTGTGCAAAAATATAGCTGTCGAAAGGATCAAGCGGGGTGAAAACGAGTGAGATC
This sequence comes from Aviceda cuculoides, assembly GCA_035590195.1. Lineage (NCBI taxonomy): Eukaryota > Metazoa > Chordata > Aves > Accipitriformes > Accipitridae > Aviceda > Aviceda cuculoides. The sequence goes on from JAVJGG010000027.1 coordinate 23,233,334, forward strand.
CCTTGGGAGCAAAGATTTTGTAGAAAACACCCATGGGAAGGGGAATCACTTTTAGAAAACATTGAACCCTGCCATAGAACTAAACCCAGGGCTCTACAGCTCAGCCTAAGTCTCTGGTAGGGAGGTGCCTACCCCCGATGGAAATTCAGAGGCATTTCCTATAGGAGAAAGTGCTGCAGGGTGAATTCCTCTAGGTCATCCTTGGGAAGAAAGGCAGGGCCAGGAGCTCCCCTCTGCAAAAAGTTTTGGGGTGCTGTTGGATCGCAAGGCAAAGTGCCTGATTTTGCCAACCCTTTGGTGACTCCCTCTCTTGCTGAACAGGCTGTGGGTTGGTTTTTGAAGCACCCGGGCTCAATCCTGACTCCACGGACACCCGAAGGGGTTTCGCCATAAGCTCCAGGGCAGAGTGACTGGCGGTCCCGTACGAAAAGCAACCCGGAGGGAAAAGCAGGACTTACCATGGGCTTCTTGTACTCATTGGGCTTGATGCAGCGGACAAAAAAGGGCTGGCAGACGCTGAGAGTCCTCATCAACAGCTCCAGGGACCGCTTGAACTGGCTGCTGAGCGTCGGCGAGCGCTTCCTCGTCTCCGCTCCCTGCAAAACCGCAGCGGCACGGGCTCAGGAAATGAAAGGATAACAGCGCTTTTCCCCTCCGGCCGTGTCCCCGGGAACCTCCGGCGAGAGCCGGGGCTGGAGGGGGGGAGCAGGGCCAGAGGTGGTTGAGTGTTGCAGCAGGAGAGGGGCAGGGCAGGGCTGGAGAGCTTGCGGTAGCCAGGCTCTAGCAACCTGCTCCCTACGCCTCTACCCAGGGAGGAAAAGCGCCGTGATTTAATTTCTCCTGCTCGGACCTCCCCGTGTGACTGGCAATCCCATCTGCCCTACGCAGAGCCACAAGGAAGATCTGCCGGTGGGAGCAAACGGCCCCTTCTGGGCCATCAGAAATCTCTGTATTGCAGCTTGGGGTGATGTATCTGCCCAGGGATGCTCCTCAGAAATGGTTTGGGCTTCCCTGTCCCCATGCATCGCAGAGTGGTCATGCCAGCCCCTCTGTCGTGGTTCCTCATGTCACGCTGAGCCCCTCCTGCTCCCTGGGGTGTAGGACCAGAGACCCATGGAAGGTAAAAAAACAAGCCAGGGACACTTTTGCTGCTGGGTGACTCTGCAACAGCTCCACAAACTTCTGGTAAGGTCTATATTCCTCAGCTAGTACTACAGGGAAGATTTGAGTTGTGTGTGGAAAAGAATATTAACTAGACTAAATGAGGTGGGTGTTCAGGGTGAATCAGGATGATTTGGAGTATTTAGCTTGGTTTAGCTCCCTCGGTTAAGTTAATAATCCAATCTCCATTTTGGGGCAAGTGTTTCTAAAGCAGAATGAAGATGTTTCCCTCAACAGCCCCTTCTCCCTGCCCTGGGAGGACCTTGTTAAACCACCTCCACACTAAATGAAGCCCCTAGCTCATTTTATGTGTCTGTCACTATTACCTGAGGTCATTACACACCAGTCACGGTGGTGCTGTCTGTCTCGTAGGGTCTGGTGTTCAGGGAGCCTTTGTGGGGCAGCAGGTACTGCTGGTGGGTTGGAGGAAGAGTTGGGCACCAGGATGCAACTCTCTCCAAATAAAAAACAGGGCAAACTGTGACATGACTAGCGACACAACCTGGTGGCTAGGGATTTCCCAAAGGGAAGATTTGAATGGGATTTTAATGAATTTTTCCTCCAAACCTCCTCTTCTTTACAGGTGGTTAAGCCATCCACGGAGTCACAAAGTCCCCATTTGCACTGGCCTTGCTGCTACATTTTGCAAGGTGCTGAGATTTATTTCTACTTTTACTGAAATCTTTTTGTGCGTTTCATTGTATAGTACTAATAACCTGTCAGATAACATACCCACTCCCCAAAACTGAGGAATTTCATAGAATCACAGAATAGTTTGGGTTGGAACGGACTACAAATATCATCTAGTCCAACCCCCTTGCCATGAGCAGGGAATTTGCACAGCTCAGGTTGGATACGATGTTGAGACAAACCCAATCAACGCAAACACAAAGTCATCATGGAATTCCAACAAGAGAAAACCCAGGTCATGCACACACCAGAAAAACCTGGCCTTGTCGAGAAGAGCATGGGGGACTATCAGTGATCTCTCCCAGCAAAATCCTCCCCAAAGGACAAACTGTTAACAAATCTAGATTAATTAATGGATGCAGCTGCTACCTGCAGAGCAGTGTAGAGTCTGGTGCTCACATTCTGTCATAGATTTGATGAAGAATAGGCTGTTTCAGCAAGAATCCTGGTTTGGATAGCTTCGATTAATGTTTTCTTATCACTTTGCTATTTATGTGCAAGGGGTCACCTCTGTGAAATGTGAAAGGACAGCCACAGGGGTTAGAAGCAGCAACAGACATAGGAGCAGGGCTGGAAGTTGGAAGCAACTGCATGTTAGCCAGGTTTGTCTATTTGGGCTTGGCTGGGAGAGGTCATTTTTCAGATGTGGTGGTAGGAAGGCTGGAAGACTTCGTACAAGGTTCTACAAGGGAATGCATGCGTGGTTTGCTCCCAGACAGTAAGACCTGCCTCTCTAGGTTGCCAATACCTTGCATTTCTTCCTTGCACGCCCCCAGCTCTGGTAAAAACCAGTGGTGTCATCTCCATCCTTACACGTGAGAGCTTTTTGCTGGGAGAGGCTGGTGGGAAAGGACAGCAGCCAGAAAGCAGCTTGTCTTCCTATCCAAATTGTCAGAGTGGTCTGGGCTCCTCCTGTCAAGACAGCACCATCCCACCCGTTCGCAGGCTTCCTGGGCTGACATTTGTTCACAGACCCCTCTCAATGGTGGGCACCAGCCACATGGGCACTAACCAGGCTCTCAGCTACACAACGAAGCCTCAGGCGAGGGATTTGCATCAACCTCCTCTTGCAGGGACAGGGTGACACCACTGAAGTCATCATGATTCCTATTCCTCCTGCCTCACCTCAACACCAGTGTGGGGAGAATCACACCTCTTCCCTTACTCCAACAAAAAAAAAACAAAAAAGAAAAAAAAAAAATAAGAGTGGAGCAGTCTGCCAACAGACTCCAGTGAGGCACTGAAAATACAGGTTTTACTGCAGAGGAGGAGCATTTTTTAGCTCAAAGCAGACCCACTCCCCATAGCCTGAAGCAGAAAAAGCTGAACACATTCTTCTTTTCCCCCGGCCAGACATGTCTTAGCTTTCAAACTCTGAGACTGTAGCATCTTTGGGACACAGACTATCTCTTCACTGGTGTCCGTACAGAGTCTAGTACAGAGGAGGACGTGACCTGTGTGTCATGGGGAAGGGCGAGCGGGATTCACAGGTGCTGTAGCCCAGGTTGGGGCACTGAGTGATCACTCAGCCCGTGTTCAGCAAAGGAAAAAAAGCAGAAGAGAAAAATAAGAAAAATAAGAGAATTACATGATTTACAAAGAAGCACCATCTCAGAAGAGAAGTTCAGAAAGATGTGCAGACCAGCATGACATTCAGACATGCTTCAATGCCACTTCTTTCTGCCATCTCAGGCCAGCCTGAACTTCAGAGGTGCAGATGCAATCATGGCTGTTTGCAGTAACGTAAAGACAAAAGTCAAGGCAGAACATCAGCAGCAGGACAAAAGAGGACGTTCCTCCAGCATGGGGTGTCTGAGATCCCCAGTGGCACAGCTGGAGCATTAGGCCATTTCCCACCATCTCTTTGAAGCTGTAAAATCTCCAGGGACCTACTCAGACTCCTTCCTTTGGTGTCTTGGACACGTTTAGGTACCTATCATGTGTCCAGGGCTGAGAAAGCAATAACCAGTTCACCCTATATCCGCACCCTGTGGGTTCCATTCATCCTACATTAAGTAGGATGGTCTTATACAGACCCAGAGTTCCAGCTAGGACAATCACTAGGTTTTTTTTCTTTGTAACTTTCAAACCAAGAAAACGAGAAGCAAGGAGGAAAGCAAGTACGAGGAGAAGTGTCACTGAGCCAGAAATGGTAGAAGTTACTCCTTCTATCCCTCTGCACCTTCCCCTTCCACTTTAAGGAGAAGGCTGCCTGGTGCACCAGGAGCACAGTGCTCAGCACCAGGTCTGCCGGGGAGATGGTGACCTGCTTCAGTGGAAATGCGGAGAGATGAATTACTTAAGATGAGTTAGGGAAGGAGAGAGAAGCATGTACCACCAGCAATACTTTGGGGAAAGGTTCTGGACAAAGGACTGTCCTCCCATCTCTTTAGGATGAGAAGGTCACTAAACGTGACATGCTGTTTATCAGCCTTTTTTTCTGAAGTGTGAGAAAAATGACGTTAGTTATTTTGTTATATGAAATGTCACTGGGGTGGCCTCAGGTGACCACTCAAAGTTGGGGCCCCCTCCCAGCAGGTTCTGCGGTGGCATATAGTGAAGAGACAGTCTCTCTCCTAAAGGCTGTGCAGTCTGGAAAGTGCCATCAGATGCAAAGTTGACATGGGCTGCGTAGCGGTGCCAAGTATCACTATTTTGAACTAAACCCCATTTTATAAAACTTACTAATGTTGATATATTTGGAAAATCTTTTTTTGGTTTGTTTCTTCCACCCTTGCCTCATTGCCTAACAATACAATAAATTATTATTCATTAGAAAACCTACAAAACACGAGGCTATAAAAACTATGACAACAGAAAAATTTAAAAAATCATCAGTGTTATGTCTCCCATTTCCCTGTATCTCCTGTTGTTGTCTTCAGAGAAAAAGGGTGGCCTGGGCATTTCTGATAGATTTTGCACAATTCTATCCTGGACTTAATCTCACCATATCCTAACTCGGTCAGGATTTTTTTTTTTTTTTGGTATGTGGCATTGGTACAATGCTAGAGCAGCGCCCAATGACACATTGAAATCCAAACAGTTTGCAATCATGATACGGAGGGGAAGGAGTCCAGCTCTGGAATGAATGACTTTAGGTCATTTTGAGTCAGATCCCCCTCATTGGAATTCCAAGTCCAAACATTCGAGACACTGCAGAGGTAAAAAGAGTTGAAATCCAGCCCCATGCAAGGATCTGAATGTTGAAAGTCAGGTCTCTCTCCAACAAAATCCTCTGGCTATTGAAAGATCGTCATGGAAATGTGAGCAGAGTCGCAAAGCTAACATCACAAAATCTTTACCACACAGTATACTACCCTATGGCCAAATATCTAGCAAGAAAGGTTTGGGAAGCTATCAGAACCAGTCAGGAGATGAGATGCAACAGAAAAGACCTAAAAAAGGTGCCAAAAGCCTGTTTCAATGACCATAGCAAAATTCAATATTAACCGTGTCTTCAAAGGCTTGGATTTGAGCTCTCCCCTGAACAAGAATTAACCCTGCTCTGAGAATGATGGCATTTCCAAGCAACTCGGAAATGCAATCCAGGAGTCTCTCTTCACACATGAATTGTCAGCTTCCTGCCCCAAAAAGGGCAGAACAGGGCCAGATTCGCAGTTGCAGGGAGGAATAATGTTCTACCAAAGCCAATGGTGGCACCATGACAAACAACAGCCAAATCCCACAAATGATCCATCTGAAGTTAATTAAAATTATTCAAATATCAGAAAAAAATCCTCAAAACTTTGGCTCGGGCTGGTTCTGATTTTATCCAAACCGAATTCCCATCATTAAAAAACTCTTCTGAGTTGAATACTAGAAATAAATGACACAGTCGCACACCTGTATCTATTCAACAAGCCATAAAAATGCTCTCCGTCACATAGGTCACTTGAAATGGATCCTCTATAGATAGTGCAGGAGGAGGAATAAACTGACAAGAGCAAAGCACAATCCTTGCCAAGGAGTGATGAATATACAACAGAGGAATTCATGTATTCAGTTTACCTTTGGTGTGGGTGTGGGCGACTGGCCAAATGTGCTGGATGCATAGCCACAGAGAAACTACATGAAGCATAGGTGAAAAAAAAAAACACAAAACAGAGACAGAGAAGAGCAAATAGTGAAAAGAAGGAATAACCAAAATGGGAGCCTGACATCATTAGTCTTGGAAGTCCAGCTGTTAAAGTATCTCTGAATAAAATGCATTAATTCTTAGATTTTTGTCTATTCCCCTCCTGGCTTTTCCCCTTCGTCTCCATGTTCACATCCCTGAAGCTCAGGGAACTGCCACCGTCCAGCTCTTGCCTCTTGGAAAGAACTCTTCTGCATCTGCATCTCACTCATCATCCACCCAATTTCAGCCATCTCCACTCCTCTCCCTCACAGACCCCTGCTCTCCTGCAATCGGTGCTCTCAACAGACAGCGGATGGGAAGATGCAAGTGAAAAGCAAATTTTCGCAAAACTTCAGAAGAAATCCCTCCCTTCCTCCCTAATTTTAATCCAACTTATCATATAGTTTCTGATTGGAAATTTCAAATTTTTGCCAAGGGGAAAGCCCCCAAATCTGCTGTTTGTTTCTCTCTTCAGTGATTTCCACCCCCTCTGCTCCTTCTACCTGTTACTCAAGCAAGCAGTGCTGTCAGACTGCACCGGCTGATTCCTCAGAGGAACAGTGTATAATTCCCACTAAATCCATCATTTCACCTGCAACCACTCAAAGAAACATTCTAATTCTGCCAACACATGCAGATAGACCTCCTCCATGACAGGCATGCACAAATCAGGCTGCACAGCCCCCTGTGCTCCAGCAATACCCAGTTCACCACACAGGTTTTGTTGTGCACAAGTATTAGGTCGTTCAGGGACCAAACAGTTACTACAATATTCAAATATACACTCTTGACTAGTTTCCAAACGTCTCTGATTTGTGGCTTTCTTAAGTTCCTGGCATATAAGGATCCCATTTGAAAGACTGAACGTAAAGCAGATACGGATTTGCTTTTCACTGACTCACAAAATCCTACAAACTTATCGATAAGCTCCTGAGGGCCAAAGGTTGGAAGCTGTGGACCAGAGTGCCTCATTATTTGATTTAGCCCTTAGCAGAGCAGCCACTTGTCTCTTTTTAAGGGAAGGTGTTAGATTTGATTGACCTGGCTGGAGTGTTTCCGGAAGGTTTCTCCATGGATTGCCTCACTGATGCTCGGGGAAGGTGCACACACTTCCAAGAAGAGCCTTTGCCCCAGCTCTTAGTTGCATGTAGTCAACACCCGTGATTCATGCTCAACTGCACCTTCTTTTCGGGAATGTATTTTAAGAAAGGGCCTGCAAAAGTTATTGAATTTTGGTGGAAAGCAACAGCAAAATCATCTCAGCCCCATGTTGGATCCTGCTTGTCTGAGCAGGTTTTCTTTAAGCGGTAGTTAGGGGATTTGTGCTCTCCCAGTTTGCACTAACATTGTGCATGATTAGGGGAGCTGGTACACAATGTTTGCTCCTCTTCCAGTTCTATGCCAGTCAGGTTACAAATCTTTCATTCGAAAGAGAAAAGCAGAGATCGTTAAAGTATCAAAGCACAGGGACCACCGCTCAGGACAGATTCTGAAGGTGTTTAATGGAACCGTAAAAGAAAAGGTTTATTTCAAAAAAAGTGCTCTGATACTTTAAAAGGTCTCAGTTCTCAGGTCCTAGACAATGCCCAGGTGAAAAATCTCATTTTTGCTGTCACCTACTTCCAGCATCTTTTAAAGATGCTTGGTAGGTATCCCTGTGAAAAAAGTCTGCATGGCTGCGTAAACCTGAGAGCTCCCTCTCATCGATTCCCCGGAGTGCATCTCTGCTCTGCCCAAACAAGCAAGAAATCATTTCCAAGGTGAACTGCAAAGCTTGCACTGAAAATAAGAAGCAGTGAGGAACAAGCAATAAAAAGCAAAGTAAATGTCAGTACTGATGCTAAGGGAGTTAGTGCCTAGTTCAGCAGGAGTATCCACACCTGGGGATAGCTCTGAACCCACCAGGAGTGTCATGCCAATTGGTACCTTAATTGGGGCTGATAAACATTATCTTGTTCCTAATGAAGTCAAAAGGATATTGATTATTCCTTTCAGCAGGAGCAAAACTGAGTGGCTAAAGGTTATGAACAAAGCTTGCAAACATGTCTGTAGCCTATTTAAAGAAATTTCTTGGGAATTTAAACATTTATTTCCCTTAACAGGCAAAGGAATTCAGCACTTTATCTGTTCAGTGCTCCTGAAAGTACCTAAGTCCCTCGGACCATCAGTGACATTGGCTGGCATTTGGAAACAGGACCCCAACTTCAAAAGAACTTGGTTGCCTTGGAAAATTTTTTCCCCACACCATCTGTAGTCCCATGGCTTTGCCTAGGGAGACCGGGGGATTTGGCCTTAGCGACCTATCTGTGTAGGCTTTCAGGTTCTGCAAGGCTGATATTTTAAAACAGTTTCTACTTTGATTTTGGGAGCAGGGCTGATGATGTTGTAGTAGGGAGATGTAGATGTTCAACTTACTCAAGAAAACTTCATATATTTGTGTTATTAACAGTGAAATAGTCACTAATCTTAGCATTTAAGCTGGTATCCTAGTAATAAATGCTCAAATGGGGTGGGAAGAGTTAAAGCAATAACTGTGCCTTTCTCCAGAGCTTCAGCACACATGGTCTTCTCCTGCACTGAGCATGGAGTAAGCACATACCCTCCTGGAGGGCTGGGATGTAGAAAGGGGAGCTTTAAACTTCAGCTTGCATACCTGGTGTCCCCTCTCTCTGCTGTCATAACAGTAAAACATGACTGTTGGCTGGTCCTTCCCAGTCCCGCTGTGGTGCTTAAGGGCCAGCCAGATTGTCCATTCATTCTGCTCTGGTCTACAAGTATTTGATTTTCACTTCTCACTCTATTACACACGGATCTGGACTAGTCAGTTGAAAGGGCTAGCTCTTTCTCTCTCAGATTTCTACGGTCACAAACCTTATTGTTCCCATTCCTACACAATTAGGAGAGGACCAATCACAGCACAAAATAATATTTGACAAACTGAATGCAGTGAACTGGGGGTGCAAGTGTGGATGTACCCATGACCGCGCATTAACGCTTCCTGATGGTTGGCTCACACTAACAGGTTTGAAACACCCCAAACAGCATCAGAGCAACGTGACTCTTGGCAAACCTTCTGCCCCTTTCAGGAACACCCCCCTGTGAATAAAGGTCTTCTCTCGCCTGCATTACCATTGCCACATCTGCTTGGAAGATCTGCTTGATGAACTTGTTTTTTGAGGAATGCACCAGCTGAATGATATCTCCGTGCAGCGTGTCCCTGTTTTTCTCCAAGAAACCTGGAGGAATAATGGGACAACACATAGACAGATGACACAATGCAACGTGGCCAGCATGTGCCCTGCAAGCAGCCTCTGGGTTGCTGGACTACTGGCTGGTCTTGGGGAGGTAATGGGGGTAATGACTGGGCAGAGAAAGGGGACCAAGAGAAGGAAGAAGAGTCGCATCTTGAGACTGGATCAAAGACACATGTGGTGCAAACCACTGCAAGTCTGTCATGGGCACACACGAATGAAACAGCACCAAACTCTGCAGCTCGTGGGCACCACTGAAGGGCCAAGCCATTGCAGCCAGAAAAGGACTATACTGACACTGCTGTGGGCTGCCCTCTTGCTCTGCTCCAACGCGGCAGCAGCTCACATTCCCCCAAGCATCCCCCCACACCTGCAGTGCCCCAGGAGCTGCCCCATACCTTTTGTTTCGTAGTAAACAATTCCAGCAAAGTGGTTAATGCCAAACTGGGTTTCATAGTTATTCTTCGGAGGAATATAGTTGGTGTTAAGCTTGTGCTGGGAGTTCAGCTTGTGTAACATGGTGGTGTCTGTACCCTGTGCATGAAGGAAAAGATTTGACATTTAACCAGGGTTTGTCCTGCTAAGATAATTGTCCAATCAATAGTGCATTTCTTTTTTGTCGCAGGTGACAATGTGTATTTATTTTGAGAAGAGATGTGTTGGAGGGGATACCTCAAGTGCAGAAATTGAAGAAATGGATTAAATATCACTGGTATGTTGTGCTATATTCAAGATTGTGCTTCAAACAGAGTATATTTAACATCACTTTCTCTTAAACTTTGTCAAAGGCTATTCTTGAGCCTCTTGCAAGCATATTCTTCCATCAGAAATACTAACTTCTTTTAAGCATGGTTGTGTACTCATAGAAGAAAATGAGACAGAGCAATAAAAACTATGAATAGTCAACCCACTGATGAATGTGTGTTTGGGGTTGATCAGACCCCTCATAGGATGCCAGCATGCAAGTGCAAAGGGGCAAAAACCTGAAAAGTCACTGCCAGTAGGGCTGAGCCCAAAACACACCTTGGGGAACTTGCTCTCCTCATCAATGAGGGAGATGATGTTCATGGGCTTGATGGCAATCATGTCCAAGGCATCCTGGTTATCAGTGAACTCGATGTGCTGCCAATTGATGTTCTCCAGGTTGTACTCCTCCTGCTCTAGCTTGAAGACGTGGCGCACAAAGAACTGCTGCAGGTTTTCGTTTGCAAAGTTAATGCAAAGCTGCTCGAAACTGTGGAGGGAAGGTCAAGAAAAGGCCACTTTAGATCCACCATGGTCTATCTCTCTCCATCTCTTCATGCATGAAGCAATACTCTCAGACCACATCAACCACTCAGTAAGGTTGCTGTTGGCTAAGAACGTCCTTATCAGTTCAGATAATCAGTTTTTCTCCCCCCCAAACAATCAATGTTATAGCCATTATACATTTGTAGCCTAAACCAATCAGTTTAGGAAATACATTGTCTGCTGCAACAAAAGTGGTTAGCTCTGATAATCTCTCATACAGAAAAAGGCTTGGCCCAGCCCAGTCCTGTTCATCTCAGGAGAGGTGAGAGGACGGCAAGACCTTGAGCTTGGGGTGGTGAAGGAGCGTTAAGACCTGGTTCTCCTTTTGCAGGCTCCATACCTGTTCACAGTGAAGTTCTCAAAGCCAAAGATGTCAAGGAGGCCGATGGATCTCCTGACACTTTTGAGTTCCTGGGAAGGAGGTCTGTAAATTGCAGCATTGATCTTCTCCACGATCCACACAAAAAGCCGCCCATAAATTCCCTGAAATATCCCAAAGATGGAGGTCACTGAGACAGGTTAGCCATTTGCCCTGCTAGTTAGTGGCACCACTTCACTTGTGGTGGCACAGGCTCTCCTAAAGCATGCCCAGCAACTGGGCAGTCCCAGAGGACACGCTCACCAATGTTTATGCCAGACTCTTAGCATGGTTTAAAGCTTCAAGAGCTGTTATATAGATCAAGGAAAACAGACCTGAAAACCTAGATAAAAGACAACCGAAAGCAAAATCCCAAATTTGGATAGTCCTAAAGTTTGGATCTATGGGCTTTCTGTAAAGCAGTGATGCACACCCACCTCATCAACCTTCATCACCCCAAAGCCTCAGGTGATGCTCTCTCTAAGTGCTCTGATGGCTGCTGAACTGCTCTATCCCTATTCCTGTGAAGTTCAGCTTTATTTATTGCTGCAGACATGCCCAAATCCTGAAATTCAGGTGTGAGTGTTACAGGTGTTGATAGAGCGGCTCTGATTTATAGCAGCTGAGGATCTAACCCTGGGGCTCAAGCTGGGATGTTTTCCTGAAGTTGAGGTGAAGTTATTTCAGAATGCTGGCTCTTTCCATAGGCCACCTTTGAGTACAGACAGTCTCAGTCCAGATTGCAAATCCACTAAAGACCAGGCTATCTAGACTCCTTCCATCTCAATTCTTTGTGCATCCCAATGAGGACATAGTTTCAAGGCTGTCTGCTAATCTGAGCTCATACGGGCACAAAGTAAGACACTTTTCCTATGCAGCAGATGCTCTGGTCTCAAAAGCAGCAGATTTCTTCAGCTTAGCAACAGGAGCAGAAGAGAATGCCCAAAGACTTACCTTTACAAAAGCATCCCTCACATCCAGCGCTTGTTCCATGCTGAGAGGGGTGGAGACAGTCTCACCCCTGGTGATTATAGTCCGGCTGGTAAGGCAGTTCATCACATCCTGGGGGTCAACCTGGCAAGGACACCACCAAACACAGCTGCTGACTTTATAACACGAGCTGTCCTTCCAATGGCCTGGGCTCCTGGCTTGAATGTGCATGGCCAGAGAGGAGCAGTGCAGCCCCCCACGACTGGAGGTAAGTGACTTTTCTTAGCTGTACAGGGCAAATATCTCAAATGATGTCACAGGCATTTTCAGAGAGAATAATTAACACTTTTATATAGTGTTTTACTACGGAAAGTGCTCTTGTGACTTAGTGTGAGATGTTAAGGGGGTGTGGGAGAGAGAAGATGAAAAAGCAAACCCTGCAAAGCTGTATCCTACCAGCATGGATGTAGCTTTGCATCCCTGTGACCCCTTTTCATACTTCTGAGATCAAGTCAGGGAAATGTCCACCTCCTAAAGTACATGAAAACAGCCTGCAGATGGCTGTGGATCATAGTCTGGGTCTAGCGGTACCTATGGAGATGAGAGGGTGTCCCTGAGGGAGCCCTGTTACCTGCTGGGGACATCACTGAAGAATGCTCCAGCCACTGCATGGATGGTTTGGGTGAGGGTCAGCTCACCTCGCTTCAGATGCACACAGTGTAAGTGACATCTCTGTCTCAGCTACTGTAGTGAACTCTCTTTACGTCAGTGAGGGAAACACTCTGTTTTAGGGACTGAACTATTTTGGATGGCCTTTTTAGGATGATGACTCTGTTTTAGGGACTGAACTATTTTGGATGTCCTTTTTAGGATGACATGCCACCAAAGTGTCTGTTTGTCTCCGCTGACGTGAAGAGGAGCTCAGATACCCAGCTCAGACGGAGACATCCACCTTCACGCTGCCAGTGCAGGGCAAAGTATGGCTCACCCGGGCATCTCCAGCCTCCTAGAGCTGGTGGGGCAAGGAGAGCCCGGCTCAGATGAAGCTCTGCCACAATACAGGGAATATGGGAAGAAGCCAGAAAGGGGACAGCAGCACTGCAGAGCCACTGACCTCCAGCAACGATGCTGCAGTGATTAACGACGCTGACTGAACAACCTCGCAGGCATCCAGGTTGTCGTAGGTCCGAGCTGGGGGAAGAAAGGGAGAGGGAAGGCTGTCAGTGAGGGACGTGGCTCTGCAGAAGGCGGACGGGGGTGAGGGAAAGGGTCTTTCGTCACTGCCTCCGTGTGATGGCCAGGCAAAGTCTGGCCGTCAGAAGGGAGATAAAAGTTCATGCAGCTGCTGGAGTCCTGCTGCTGGCTGCAAAGGACCTGTACTCTGCTCCGCCAGCCGCCCTGAATGACTAATGGGATAAAAACATTTCTAGCATGTAAGTGCTTTAGGCTTCTGTCTTCCAAAGAGGCTTTTTAAATCACCTTGTCATTTCAGACAGCAGGGTGGTTTGGTGCCTTTACAAAGGCATATCCAATCACACAGGTGCTTGTTAAACACTCCATTAGTCTCTCCCTGCAAAACCTGAGCCTACTGAATGGCCTGCGGCCATATTCAGCCTCCTTACATTCAGAAAGGGTGGATGTCATTGAGCACACTGGCAGCCCTGCAGCGTGGGCAGGTGGACTTATTCCTCCTTTCTTGTCCTTACACACCACAGCAAGCACCTGAGTCCCTGGCACGGCACCGCGGCAGGCGGTCTGGATACAGCCCTCCCCCCCTAAGCTCGGCTCCCTCTCGCCATGCAGAATAAAGCGGAGAAGAGCGCTTCACCGCATCCCCGCATTTTGTCCTTTTACCTTCGTACTGCAGGTTCCCCATATGCAGGATGGCAGCCAGCAGCTTGGAGATCTCCCAGTTCTCTGTGTCGGTGAACATGAGGACCTTCATTGCAGAGCGGATGTTGGCGTACTCCTTGCTATCATCTCTGCCATCGCAGGTGGTGCAGTTACCCTGGGGAGGCGGAGAGGTTGCGCGGTGCATGGGGTAGAGCAGAGAGCATCTGGGTGTAACCCTAAGCTATCCAGGGCTTCCCCCTAAATCAGCAGACATTTTGTTTAAGGGATGGATAAGCAAAAGGTGGTGCTGAACCTGCGGATCCGGCTCTGCCCTTTGGTGTATACTATGATTCAGTGCTCAGCTTCGTGACCTGCACTTACCCTGCTGTCCCCAGCTACCCTGTGTCTGTCTGCAACTGGCAGAGGAGAAAAAGCTCCCTGGGGTGGGGATACAGGGCGAGAAGGAAACATGCTGGAGGCTCCCACTGATCCGGCTAGAAAGCTGGGTGCCAGCCTTCCTGACGATGGGCCAGCCTTAATTCTTAACCTGCTTCTACCAGCTCCTCTGGATTGCAAGACTGGTATATAGGGAGTGGGGCTGGAGGTTGCTGGCTCTGTCAGACACGTGGAGCGGAGACAGCTCAGCACCATGTGTTGCTGAGAATGCACCATCCAGCCACGCATGCCTCCTCGTCCATCACTGCTGCAAGAGCATCGGGTCATATCTAAACAACCCTGGTTATTTCCAAACAAGTGGTCTGGGCACCAAGCACCAAAACTATCCAAGTGTAAGTCCTGCTCCACAGGAAGAGTGGAAATAACCTGCCTTACACACAGGGGTTGAGATTTTGCACTAAGACTGTGAGGCTTGCGGTGGTGGGACAAAGAAGTCCCACACGCCCTGTGGCTAAGACTCAGGAAGGTCATAACCAGCAAAGCAGCTCTTGGCTGTGGAGGAAGCACCTCTCGCTTCTCTCTCCCTCGCTAAGAAGCTCTTGCCACATCACCCCACCAAACTTCTGCTTCGCCGTGCTCTCACCATCGCAAGGTAGTTGTAGTCCGTGGCTTTCCCAAGACCCAGCTTCTTCTTCTGCTCCGTTGACATTCCTCTCAACATGCAGTAAAACACGTGGTAATTCCTCTCGTCCTGGGCCTGCAGTAGAAGAGCAAGCGTCAGCTCTGCGAGGAGAACAACGCCGCAAAGGTCAACTGATGGAGAGCCATCTCCCACACCTTGCAGGTGTACCGCCTTACCTGCCTGCAGACCCGGGACTTCTCCAGCAGGTACTGCTCAATCTTCGCTCCCTCGATGGCTCCCCTTTTGTTGAAGTGGATGTCGATGTACTTCCCAAATCGGCTGGAGTTGTCATTACGGATGGTCTTTGCGTTCCCGAAAGCTGCGGGGAAGAATTGCGGTGGGTTAGGGAGGATCATGGATCTGGTCTCATGGGCGAAATAAATAATTACAAGAGCCAGGCTGAGAGGGTAAAAAGCAGCCTCGAAGCCTTTCTCTTAAGTTTAGCTGGCTCAGTTTCATCTCAGTGTTGGGAAACAGGATATATTGTAGATTACTGTCCTTGGAAATACAGAGGGGAGCACAGAGAAGGAGGTATAGGAACAGGGTGACCTTATCCAGGAAGAAGGGCTAGGACAGCAGGATTTTGGCAGCAGCCAGCGAAATACCAGAAGGTTGAGCAAGGCTGGCAGGAGGACGCTGGCCGGGAAATGACAGAGCTGCTGGCGAGCGATTTGGTGACTGAGAGGGAAAGGGAAGAGCTCGTCCTTTAGGGAAATACAGGTGGACTAAGCCAACCTCCAGAGGGAGACTTCTCCCTGCAAACAGGCTGTATGCAGAAGAAGGTGCCCATGCCCGTGCTCTGTGTGGGTGGGGGCCGCTGGCGTGAGCACCCTGCCCAGCACACCCTGGAATTTATGCTCCAGGATTGCTGGTGGGTGGTGGAGATGCATTTGAAATACAGAGCCTCTCTTCCCCTCGGTCCTAGCAGTGACGAAACACCCCGTGTGCGTGCCATGCCGAGCCCTGGGAGCCTGGTTGCATCTTTATGCCACGGCTGAAGGAAGCTCCAGCAGAGCACAGGGAAGGAAAGCTCAGCCAGCGGCTTTCTTGTCTGCTCTGCTAACATTATGCGCGGAAAGCGGTTAGGATATTCACATTGCCGTTGATTTCTAGGTGGCTATTTACCAAGCAAAACACTGCTTTCTATGAGTAGCAGGAGAGGTAAAAATAATGTTATTCTATAAGGAAAATGCTATTTTTCTGCATAAGTGTAATCAAGTGGCATCACGTTGGGGCCAGAGGGTCAGATCACCTATTTAATTTACAGACACCCAATTAAAACTGTGAGGCTGATCACTGTAACAGCTTGCCAATGAACCTATTAGGGCCACGAGCCGATTCTTGTTAGCTCGTTGTTTCTCGAACTGCCTTTATTTCTTTTTCTGCATTCTGCTGCCAGTCACTGATCTTGCAAGGAAAAGGTGGGGTTTGCTATTGTGTATTGCCAGCGCAAGGTGTTTAGTCTGTGAAGCTCTGGTCAAATTAATCTCATGTTCTGCTGAACCAGCAAAGAATAGGAATAGGATTTTTGCGACTATGGTCAAATAAAACAAAAACTTAGTTAGTTGGATACAGCACTTACAGGATATTGGTGCTTTGCATGCAGTTATAATTCCTGGAAGAGGTGGTGAGATCTTTCGAAAGAGCTGTGTGTATTTGGTGATCAGCATTTTTTAAATCCCAGACTACACAGAGAATTAGGTAAAATTCAGGTTTTTGTTTTGAAATTTGGGGGAAAAAAGTGCTGATTTAAGTGGAAAAAACACATTTTTCAATTTTAAGTGAATAAAACAATTGAAAAAAATTTTCAGGTCAGCTGAAATGTTTCTCTTCCAGCAATAGTTCTCAGAAATATTAATGGAAAATTTGAAAGCCCAAATCAGAGAATATTAGTCTTGTGAAGAATAAATTCAGACAGAAGGGAACTGAATATTCTGTTTAACAAATGTTTACATCATTGCTTTTGATTTTTTTTTTTAACTTTAGTCACTTTTTGAAACTCAAAATGCAACAAAAGTGACTTACATTTGACCATATTTTGCGTGTCCTGAACCTGAGGGTTTTTTTGCCAGCAAAAAATGCCTCCGTTATCTGAGGCCTCACCTTCCAAAATGGGATTTGCCTCCAGGACCTGTTGCTCAATCCAGGAGTGCTGACCGCTGATTGCTGCCAGGAACTGCAGAATCAGTTTTGTGCTTTCTGTCTTCCCAGCTCCGGATTCACCGCTGTGAAGACAACAGGAATCGAGGTCAGTGAAAGCCCTGCTGCTCTCCTGCCAATGTCCCTCTCTCTGTCTCCAAAGGGACTGCTGTCCCTGTGCCTCTTCTTTTAGCACAGGTAGGATGAGGCCACTAAGGATGGGTTTCCAGCATCCCAAGGACTGGTTGTAGGACAAACACAGTACCAGTCAGCTTCCAGCCAAGATCCAGATTTGCTTTACAGTCCATTTGGCTCAAGCCGTTGCTTGAGTTTGGGTCTCTCCAGCAAACACCATCATTCAATCAGCACCAAGAAGGTCATGAAGCACTTTCAGACAGTGCTTTTCCAGGTCTGGTCACCAGACCATGAGCCTGTGGTCCAGGGCCTAGCTGGTCCATGGGGCATCTTCATCCCCAGTCTTGAGCTGCCAAAATGCACTAGAAGACAGAGTGTGAAATAGTGCCTTTTAGTGACAGGCACTTTCACAGGTCCCCTAGGCTTGTCCTACCAAGGGGAAGGTAGGAGAGGAGGAGATCACGGGGCAGGAAGCAAGAGTTACTCCTCAAAGCTTTCTCTCCACTGAAAGATAACTTCTGTTATCTTGCAATGGTGCAAGAGGAAGGGCTGGGCAGAAATCCCTTGGTGTGAGTCTGTGGCCTGTCTGATACATTGGGTAGCCAATATAAGTGATGGAAATGGACCTTCTTGGTGTTCATCAACCAGTCCTGAACCCATGGCCAAATTGCCTCACTTCTCAGGGTTGGCTGGCCACCAGCACACTGCATCACACCTGGCCTTGACTCTCCTCTGTGCCCCATATGATGGTTTTCCAGCCCTGCAGGGGCTAAAAAATCATTACGGTGTGGCCTTTTCAGCCCCACATATCTGAAATACTGTTCATGAGATGTTCCAGAGTTATGTTTTCGTGCAATGAAACTTAGGGTAGGCACGTCTTGGAGAGAGGTGGTGACCTGAAAGCCCAAAGACTGTCTGAGGGTTCAAAACTTGTTAGGCTAGAGTTGGAGGACTGAGGGAACCAAATCTGATTCATACCACTGTTTGGGACAGACACTGGAGTGAACTATACTCATAACTGTGACCATAACTTGGTGCCCAAGGTTGACCAGTCCAGAGCAGAGCCACGCAGAGTTCAGCAGTGTGAACAACCACAGGTCCAGAGATGAAGCTTGTCCCTGGCCCTTCCTTGTGCAGAAAGTATGGATCTTTGCATCTTTGATGTCTGTAGGAGTACTGAGTTTAAATTTGAAAGAGGAGGTTAAAGATGAATATGAGATCTATTGGGTTGTAGGGTAAGTACCAAAGGATCGATAAAGCATCTTTACTAGGAAAGTGATTGCAAACAGAGACTACCTATGCACTGGGAATATGTGGATAGAAGATCTAATAGGTCATTCAGATTTCTGACGCTGTTTGATAAGCTGTTGCCTATCAACAACAACGTAGGTGCTCAGCATCTGTTTGCAGGTTATGGCCCATTTGAAAATTCACCAACTCACCTTATAATACAACACTGGTCCTTGTTGTTGCGCTGCATATTGAAGTAGCAGTTGTCAGCAATTGCGAAGATGTGTGGTGGCATCTCACCAATCTTTTTGTTGGTGTACAGGCGTATCTGCTCAGGTGAGTAGATGGGTAGGAGCTGGTAGGGGTTTACTGCTACCAGTATTGAACCAGTGTATGTCTGGAGGAGAAGCACATGAAGGTTTATGGGGACAGTGAGATGTAGCTAAGAGGTTTTGGCAGCTTGGATGGAGTGTGGAGGCCAGAAAATTCAAGGCTTTTCAAAAGCTGGATGAAAGATGATGTTCAACTCAAAGATGCTTGCAGGGTGGAGCCTGGAGCAAAATTGGACCAAAAGTCCCAAAATATCTAAATCGGTTCTTACTCAGCCCTGCTCATGCACAGCATAGATTCAAGCCTTAATCATATTTTGGATGCTCCTCAGTTAAGATTCAGAGTTTCAAGTCAAGCTCATATTTGCAAAAAATCCCACCAAAGCCAGCACATATCCATACATACCTATTGCATTGCACAAATTATGAGAAACTAGAGATGAAAGAAACTTGAAGACCATTGCTGTATCTCAAAGCAGGACCAGCTGGATCCAAACCATTCCCGACAGATGTCTAACCTGTCTTTATAAATCCACAACAGAGCTGCTGAGCCTCCCTCTACAATATGTTCTTCTCTACCATCTCTGCCTAACCAAACCTCTCCATGCTGCAGTTTAAACCTCGTCCTGTGCACATGGATATGGCCCACAATGTCCTGACGTATCCCTTCTCGGCTATTTCTGAAATTTTTGAAATGGCCTTTGGTCCATCCCATGCTCTCTGTGGCACTCGAATGAGCAAAGCTGTCCTGGGCCTTGGGCAGCCAACCCCTTTGTAGTGTCTTGCTCTTTCATTTCTGCTCTTCCAGGAGCCATTTCTCTCAAGCCTCTCATCAAAAGACTCAGGACCTTTGTCATCTTGCTCAGATGCAGCTCTGAGGTTAGGAGGTTTGGTCACATCCCAAGCTCAAGGCAGGGAATAGGGATCTCCTTCCCTTACTTCAGCTGTCTAAAAGTTAGTGTCTAGAGCAAGTGAGTCAACGGGGCTCCATCTCGGGCTAACCAAGGGTTATGAAATGAAGGCTAATTTCACTCCACGACTTCAAAGGAGCCAAGTTGCCTTCTCTAGGTTAACTTTTGGCAACTAAAGTTACAAGATTAATCTCACCTTTCTTTCCTGGTGGGGCCAGCTGTGAAAGTTCCCCCACTGCTGCATATATTCTTTTCAGGAAAAAAACCCCAACCTCATTTCAACATAAAAATAATCCTTATGGGTTTTTATCTGTGTGGCCTAAACCCAACAATAAGCCTTTGGCACAAAGCAGCGAAGTGGCACAGACAAGGATGTTTGTGAACTGAGAAGAAAACCTCTCCGCGCTCTGCTGGCTGCTCCTCTTTTTGTGCGTATTGCAAACTGGCTGACAAATAAAACAAGGCTGAGCTGTTCCTCATTTCTGAAGGCAGCAAAATAACTCTCAGTGCTGGTGAAAGGAGTTGAAAGGGAGACTTGGAGGCACAAGCCCCAGGTCAAGTTTCTCCCATCAAGCCCAGTATCCCTCAATCATGATGGAAAGGGCTTGAGTGGAGTGAGATGATAATTTGTTTGCCAACTTCTACGCAACACTTCCCACCAGCTCAGGCTTCCTGAAAGGCAGCCGGTAGGTGGCAATTGTGTCCTACAGTAGGGATGCTGAAAGCCCTTAGGGATGCCTCACTTTCTAGTCTGGTGGCCAACACCGGAGAACAACTTTCTGTTCAGTCCCAGGTGAGGTTTAACTTTACAGTGGTAACTGAGAAAGGATACGATAGTCTTTCCTGTAAGAGGGGATTACATGCCAGTAAAGGAAAAAAGCTCTTTAACTCAAGAACAAAGTTGTCACAAACCCAAAGGGTAGAAATTGACTGTGAAATTGTGTAGACTAGATGTTAGAAGAAGGCATTGAAATAAAGGAGCAGAGAAGTCCCAGAGCAGCCTTCCACAGGGACAGAACAGGTAAGCTTAGTGCTCAGAGGAGGAGTGAGCTCAATTTCTGAATGGAATTATGTCCCCAGTGAACCCCAAGGCTCCTCCCATTCCTCAGTGAGATACTTGGAAGACTGTTTTCCTCTTCATAGTTTATTACCAGGTTAATTCTAGGGACATTCCTAATCTTCCTTGAGCCTCTTTTCAAAAAGACTGACTCTTTGCAAGGGTCTCTGAAATCTCTGCATTTCAGTCACGCTGCTCTGCTCTGCCCTGAATGCGGCTAGCGAAACTTTTAAAGGAGTTAACCATTAGTTGCAGGAATGCTTTCTGGATGCTCTTACTGACCCTTCCCTTGTGATCTACAAAATACTCTGTCAGCATGAACTCTTGTACTATTGCTTGTTTTTGTAGGTCATTCCTAGTTGATAAATACACACAATTTGCCCAGTTCTCACAGCTGACAGAATGCAAAACTTGGTCGACTTCGCTGATGAGGGGCCAAAGGGCACCTCCAAGGAAATAGTGTCTTTCTGATTTCTACTGCTGGGTGAAGGCAAAGCCCTCCTTTCTTGGGAAAATAAAGCGTTACCAACAGGCAGGGGCTCTGCCGTAGCTGACCACAGGAACCACATCTCAGTGCAAATTCATTACTGCCTGCATGACCTACATTTTAATTAGCCCCAAATAAATCCTTTCTGAGCCTGCTTCCCTCACTACCCAGAACACCATGGCTGACTTCATCTGGATTTTTATGGGGTCAAAGCTCTACCAAACATTACTGCATTTTGGCAACCTTTAGAGAGCAGCAGCAGGCATTGCTTTCATCTCCAGATAAAGAGATTTAACCTTACTCTTGAGGGCAAACTCCCCACCAGACGCTCTTGCTATTCAGAATAGTTTCTCTTAGTGCATGCAAGCCAAGCCATGGGCAAAAAGCCCTTCTTGAAGTTTTTCTCATTTTGCTGCAGAAGTTTCTTTCCTTCAGGTTGAGGTCATTACTGAGAAGCACTTACAGCTTTCACCACATTCACAGATCGGTGACTTTCCAGCTCTGGGAAGGTGTCACAACTTCACCATGAGGGTCAAGCTCTGCGCCAAGGGGGATGATTCTTTCAGTGCATTTGCGAAGCAGCAGCAATGGTGGTGCAAAGTAAATGAGAATGTCACAATGGTGAACAGAAACAAGTGATCCAATGGAAGGCATGACAGTGATTGCAAATGACAGCACCAAAAGTCATACTTACCCTCCCACCGCAGTTTGTCTTACGAGTAAAATGTGAGGGAGGAGAAAAAGGAAAATTGTATTTTATTAGAGCAGAATTACACCCTCCACAAAGCTAAGGAGATGAGGAAACAAGAGGGACTGGAAGTCCATCTGGAAGTCACCCTTTAGTCAGCAGGCTCAGAAATCCTTTCAAACAATGAAGGTAAAGTCACACTGAGCTTCACCATCTTTAAGATAGAGCAAATTATACCCCAGAAAAAAACCACCTCAGGGGACTGGATATCCTCTACCCTCATGGCATCCAAATGGTATTTTGGCTTTGCAAAACTGCCATCAATATTTACCACATTCAACACAAATCTACTCCTCCTAGTGCCACCACTCTTAAAAGATGAGATTCAAAGTTGGGTTCCTGAGCCTCCAACAAGACATGTCTAGACAGAGGTGGTTTATATGCCCCTCTATCAAGCTATGCGCTCTATATAATTTTGAGACTGTCATTCTAATTTTGGGATTGCACTAATTGCTGTGTTGTGCCCAGGACCGCGGGCTGGCACTCCAAAGCCACTAGTGGTGTGGAGCAATCAAGGCAGAGTAACCTGGAATCTCTGTGATGCAAATCCCATTGTGGGATGTGGCCATCCCTTACACAGTAGCTCTGTAGGACACATGGCTCTGTCACCGTCAGACCCGAAGAACTCATGGAGAAACTACATGGTTACTGAGTCACTTCAGCCCAAATCACTGCCCACACTCACCTCCAGGTTAGAAGCTGCCCTTTGCATTAGCCCTTATTAGTACGATGCTGCCAAACAACACTCTGCCCAGTGCTCGTTTGTGTTCATGATCTCCCTGGATGCCTGTGAATAGCTTGGCGAGGGAGCTCGGAGGCGGATCTTTTGTGAAGGAGCTGGATGTATTCACAGGCAACCTGATATTGCACACGTGAAATCTTATCTGAGGACCTCTGTTCGCTTAGTGAGGCAACAGGCGCTTGCCCGATGACATAGGGACCCCAGGAGAGACACATGGACACCGCTGAAAAAATATCCAGCATGATCCCAACTTTCTCAGAGAGCAAGAGAGACCTGCGGGAATGCACTTGGTACTGCTGCAGAGTGCCCACAAGTAGGAGGAAAAGGGGAAGGCAGAAGGGCCACATCCAGCATGCAGTTGCCAAAGATTTTTGCTTTAGGATTACTACAGCATGCACGTGGCCTGGGTTGAACTGGTTATTGTGTGTGCAGAAAGGTAACGCATGTCCCCCAAACTACAGGGCAGCGAGGTGGCACGGACTTTGCTCATCACCTAACTCATGAGGTCTTTCACTGGGGCATCCATAAACTCTGCAACGTGTCCTTTGCAGTGCAGAAGCTTTCCACTGCTTGGGTCCAGGTGAAGGTAGAAACCCAGATCCTCAGTTCAATCAGGGTTTCCCCCATGTGGGTTCCCCAGAGCAAGGAGAGCAGGGGGTGCAGCGCAGAGTAAGAGGTGGAGAGGACACTCACATAGATGAGGTGCTCCCGATAGCGGATCAGCAGGTTCCTGAGGATTCCCGCCTCGTTCAGGTCCCCCAGGCGGATCATGTCCTCCACTCCATGGATGGAGGTGGGGTGCATGGGTTTGATGTGGCTGGCATTCTGCGGGGAAATCCAGTGCTCCTGGGAAGAGAGCAAGGGCAGAGAAAGATAAGCCAAATGAGATACCACTGGGATGAGAGACAGAAACAGCCCACCCCAGACAGAAGGACCAGATGGAAGAACATACATGGCAGAGCATTAGCACACAGGCCACAGCTTCTACTCCTGGGGCATGGCAGTGACTAATTTGAAAGATTCATAGCAGAAGAAAACATCTTTTGGTTTACTGGAGCAGCAAGAGACATGAGACGTGAGCCATCCTGGCAGGAGCATCATCCAGGGCAGCATGGACATCCAGAACATCAGGGGAGTTTTTAACATATAGCAGATTTGTTCTTCCCTTCACACAACCACATTTTCACATCACTGATTAACCCTCTGCCACAAAATACTGTTGAGCAGAGAAAAGATGGTTTAGAAAAGCAAAGAGGGTTGCACAGGGGTGGCAAAATCACACTTTTATTGGCAGAGTGTTGTTTAGACTGATCACTTCTAAAGGGCTTCAAAAGCCACTACAAATTGGACACAAGGACCCTACTGAACCAAATCTCTTTCTACCATCCTTGAAGGGAATAAGAGCATTTACAATTATGTCAGGCTGGAAAAAAAAAAAAGATGAAGGGCAGAGAACCTTCTCAGATCACCCTCTGCCTGTGATATAGATGTTACTCTAAACCAGTCACCACTGCACAGAAGCAGGGGTGGGAAATTGAAGGAGAACAAGCGTTTGGGCACATCTTGTGTTGGTAGGAGGTCAGGAAGGACTGGATAACAGCAGAGGAACAGCAGATGGAGGTGGGTTTGCTCAAAGCATTATCTAAATGTACTTTAGAGGCTTCTTTTATCATTGTACTCGAGAAGCTTCTCAACCTTTCTCTCCCAGTACAGCCACAAAAGTAGGGACACAATATTATCTTGACTTTACAAATAGAAAACTATGGCAGAGTTGATTCCCAAGGACATGAGAAGTCTGTGACAAAGTCAATCATCATGACCCTATGACCCCAGCCTAGCCAGGCCGTAGAGCTGAAGAAGGGTCATCACAACCCTCTGTACGTACATTGCCTTCATCATCCACAACCTGGATCTGTCCAGAGTCACACAGTTTAACCACTGCTCCAATGGGGACATCGAATTCCCGTCCGGTTTTGAGGTCCATCCACACATAATCCCCCTGGAACCAAAGAGAAGACAGTTACACTCAGGGCTGCAGAAGGTTCAGCATCCCTTTGGATACAAGTTGCTGATGTTTAGTACCCAGATCATTGGCACAAGTCAAATGACCTCCTTTGCAAACCACAAACCATCCCTTTTTCACAGATGCTCAGGAAACCCCCTGCAAGGTAATATCAGCAGGGCATGCTCCACAGAGCATACACCCACTGCACTATCTCTCCATTTCATGAGCTCATGAGTGGTTGTTGGTCACAGACTGCATCCAGCAAGCAGGTCACAGAGCAGTGACACGGGCAGAAAAAACACACCCAGGCAGAGGTTTCCATCTGTGCAATGTACAAGCCTAGAAAGTCACGCTTAGGAGATTTTGAGCTCTGGAAAGCCTAATCTGGAGGCTTGTGGCACATTTCTTCCTTGCAGATAACCACTATCAAATATACATTCCCCTACCTTGGAGACTCGTGAAAAGGGGATGACTAAAGAAGGGTTAAGAACATACCAGAAGGGTAGATATATATAATTCTTCAGGAGGAATCCCAGACGCAGTGATTTGTAGGTGGGCTGTTTGCATTTAATACTTCTCAGTGAATTTTATCTACTGTGAGCGTGTCCAATTGCTTCCTGAAGCTGAGCGAAGTTTTAGCATCCATAATCTCAAAGGAAGAGTTTAGCTACAAATAGTGTGACAAGCTGTGTCATTTTGCATGTTTCAGATGTGTCACCTCTTTCATTTGAGACCTCTTTGTTTTTGTTTTGGAAGACACAGCAAACAGTTGACCCCTATCCACTCACTCCGTGTTACTGGTGATCCTCTTGTCAGTCCTGCTGGGCAGGGACTATCTGCACATCAGCTCTGTGGATATTAAATTACTTGAATGCAAACAGGCTTTTAAAGACACTGTTTTCCACAATACAAAAGCAAACTCCCCCAAAACCCAAACCTGAATTCCCAACCAGGACCCACACTCTACGAAACAAGGCAGAATTATGTCCCACCCCTATTTTCAATGTGAAGAGATGCTAAAATTGGGAGCCACCTAGTTAAATTATTATCATCAGGCATGTTTGCACCAAGCAAGCAAATGTACTTTTTCATGCATCTGAGTTTAATGTTGTGAACTTGTAGCCCCACCTAATGCCACATTCCTGGGGGCCAACTCCACTTGTAGCTATTAAGCACAATGCAAATGCATTATCTTCTTTTTGAAGTCCTGAAAAACTGCTGGGAGGAGGGAAAGCGGAAAATAGGAGGGATCACTTTGCATGTGCTCTGATATAACCCCTTTCCTGAGCACCCACTATCGCCTATTTCTGCGGACAGAGTATTTACAGATTTGGTTCGACCCAACGGGCTGCTGAACAACCTTCGGCTCCACTCTGGGTGGTGGGAACTGGAGACATCTAGCAACATAAAACATGGTGAAACATCCACCACCCAAGACACTGCTCACTGGGACTTCTGAGAGATACTAACCTGTGAGTGCCACAGGGATGGCTCTACCTGGGGACTGACACATGGAGAAACACTACACACAGGGAGTCCTCAGCCATTTTTTGTGGTAGACTCCACCCTTGGCAGCTGCTTGCTAGGTTTCACCTAGGATATCGACAAAGTCATCCTGCTTACATGGTGCTGAGGATCCAGCCCTTAGTTTGGGTTTTCTTTCCTCAGATGGTTGTGCTACAGCACTGTTGTCAGTATCTTTGCCCCGCTCATAAAAATATAATATTCAGATCTTTTTCTCATTAACTGCCTTACTCTCACATCTCATAACTCAGTTAAAAAGGAAAAAAAAAACCTAATGAATGCAGTAAGCTATGCACAGTTACATTATAAGTCCACTTATATTAATATTTATTTCTTAGCTCCTTTGATCCAAGACTTTCAAAGCATTTCAGAGTATTCAGCACTGTTATTCTCTTTGCATAGCTGGGCAAATTCATGCACAGTGTGGGTAACTTGATCAAGGTGTCAGCAAGAGAAGCGCCAGGTTACTCAGTCCCTGCTCAGCAGAAAGCCCTTCTGACACCTCAGAAGCTGTTATAAAAATGTAAAAATTGCTCTCGATCAAGAAAACAAGAGTAGTAATGCTGGGGGTTTTTTTAAATCTCTAATTTTGAATAGCTGTAAAAGCAGCCTGCTTCACATGTTCTGTTACCGCCCAGCTGAGATAAAAAGGCAGTCTGCTCTCCCCAAGGTAAATTGATACTGTACGACCACTAAGACAACTCCTATGCTTTGCTTGCCTAATGCACAGAGTGCTCATCCCATCAAAATGCTCTTTCTAAACACATTAAAGTGCAGTTCTTAATACTGGTGAAAAAAGTAAGTCTTATGGGATGGGCTAAGCTGGTAAGCTCAGAAAGGCCTGGGGGGTTAAAAAATAACATCACTTATTAAGAATGCCAACCTATTTCCTTCCCTGACTTTAATGAATTTGACATAAACCCCATGGAAGTCAATTACACTCCTTCTACTGATGCAATCACCTTCAGATCAGCCCAAAAAGCAGCAGATATATTGGGGATTTCAGGGCAAATCGGGGTGATTCATGCATTTACCAGCTTGGGTGCACTGGCTTATAAGTTGCATAACCTGCCTCATGCCTGGACTGATGCAGTTATTTTCCAACACACATGACAGAGTACTGGAGGAGTGAGAATACCACCAGCCACTTTACAGTATCACCACGGCCCAACTCTTCCTCCTCAATGGAGCCGCTGGGTGCTAGTGTCCTTCCAAACGCTCCGGGGCAGACCCTCAGCACCTCACAAGCTATGGGCAGTGACAACCAAAGAGCGGTGCAAGAGGAGGAAACATCACGATGGATGCACACACACGTCAACACAATCCATGAAGAGGATCTTTAGGAAGAGTTTCCAAATGCAAAGAGCAAGAAGGTTGCACCACAGGGGTGGTACAGAACTTAGGGGGGGGAACAAAGACTCAGGAGGAAGGTGAGAGAAGCTGTCACAAGCAGTATGAGGATCCCACCAAACAGTGAGACTGATTTCAAAGTTGCCTGAAAGATTCCAGCCGTGCTCAGAACTTGGGACCCCCTATCTTACCGCTAAAATCGTCGTGGACTTCAGGGCCTGGTTGACATTGCGGAGTAGTGTCCATTTGCCCTGGTCTCTCTCCTGATCTTCCACCACCTCAGGGCATGGCTGCATGAAAACGACTTTCTTCCTCTTCAACATCTCCAAAATCTTGCAGTGGTATTTGTCCCTCTCTCTGCTTTCTACATGTATTCCACCATGAATGCCAGAGAGCTGTGGCCGGTTTGCTTTAGACCTCCAGAGCCACCATGCCTGCTGCTTGCAGGACACCCTCTGACCTGATTTACAGTATGGCTCTTGGTAAAGATCCTCTAGCAGAAAAATTTCCACACACCAGCCGTGATCCTCCACTGGCCAGCTAGCATGCTCACTCCATACGACTGGCGCTGCAGGAGCCTCAAAGCAAACGGAACAACTTTGCTTCTCTTCACTTAAATTCTTCCAGTCTCTCCAGTAAGGGGTGGTACTTGGTCAGAGACCTGAAGGACACTGCAACCACCCGTTCTGGAAAAACAACTGCAGGATTAACAGGAAACCTCTTCATTTCCCCATGACTTCTCTCCATTACCGTCCTTTCTTAGTAAAATAACCGTCTGCCAGCTTGAAGACTTTCAGCAGAGAACACACTTGGGTGCTTATTAATCCACAAATGCAGTCAGTCCCCATGCAACACATGGCATTTAATTAACCTAATACCTTTACATACCAAATTAACCAAAGAGCAGCGGGAACTCAAAACCAGAGGCCATCTGCATTTTCTTTAAACTGATCACCGTGAGTAGATCCATAGCAACTGAATTTTAAATAATTGAGTGGAAGGTGTTCAGAGCAGCACAGTCTCTGTGCCTATAGGTGAGAGAAGTGCCTGGGCTGTGGATGAAAACGAGGACCACAGGGATAACGAGGTTGGATTGACTCTACACCTCTGCTCTGCAAACCCACTTTTGCAATCTCTCCTTCTCTGTACGGGGGGTTGTTTTTGTAAGGACTAATCAGGACTGCTGGCCCAACCAGAAGAGCACAAGACATTTTACAGTCACCCCAGATTTGTTTTTCCCTGTCCTATCTTAGATACACTTGAGATTTCTCATTTTCATCTAAGAAAGGCTTTCTGCCCATTTAGAGAATTTAAGGCCACTCTAGCTGGGCCCCAGTCTCTTCCATGGAAATTTTGAATCTAACTCGGCATTGTTTGTACAGACCAGAGCAACGCATGACCAGATACTGGTGCAGCTGCTAAGTTTTCCATGCCATTCTCATTTATCACTATTTTAATGCAAAACTCTACTGATGCCTTGATTCCATGGGGTTTTGAATCCATTTGTCCATGATGCAGAGGACGAATTCTTGGTGGAAAGTTATCTAGAGGAACAAAGGCTTTATGGGTCCCCTTGATGGGACACAGTCACCAAGGACAACCGTAGATGATGGGTACATCAAACTCATACCAGCTACTTCTGCTCATCGGTGAACAGCAGTGAAAACAGGGAGGCAATCCGTGCCCAAAGGGCAGATAATGGATTAATAACTTCCCAGAATTAAGCCATATTACAAAGCCCTGAAACAATAAGGTATCTAAGTCTTGTAGCTGTGCAGGTGATTTAGGGAAGAGGTCGAATCTCATGGACAAGAAGGCAGGTTAGAGATTAATCAGACGGACGTCTACAGTCCACCAAAGGAGCAAGCAAAAATGTACATGAGATGCAATAGTCATGTAGGGAGAAGGAGACACAGATCAAATGTAGCAATCTCATGGGAGATGTCTACCTCCAGCATGACCCGAACACACAGTGCTGTAAAAGACTGCATTTTTGCTCTCCTAGAAAGTACGAGATAAATGTCCAATCAAAGCTAATAATCAATGAGAGGACGCACGTAGAAGGAAGGACTGAATAAATGTATATAAAAGGAGCCGTAGGATGGGCTCTTTGGATTTGAGCTGGATCCTATAGATGCTCTTTGCCCATCAGCACACCTTTCCTCACTGCCACACCACGGTAACTGGAGCAATGTGGGAGCAGCAGATCTGAGAAAGAGCAGCCAGTGTATTTACCTCACTTTGCACCGGAGCAGACATTACAATCATTGCTCAGCTACACCCTGTACCATATTTCTGAGCCTGTGTATCTCTGTGTACTGATGAAGAGTAAACTGAGCAGCAGAGGGGTGGAATGATTTGCCCTAGGTTATCCTTGGAGCAAAGTAGAGATGGAAACCCGGAGGGCTGAATCCAACCTCTGTAGTCCTATTAAATAAGCGTGCTTATTTTTTCCCTGACTCTGGGGTTGCTGAAGGTCTGTAATTCCGCACATTCCCCTTGCATATTTTTTGCATTGCTCCTCTGCTAGCAGGAGGTTTACTGGGGACTCGTCAAGACAGTCATGTGTGTCAGCCAGAGGCACTTGGTGTTTGCAGCGCTGTCTGTCTGAACGGCCCGAGCGTGCTGGCTCCTGGAAACGGGAAATCCCATCCCTCCGAAGGGATGACCTGCCTTGGAAACCAGCCTCCCTTCTGTATGCATCAAGGGGCAGAGCAACAGCACTAAGCCTCCCACCAGCATGCTTTTTCTAACGGAACGTGCTGTGCCTTATGTGGGGAACAAATAAACACACTTCGGACAATAAGGGGAGGGACGCAACGGAGGAAAATAAACCTTTAGCTGGCTGGCAGCCCGTCAGCGATGCCATCCAGTTTAGATTACAGCTCCCCGGGGTAACATTAGACTCTTCACTGCAGAGATAGAAGTACGAGCCCAAAGAGCCATGCTGGACCCTGGTCTGATGATTTACTCTACTTCTGCAGCAGCAGGCACAGCTGAGATCAAGGTCCTGCTGTGACACACTTTATGCACACACGTAGTAAGGGGAAAATGTTTATCCTAGGGAACTGATGTGACCCAGGCAATAGGTTTAGGCTGCTGCTGACACCTGAGCTCCCATTAAGTGTTACAGTGGTGGTGTGGACTGCGCTGCTGGAGAAAAAAGGGCAATGCCACCTGCAGGAAGCACCCTCACAGCAGGTGAACCACCTAAATCAATGAAAGCTTGGGTTTCTTTGCCCCAGCCTGTTTTACAGGCCCAGAAAAAAAAATGCGTCAGACACTGCCAGGGCTGAGGAAGTGGTCTTGAACCAGTTATTTTGCAGCTGTCACTGAAAAGCTGAGTTATTGAGTGAAACAGGTCAGGTGGGACTCAACTAACCCAGTGCATGTGTCCGCCTCTGAGCAAAACATCCAGGTCTTTGCAAGATGACTGTTGCAGGTCCCTTCCAACTGAAATATTCTGTTCTATTCTGTTCTATTCTATTCTATTCTATTCTATTCTATTCTATTCTATTCACCTCTGCATGAACCAGGTAATTAAACTAGGTCAGATGATACTGACCTAAAGGGATGTGTG
Organism: Aviceda cuculoides; assembly: GCA_035590195.1. Taxonomy (NCBI): domain Eukaryota; kingdom Metazoa; phylum Chordata; class Aves; order Accipitriformes; family Accipitridae; genus Aviceda; species Aviceda cuculoides. The sequence continues at coordinate 23,264,279 of JAVJGG010000027.1, forward strand.
AAGAGGACAGTTTGGAGGTAGAAATCTACAGTACAGATGTCCAAAGCTAGCTAAGGTGGCTCCTACCCTTGGAATGGATGCTGAAAGGTCCTAAGGGCTGATATTCAGGTAAATTGCTGAAGGATATGGAAAATCACCGGTTATCAGAGGCTGTCTGTGGACTCAGGTCAGCAGTGCTCCACTGATTACTCCCTGCACCACTAAACTTTCTTTTTTAAAATAGGAAAAACGATACCCTGCAGAATGGCCATCGATGCACTGTGAAGGCCAAATGTGATGTGTGGGCTATAGCTCTGACAATTGATATAAACCAACCTGTTTATGCAGCATTATTTTTTTCTTTTTTGAAACAGGCACAATCACATACCTCGGTCTCCAGAGAGCTATATCCAACCTGAGTCCTTTACTTCCTTACTGCTCGTCTTTGAAGCAGAAAATCCTTAGTGCACACAGACACAAGTGCAAACATAGGCATTCCCCCAGCTTCAAATTTCAATGTCATTTGGAGAACAGACTGAAATCTAAATGTATTGGTGCATTGCAGCGTATTATGCCAGTGCAGTCTTCCACCAGCTACCCGAATCCTTTGGGCAGTATCATGTCTGTGCTCTACTAAAAACACGTATCATCACCTCTAGATATCACCTGTCTGATTCAATTCAGTTCTCGATTACATGGGTGTATCCTGCTCAGTTTAATGGAGCTTTTCCTGGATCCACAGCTGTGCAGCCCAAGGGAGAATTAGGAGTGCTCATCTCTATTCTTTGCACTCATCTTCAGCTGTGCAGTTACCACCAGCATCAAGAAAAGGTGGGAAAGGAAGAAAAAGCTTGAATTTCTACTTGACAACAAACTGTAGTGCAAGAAACACACATGCTGGTAGTTGGTAACCCTAATAATTTTCCTGTTTCATAAATAAATAAGATTCTCTTCCCCATTTCTCATTGCACATCAGGCACTAGCTGTCAGCCAAGGTAACGTGCTACACACAAAGGCTTTCTGAAGCAAAGGCAGAGATGCAAGAGGAATTGTTAAATAATTCAATAATCAATGCACCACTCGCTCATCCTGTAACTTCGATACTGACAGGAGGGAAAAAACAACCCACAAACGTGGCACCCATCTCGGCATTTTCCCATTTAGTGCTGAGGGATAGTCAAAGACTCTGGGAGCAAAAATGATGGATTTAATCAGGTTCGCAGGGGCGCAATCTAGCATGGTGTAACGAGGCTCAGCTCCCAGTGATGTCTGACCTCATCCCTGGCTGTTGGCAAGGAGCTTGTTGTTGACTATTTGGGACCTCTCGGCTCAGGATTGAGTTTTAAGCATGCAGACAAACATGGAGATAGAAGATTTAATCCACGAGTTCTACGGCATTACTGTTGCGGGCAAAGTGGAGAATCCGGCAATCCTTTGACGTTACAAGCAGATTAGGCTGGCCCCAGGCGTCACCCACCCAAATGCCATGTCAAGGCACTGCATATCAGGTCTCACACAAAGAGCTGATGGCCACCGCTTGGGAGGTGATTGAAAAATCTGCTAAGATGCAGAAGTGGAACAGGAAATGAAGCCTGAGCCTTTTAGCCTCACGGCTGGGTCCTGTCCTAAATGCACACGGAAGAAATCCAGAGGAAGGCGACAGAGCAATCGGAAGACACACAAATCTGGAAAAAACAGAAGGCAAAAAGAATACCAGGAGACATCAGAGGGGGAGCGCTTTAGGATGGGAGCGTGTAATTTAGTACCGTTAGTCCGACACACATTCCTTCAGGTCCTAGGAGTAGAGGGGTTGCACTGGTAGCACACTGGGAGCTCTCAGATCCACTCTAAACCTGCCGACAACCGTCACTCCCATCTCCCCAGCCAACCGAGGTTTGGCAGGAGCTCCCTAGTTTGCAAGAGGAGGCATGACGGAACCCCCTTGCCCCTAGCCACCCAGAAGCAAAGATTTTGGACATTTTCCTTTAAATGCATGCTGTTCTGTATGTCAAGCTTTAGGAAGATGGGACTAAGGGAATGCCATCTCCTTCTCTGAGCACAGTCTGGGAGGGATGCTGGTTCCAGCAGGTCCCTATGGCTGGACGATACAGCTAAGCTGCGTGCTCCCATCCCTTTCTCTGATTTGATCCCACGGTGAAGCGGCTCCAGGAATTAACCCAGCGGCAACATTTTCATGTGGTTTTTTGCAAAGCGTTTTGCTGGTTTCGCCCCTGAAGTGCCTCATCGGGCAATCAGCAAAGCCCCAGTGAGGGAGCGGGGAGAGCAGCCGGACCGTGCAGCTGGCAGCCTGGCCAGGGAGCGGACGGAGGCTCTGCCTCGCTGTCGGATGAGCTTTATTCCCCGGGTGAAGGCAGAGAGCTGTTTGATTTGATTCAAGAAAGAAGAGTCCCAGCTGACGAGCAGGAGAGCTACAGAATGCAACAGATGGAGGTAATCAGGTATTTCTACCCAACATTCTTCTGCCTCTGAGGCATACAGCCTTTTCAAGATCACGATGATTCACAGAAAGGACACAGTTTGAATTCCGATGTACGGTACCGATGAAAGGGGAAAATAAAAAAAAAAAATCATACACAGAAATGTAAATTGGAAGGGATGTTCTTCATCCTGGCTCAGAAAGGCTGTTCAAAGAAGCCTAAAAACCACCACATGAATTCAATTGTTTTACATTATTTTATTCCTGGGGAAACAAAGCAGGATTTTTCCACCATCTGCAATAAAAATCTCTTTTACTTTTCATATACAACCTGTCAAATTCTCTTTCAGAGTTTCAGCTTCATCTTTCATGCTCTGGGAAGATCCTTTCTTCTTCATTTCTTTTCTTCAGGGTCCTTGTTCCCTCCTCCCTGCCTTTTTGCAACCTTACTGAGATCTAGTCTGCAATTAATTCCTGTGTACCAAATAGATATGGGACTATTATAATCTGCACAGCTATTTCTGCATAAACAGAAATCATAGAATCACAGAATCATAGAATCATTTAGGTTGGAAAAGACCTTTAAGATCAAGTTCAGCCGTTAATGTAGACATAGTGCAAAGAAGTGCTTAATCCTAGTAAAAATGTATGCTTTTCCCATATAGTAGTAATCTATACTCATATAAATGCGGTTTTCCCAGCAGAAACGCGTCTGTGCTAAGGGTCTGCATTAGCCAAAGTGGCACTGATATGTCTAGACAAGCCCTACCACTTAAAATAGCACGTCTCATCTTTGGAAATATTGAATGAAAGGGGAGTTATGCTGTTTTCCTTCGCTGCCACACCAGATCTGAGCAGCACTGCCCTTTTTACCCACTGCCTTTGCTTATCCACTGAGGGTTGTCTTGGTTACTGGGGAGAGTGGGGAGGTCTGGAGGAAGGTTAGTCTGCAGCTCAGTCAAAGCATCTTGAGGGAGTTTGTGATATGACTGCTTAAGGGAGAAGTGGACTAGGCCAGGGGTGTGTTTGAAAAGCCAGTTTCTGAGAGGAATGGGTGGCAGGAGAAAGCATAATGGAAAACAAAAAAATCATGCTGGCAATGCTTGTGGTGCAATCCAAAACACCTTGATACCGTTTTTTGTTCCTTAGGTGCCAGACACGAGGGTGCAGAGATACCGCGATACAAGTAGTGTGCTTCCAAAAGCAGAAAAGATACTCGCAGATGTCAAAAAAGTCTTGAGAACATGAAGCACCTGGACTTTTTTGCCATCAGGAAACAGATAACAAAAAGAATCCTACCAGTATTATTAAAACCCAGCAAAACCATCCGTATTTCATTGATTGCTTCATGGGTTTGAAGTCTCCAGGTTTGGCTCCTTGCAAGACCACCCTTGAAATGGAAACCCAGAGCAGATGGGTAACTGCAGCCACTTGCCTGGATTCTTCAAGCCCCTTTGCCTATCATGTTTGGAAAACTTCCCAAATTGCTGGTGGTGGGTCCCCCTGAGAGAGGAGGTGGACCAGCCACAGAGCTGCGCCGTGGGCTCCCAGCAGCACCAGCCCCATCTGCTGTAACTCTCAGGAATTACCAAGTGCATCAGAAGGTTTATTTCTGATGATTTCTCTCTGGGTTTTAATTAAACTTCCATGCTAATAGTACCCTAAGCAGAATGAGGAATGATACAGTGTGAATTTTAATCCCAGATTTCACACCATCACAGCTGGGCTGTGGAAGGTGTGAAATTCCAGAAGGCTCTGGAAGAAGGAAGGGACTGCAGAGGACAACCAGGTTAATTAAGGTTCTGAAGCAACCAGTCAGCAAGTCCAGATAGACAAGCCCTAACCTAGAGGTTGCAGAGAAAGAGTGGAGGTTTTAGGTTGGCGAAAGATGATAGAGATGGGGACGATCATGACTGTTCAAATCACAGTTTTATTTGGCAGACCCAGCCAAGACAGTTGCCTTGTTGGATCAGGACATGTACAGTTATATACTGTGGATGCCTTCAAACTGTGAGCTTGGGACACTTTTACAGCTAATGGTTAATAGCTTGTTGGGCACATATTGAAGAAACTTGGCTTTCAGAAAGCAATTAGAAACCAGACCCTGAACATCAGTCATTTCTACACACAGAAACCCAGAAACCTGCTTCGAAATCCAAGTCCTGCTGAATAGTCACCAGCCATTGCAAATGAAGCAATAGCGGCTTGAAGAAGCAAGCTGGACCTATTTCTTACATGAAATTATCAAGGAATGGTGGCTGGTAAGACTTCCAGTGGGATTAGACTTTTGTATGGGCGTCCTGGACTCTAGTGGCTAGAAGAATAGAACCATAAAACAAATAAGCGCTGCATGATTTTGGCTCAGCAATGAATTCCTCTATTCCTGATACTTCTTATTTTCCTCATGGGTATTTTATTACATGGACAGTCCATTCTGCATATGCTGCACAGGGGGACGTGGCCTCCAAAGGGGTTGTGTCTCACATTTTATCCACTTTACTGTGAAAAGCGTTGCATTACAAATGGGTTTTGTTAAATGCTACTCCTGAAACAAAACTTTTGGTTTTGTTATGGGTTTGCAAGGTGCCTACAATGGCAGAGGTCCTTGTCCAGCAGCAGGCAGCTGGTTGATACTCATGTGAAAACCTAAATCACGTAAAGGGAAATTAAATCATGTGAAGAATGCTCATCAATTTCATACTTGTTTAGAGAAACTCAATAATTGCCATATAGCCTTAATTTTGAGACTGCAAGAGTATTATCACATAGATATATTAATTATGCCTATTTTTCTGTAAGGAAAGGGCTGACAGAGTATCAGCATGGAGATATGGTTAGTGCCTCCATCATATTTTGCTGGTGCAAATGCTGTTTAACTTCAAGCATCTACTTAATGGGAAAGGGCTGCCTGTCTGTCTCACACCGAATCTAGCAATCTTATGGGGTTAAGGGGCAGTAAAATGCCTTTACAAAGTGATTTGCAGATCATAAAAATTCAGTGCGTGACCTTAAGAGTCATTTGCCAGCAATGGCGCTGGCAATAAAACATCTGGCTGGGTGGCAGGAGATGCACATGAATTACTCATATTGCATTCACACTGGCTGCACAAAAGGCTTCCCAGTTGTGGTGTGCAAATCACTGGCAAGGCTCTGCCCCAGATAGCAGTTTCCCCCAATCTTAAAACCAAGCAGCATTTGGCTCTTTCTTCTTCAGCATGCAAAATAAGCCAACCTCTTCTGTTAAAGTGACCCGGGGGAAAGGATGGAAGGCATTTGCTTCTTGGTAAAAGTTGGGAGGGAGCAATACTGTCAGGATGTAAGTGGAATTGCCTCTGGCAGGGCATGAAAATGAGTGTGCGAGGTTAAAGCACACCAAAGGACCATCCTGGGTAGCATCCTATCCTCATCAGTGGCCCATATGGATGCCTAGGGCAGAGTGGACAAGTCTGTAAAGATGCTTCTTTAAAATACTCTTCCAGTCCAAAAATAAGGGGGACATCAACCAAAGTCAATAGGGACCAGGCTCAGCAAAAAGCAATGGACACCTGGAGAAGTAAGGAAGCTAGACAAGTGCTTGGAAGGGAGATGCATTAGGGACTACTAATCAAATAAATCACATCAGGCTTGGGAAATCACCGAGCTGAAATCTCATAGGTGGAGGCCAGGAAATTAGCTGAAGGATAGGAAAATATTGTGAGGAAATTACGCTGTATGCTTACTTGTCCCTTGGTGTTCACCAACAGACAGTCTGGACACAGAATACCAGATGGGACAGACCTGGGTCTGAACTAATATGGTCATTTTATACATGTTCCCAACTCCAGTGCACTGCAAGTCAGTTCAGCAACAAGTTCAGGAACATAATTTATAGCTGGTGAAGTTTTCTCCTTTCACAAAATTGCCTAATGGAGGATGAAATCCTTGCAAACTTTTAAGATTGACCTCTCCCCAGCGCAAGAAGGCAGCTGCATTCCTCCGCCAGTGCCACCTCCCTTCTGCAGACAGCAGCAAGGGTGACATGGGAAGGAGAGGAGAGGAGGACTCACCCACCCTATCACCTTCTCATGTTCGCAAAACTCAGGTCCGCACAGATGTGACCAACAGGGAAAAAGCAATTCTCTTACATTGCAACAGTCTAACGCACAACCCCTGCACGGGCTGGTCAGTACTGCTGGCCACGAGAGCAATATCCGTAAATATACCCAGGAGTGGCAAAATGGAAATGCAACAGCATCAGCATACGAATTCCCAAGTCTCAGTCTACACTTACTCATCTCATTTCCCCACTGATGAAAGCCCCAGTAGAGGTATCTAAAGTGCCAGCTGGCTCACCAGCGTATCTCAGGCTATTTCACTCACAGTATTGAATTTTCTCTGCTCTTAAACGGATATTTTTTTCAGAACAGTCTCCTTATGTGTGTTCTAGCAAATGTCCAAATCCTCCTTCTGTTTTGGTTACACTAAAAGTAGATTTACTCCTCCAAAATTCTTACTGTAAATCTTCCCTAGAGAAACCATTCCACCAAAACCTAAAATGCAACAGGAAAAACATGTAAACAAAGCTTTTCATGAAAACACTGGAGTCTGGCTAAAGACTGACATGGAGTGTACTGTTTTGACATTCTCTTTGGAATTCTGTCTTCGAAGTCACCTTTTAATTTCAATAAAACTATTTTATTCACTGACCAGGCAATGAAATCTCAGCAGATACTCTCTGTACTCCCAGCTCAACTTTCTCCTGAGAAAGAAACGCCATTTTTCAGTTTGTGCTATTGAAACGGTCTGTTATTGCTTTCCTTCCCCTGGGCCCCAGGACCTGCACACAGCTTCTTGAACCTGATTGCAGAAAGCCAGAGCTAGGGGTTTTTTTTAGGAAAACAGCTGTCAAATCTACACTGTGCTAGAAAACGATGCTGTGGCTTGGAAAATGAATGCATTTTACACCATGAGGGCCAGATCTTTCACTAGTGTACATCAGGGTCATTCCACAGATGTGCCTGTGACCCCAAATCCATTAAACGTTGAGGGCTTCCGTTTTAATGCCTTGCCGTTGAATGATTTCCAATTTTGCGAGAGGAATTTGATGAAGAGGAAGGTCATCTCGAACAGGGAGAGCTGCCTGCCTGCTGCACAGCCATTCGTACGAGGAGCAGATGAAAAGCATGGTCCCACACTCCATTAAGGCTGTCATATCACAAACATTTCTTGCAGCAGCCAGGTTGGCGTAAATGCCTACTTTTTACCCAAATCATTGCAGTTGTCACTCCCTATATCCCATCTGAGAACCGGTCTGAGTCAAAATGACAGCAATAAGTAAGAAATAATAAATGATGTTCAAGGTTTTTTAAAGTACGTGTAAGTCATATGATTTTGGTGAAATTATGGACAATGTGCTCCAGCCAACAGCTGTACCACACATCTGGGAGGGAATGGAGGGCAGGTAGAGGGCGGTGGGTGTGCGGGGATGGGATTGGGACAGGACGGGAGCTCCTGTGCTCTGCTCTGGTTGCACAGCTGGTATGAAGATGCTTCGTCCTGTAACGAACCATAATCAAAGGCTCATTAGCTGGAGTGAGAACCAGGGCAAACCAACCCTTGTATTGATCCCTAGCAGCGGGATAAGATGTGGGGTGGGATGAGGGTAGGAGGGACCGACAGATTTCTGACCTCCCTCCCCGAACCTCACTTCTGCAAAGGGATTCCTAGATGGGCCAGCAGCCCCCAGCTCCACCAGCTGGTGCACACTGGCCACGTGAGGTTCAAGATTCGTTACAGTCTTTTTTTTTACAAAAAGCATATACAAACAGTGAGAATTCTTCAGAGTCAGGTTATAGAATCATAGAATCATTTAGGGTGGAAAGGATCCCTAAGATCATTGAGTCCAACCGTTAACCTAGCACTGCCAAGCCCACCACTAAACCATGTCCCTACGCACCACGTCTACACGTCTTTTAAATACTTCCAGGGATGGTGACTCCACCACTTCCCTGGGCAGCCTGTTCCAATGATTGACAACCCTTTTGGTGAAGAAATTTTTCCTAATATCCAATCTAAACCTCACCTGGTGCAACTGAGGCCATGATGAGTTAGAGGGCTTAAAAGAAAGAGGCAGTTTGAGAGGCTGAATTTCTCTCTTGCTCCAGACACCAGGTCTCAGCAAGTTAAATGGCATCTTTTAGGGGCTCTGACAGACACAGAGAAGTTACCATCAAGCAAGAAAAGATGACATGTGAGCTGCTTTGCAAGAGCTGCCCCTGGGGATGTAGATTTTCCCTGGGGAACCTCAGGTCCCAAGATTAATTCAAGATAAATATTGTTACTGAGTCCTTTGAGGTTTTCTATACCCTCAAATGAATATCCCATTGGCTGGGTATTTTGCTACTGCCTCTTAAAAAAGCAAAACTAAACTCACCCACACATATCATAGCTCTCACTCCAAGACTTTTCTATCTTGAGATCAAATAAATTAAGGTTTCAGTGCATACACTTTGGGGAAGACAGATCCTGGGGGCTTGTCTAAGGTATCAAAAAGCAGGAACGAGTGTGTTTCAGACAGGCTCTCTAAGAGGCAGGGTATCTCCACACCAGGGCTGAGATTGTTCACTCTACCTTTACTTGACATCATGCAATTTATATTCTGCAGCCATAGCACTGCAAGAACATCTCCCTAGCCTGCAGCTTTATTTTCTGCACACAGCTACCCCAGCACTTTAATTGTCCCATAAATTTGATGGAAAGGATTTGATGCAGAGAGCTGTTAAAATGCCAAATGTCTTGAGCACTGCAACTAATGAATGGCTCCCAACGATTCATGTTTCAATCTATATGCAAATGTGCCCTTTGGTTGGCTTATGCTGGACTTTTCATTGCTGCATTACAGCTATCCAGGGAAGCCTCAGACTCATAGATCAGACAGATACAAGGCATAAATGGGAGAAGACTTAAATTATTCAGTGTTTATGAGAAAGAGAATCCAAACAGTGGACTTACACTTTGCTTTTTATAATAACATGATTACAGATCAGCCCTGAGAAGACCTACAATAACATTGGTTTTCTCCCCCGCCCCTTCCTCCTTGCTAACAAAATATATAGCACAATGAATTACTTAGCACAGCTGAATGCATATTAGCCAATAACACCCAAAATAGTGTATGCCAGCTCCAGGTAAAACCGGTGCTCACAGAGCCCAGATGGGAGATGTCTGTGAATGCACTGAACCATTTCAAAATCTGGTCTCTGCTATTCTTACTCCCAGCAAGGGAAAACATCTCCTAGAGCATCAAACCGAGTCTCTGTAAACAGCGATGGTCACAAAATCTATTCCTGCTCATTAATGAACTGCACAAATCCCTTTCACCTGCAGTGCGATGTGCAATTCTGGTCTTAGCAAGAAGAAATTAAGCTGGAGCAGCTGCAGTAAGGGCTGCCACCATCAAAAAAGGGCTGCAGAGCTTGTTTTACAAGGCAGGAAAAAAAGGGATTTTTTAGGATTTTGGTCAATTCCAAGGCTAGGAAGGAAAGCAATTGCTCTCTATACCAACACCTGAGAAATGGCAAGAATGGAAAAGGACAATTTTAGCTAAAAGCCAGCCCTGGCACAAGAACAGGAAGCCACAAATACCCTCAGAAAACACAGACATGAACATATCAAGGACAGTGTCGTTCATGTAGAGCTTGTTTTGTGGGGTTTAAAGCTGAAGCTGTATTGGGGGTTTTACGCCCAAAGAAATGCTAGAGGTGGCACAGAATTTACAGAATGGATGGCTGCAAAGAAACAGTGAGGTTTTGGCATTGCCCCCAAAAGTCACCTCACCAGGAGCGCTGCCAAGCCAGGAGAGCAGAGCTGAAGTCTCTGAGCAAGCTTTGGCTCCTGCAAAGCATCAGACTAGTTGGAGACATCTCCCTTGCTTTGGTGTCGAACTAAAAGGAGCTTTGTAGCATGAGGCATCCACAGTGCTTGATCCCTCAGGACCTTAATTTCTGGCTGAGCTTTGGTTTCCTTTCTCTGCTTAGTTTAGGTCTCCGCTGTTCCTTTTCACTCCTATTTCTACTTCTCTCCCTATAACCCCCGGAGCAGGTTGGGGCAGCCACTAAGACTGGGAGAAACCCACAACAGCAGCAATGCTCCTCAAGCGGTCTGGACACGGTCAGGGGACTACAGCAATACAGATACAATCTTCTGCCAGGTCTAGTTTAGTGGATGAGCTTTATGGGATGCTGAGCTTGCTCCTACATGACATACTTACATTTTAGGAGCACGCTTTATTCCCCAGCAGGTAAGTGGGTTTGATTTTTGTTGGTCTGGCCCAGCAGCAGGAAATTTGCAGGGTTGGGAAACCCTGGATTTAAGATCAGGTTATGCGAGAGTTGCCTACATGAGCGAGAAGACGGAGTTGGCAAAAGCAGCCACGTGGCAAGCAGCAGGTTATTTGTTATTTGCCACCAGGACAGCGGTGGCCTCGGCAAAGCCCTCTGCCTGCAGCAGGATTGTGCCCCTTGCCAGGCTGCGTGGTCGCCTGCGGCTGGGGCCACCCCACCCTCCTGGTCTCCACTCCAGTTCTAAAAACATCTCTGCTTCAAATAAAAGACAGAACAGGAAGGAACGAGCTGCCGCTGTGCGGCGGAGCCAAATGAACTTGTCAGGCTGCCAAGGCAGGAATTTAGGAAGCCCTCCTTTTTCATCTTCCCTTTCTTTGTGCGTGGAAATGGACTTGCCATGAGTGATTTGCTAGCTACTAAAGCTGATAAGTTTGGCTCCCTACAGGCCCCTGCCGGGGAACAATATTGGCTTTTCTTCTGAATTACTGGGTGGAAGACACGGGGCAGGAGCTCTGTGTGTTTTCTCATCCTTGCTCGGAGCCGGGCACTGCTCTCTGTGCTCAGCTGCCCACAGCCAACCTCTAAGGGAGATCCAAGTGCGAACTGTTTTGATGGGAGAGTGGAAGGGGTGCTGTGACACGGGCTCATCTTCAAAATTCCTGGATTTATAGCTGAGTAAAGACGGGAAAGCCAAGCTGTGGAGGCCAAAAGCTCTGGGCTGTTCTGTCGCAGGCGATGCTTTGGTTTTTTGTTTGATCTTGTTGGAGAAAGTTTTCAGGGGAAAAGGACTGGGAGGGGAGGACTGTGAGGTGCACATTCCAGGATGAAAGAAAAAAAAGACAAGACAGAGGGAAAGCTCCCTGGAAAGTCATACCGATCAGGAACAGCAGAGGCTTGTTTCTAAAATCTTACAGCAAAACTAAGGAGGCAAAATACATATATTGCTGCTACTCGCAATTAAGCACCACCATAAACAGCAGCTCTTTGGACCACAGAGAGCGAAGTGGTTCAAGTGTGTCTCAGATTGGACCTTTAGATGGGGTAAACTGGTATAAAGTGACCTCAGAAAGAGCCTGTATCTGCTAACAACTAGGTAGCCTTATTTCATTATGGGGGGGTCTTTGCTCACCTTACCCATGACGCAGAGAGATGTTTGCAGCAGGCAACAAGTTCTACACAAACCTATTTCCCTGATATTTGTCAGCACCTGCCCAGCATCCGAACCCACAGGGAGAGGTAGTCTCAAAACTGTTGAGAACAGCAAGAAATGGAAGAGCTTTTTGAAAACTGAAGGTTGTTTTAGGGGCCTAGGGTTTTTCTTGTTTAATAATAAGCTTTAATCCCAAAGTAATGTATCGAATATTGTTGATAACTTCCTGGAGTCCACTTGGAGATTCCTTATACACTTTCGACATCCAGTCCTTATGAACTAAAAGATGTTTGTATGGAAAACAACTGAGCATCTTCTCTAAAAAAGCCTATAGGAGACTGAACATGCACACTGAATGTTAAGGCTTTGCTCTTAAGGGTTCTTCTTGTAATACCTGCCTGGAGGTGATGGGCTTTGAACACTTGGGGAATACAAACACATCAATCACAAATGGCTCCAGGTTTATTCTCCAGCACCCAGCTTTCAGTACAGAAATACCACTACATTTTTCCTTCCATTGTAACATCCTAGAAATAACCCCTTGTCTGCTAACATAAGGGCAGCATCACTCCTGCTCTGCTCCAGCTTTACTGCTGTAACACTACAGACATGAGAGGTGAAAGCCCAAGAATTCAGCCCCATTTTCACACCTGACCAACCACACCCTGAGGTTTTAATAAGGACCCAAATCCCAGACTAGATCCTGGGACTGCTTAATTAGTGTCTAGATGGATGGCATGAAGTGCCTTGATGATGTTATTGGAGCCGTCTATTTGTCCCCTTTTCTCTAAGCTACTTTCAGGATAGCAGCGGTAACAGAAGAAACGAATGATGTCCCTGCACCACAGCTCTCCATTCACAGTTGGGTCCGTCTAAAAGTCAAGTGCCTAAGCTAGTCTTGCTTAGGGCTTAGGTAGACAAGGGAGAGAGACATCTCCAGAGAGGAGAGCCATCCTACCCTAAGAGAGGTGGGAAGGAAATGACTTCCGAAGCACCCTGCCTAGACAAGACACCTTGGGTTTAGATAACTAGCAAGATGGTCTATTTGATTAGAGCTCTGCAAAGGGTGAATTCAGACCAGTACAGAAGCCTACGAACAAGTAGCTGAACCACAGAGGGGTAACCTCCAGCAGAGAGACATTACAGACAGCCTGGCATGATACCATCCAAGACAGAGATGTTGCAGGGTATTTCTTAGAGCCACAACTTCTATTCTGAGCTTTCAAATTAGCATATGAACTTATTTCATTTTAATGCCCATTTTCCTTAGCATTGCAAACTGTATCAGTCAGAGTTTGTGGCATGGAGCCAATGCCTCTGAGCCTCTTGGAAGGAGGACCGAGCTCCTAATGACTCCTACCAAAGTGCAGCCTTTTTTTCATTGGGCCACAGCTCCCAATAGGTCAGAGCAACACTGTAAAGAGCATCTCAGTTGCTCCATGAGATCTTTGTTATTTCTTTCACCCCCAAAGCTATCCTCAGCTCTTTTTGTCACTGGTATAAACTGGTGCCATGTGAGTTCCTGCTTCAAAGGTCCAGTGCTTCCTGCCCAGTTGCAGCCAAAAGCGTATTTGCCAAGACAGACACAGAGCTGAAGCAAAACCGTTGGGTAGATTTGCTCCGTCACCTCAATGCTTGACTGTGTTGACATATTTAAGTCTCAGTCTGCAGCCCCAACCCAGGACACGTGTATTGTCAGTCTTGTCAGTCCTTGCCAGGTGAGACATGGCAATGAGACAGCCCAGAAGCTGAGAGTGAGAGAGACATGTTAGGCCTAGACACAGGGAAAACACTACAATTTGAATCCCTAAGTTATTTCAGAATCTACACGAGACCCGCCGTGCAACTTAATTCTTCAATGCAATGTGCAAAAGGACACAGCAGCACTGTTTCTGGAAACTGAAAAACAATTCTTGACTAGATTATTCTTCAGTATACAGTAAGCTGTTTTATTCTTCTGCATATCCAGGACTCACGTGCAGCTTCTAGGCCATCCCAGATGAGAAAATAGAAGTGGAACATTGCACGAGGTTAATCTGGACTACACACACAGAGCAATGATTTCCTCTAAGCCAATCAAGGATTAAGGCTAATGAGTATCTCTGCATCTTGTAACAGTCCTTTTAGGGAAATAGAATAGGATAAAAATAGCCTGACTTGATCCTCCCTGCTCCAAAAAAGACTTTTATTAGTCCTTGGGGTGATGGAGTAAAATTAGAAATGCTGAAGAGAGGTATGCTTCACTCACCTGTCGTAGAATGACCATGGTTCCTGTGTAAACACATCAGCAATCACCAGGAATGGACCTAAACCAAAAGAAACCAGCAGTTAATGAACTGACACCCTGACTCACAGGCCCCAGCTCAGGGACTGTCCCAACCCTAAAGGGACAGATGCAGCCCCTCGGTGTGGAAGAGGGCAAGGAGCGCTTAAACTCCCAAGACTTTCATAATATTAATTCCAGACAGTGAGAGACAATCCTCTAATACATCCAGATTAATGTCTGCACCCTGGTGAATGAGACTGGGACTGGAGGTTGCTAACGCAAGTAATATTTTGTAAACTGAGTCCTAGAAAGTTGTCCAAGGATTAACCTAGCAAGCAGACGGATACTGATTTATTACCTGTGTCATCAGATCCCATGGTATGGATTAAAGCACATGGAGAAGGGGAGTCCTGTCCTTACAGCCCACAAGACTGGATGGATTATTATCTTTCTATCAAAACTGCTTTCAGAAGAGGAAAGAAAATACCAAGCCCTCCACCACGGCCTGCAACTAATACCTGGATTGGACTGAGTATCTCCACACTCTGCTCCTGCCTGTTGTGCAAATTGTACCTTTGCGGGATTTACATGGGAAAAGTCCCACACTGCTCCTGGGTTTGTGCTTGCTGGTGTGGGCTGCCACTTCATGGTGCTCCCAGCATTAAATTGGTTTGGTGTGTATGAGTGAAAAACGGTTTCAAAGAATTGAATTTCTGCAGCTTTTAATCTCCAAGTCATCCTTGCCACCTGACAATCAGTAATTGTTATATTTATGATGTGGAACATTTTCCAATATGGTAAAAACACTCATGCCTTAAAAAGCAAGCAAAAAGGCACTCTATTTGAGAGACACAACTCCCACAAGACACTGGGATGTGAAAGCTGATGAAGGATGATCTTGCAAGACACAAGACATTTCCCCTCAAAGTGACAAAGCGGTCCAGACTTGTCATACAAACCTAAATATTTTGTTTCGTGTTTTAGCCATAATTTTTATTTTTGTGCTTTCCCCACTAGAAGGAGAACCTTTCTGGGGGGGACAGGAGGGAGTAGTAAAATCTTTCTACCTGCCCTCAACCATCTCCAGATGACATGTCCCAAAAAGATACAATATGGGACAGACTCAGTCTTGCAAAAAAAAGGGAGTGATAATGCCCTGTGCCAGTGTCCCAACACACTTTCCTCATGGCAAGGAGAGTGATCTCTCTTCCCCATCAGCAGCAACTGCACTCATCCCATTCAGTAATGTAGGACTTTTAGTCTTTGGTGCTGATCCTGCTGGCTGAATTTTCTGTAGCTTCTCAGCTGCAGTGGGAAACATGGATGATTCCATCCCAGCTAGAAAGGCAGGATTTATCCTCATCAGCCCCTGCGGGGACTGCAAAGGCTCAACGGCATTTCCAGTTATTCCCCTTTTCCTCATCACGCTGTCTGCACCACCTCTACATTTTTACCAACCACATATTTGAAGGCAGGTCACTACCCCATTGAAAGTTGTAGGAGTTTGACAGCTAAGTGCCTTCATCACCTTAATGAAAACATCCAGCTGTTGAAACCATCTACATGATCCCTCTGCATTGCCCAGAAAAGGAACTGGTGTCCTAAGAGCAGCCAAGGCATCACTGTTCATTAGGAAATACTCACTAGACAAACTTTGGCCATAGACCATATTTAATGAATTAATTTTGCTTTTTCTAGAAGATTGATGACTCATGGAAAATCATGTGCCCATTTTAGTGTCTGAAAGGCTGTGAGGCAATTTTCCTAATTCTGAGTTTGAATCTTCTCTGTAGCACATTAAATGATTCCTCTTCTCCTTAATTCATATGGCTTGAAAATAACTTTCTAACCCTGCCAAGTAGCGAGCCCATAGGCAAACTGCCTAGGGATGCTGAAGAGTCTCCTCCACTGGGAATAGTCAGTGAAATCTTGTCTTGGCTCAGAGCAGGCACTGGGTGAGGTTCTCCAGAGATCCCTCCCAGGTCTGCAACATGAAGATCGTAGGGGTAGTGTTGAACACGGGGTTGGGTAGCAGTTTGAGTTCCTCGGCTGAAGGACAAGTCATCTTATAGTTCCTTGCCTAAATTTCCCTCTCTGAAAAACAGATCTCACCCAACAGGGTTGCTCCTAAGTATTCCAGTCATTATTTGCATGCTAACCAGCCAAATGGCCTAGGTGCGCTTGCCCCGTTGGGTGTCCATGTTGCAAAAGCCATGCGTGAGGGATATCTTCCCACAGGCTGGGCTGGAGCACCAGGTTCGGGTCTCAGAACTGCTCCTTCAGTCGTTTATCCTTCTGCTGCTGAAGCAAAGCACTGTCTCATGGTTGCCCTGGCTCCCAGCATGAAAACTACCCTGTATGTTGGCATCTTGCTCAGCCCAGCCTGTGGTGATGCTGAATAGGTGTTGCACCAAGTTTGGAAGACTATTTACATACCCAATAGAGTCTGCTTTTAAAGAGGACTTTGGTACCTAGAGCCTGTTGTGCTTTTTTTTTTTTTTTTTAATTTTCTGAAGGTCTAGCCTTCGGTCCAAGCCACCAGGCTTGCTCTTGTTCAATGCTTTGTACACCCCATCACGATGCTGTTGCAAGGGAGGTTGCACACAACGGGCGGCCAGCTTTCCCCACAGCCTGACCAGCAGGGAAAACCCCAAAAGGGAAGGGCAGGGGGAGCAGCAGACTGCCCTCCCTGTTCTTCCCACAGGGATCAGTAAGCAGGGTTGGGCTTGTCTGTGCACCGGGGAGATCAGCTGCCTGCTAATTCACGGGAGCCCTGGTGGAACAAAACAGCCATCTGGACCCTCCAACCCTGGCTGGCAGGTGAGCGTAGGGTTCCTCAATCCCACCTCCATGTCCTGTGTGAAGCTCTACAGCTGCTTGTGGTATGGGAAATGAGCTGGGCCAAAAAAAATGTACCCGGCACCTCTCCCAAATCACTCACACGTAACACAAGAGCACAAAGACACCCCTCTGGAAGGTGTATTTTTTGTAAATTTGTTTCATTTTGCAGCTTTCTGAGCATCACTAGTTGACTGTCATCTGAAGAGAACATCTGAGGGAGGCAGTGGGGTGAGGCTGAAGGGGCTTTAAACTACTTGTGGATGCAGAATGATGTGTGACATGGAACTATACACGCTACTTGCTTGCAAGCAGTGGTCAACAGAAGCCAAGGAGTGCTTCAGTACACGGTCTCCACCACGGTGACCTCTGCCATGGCTTTCTTGCTGGTTCTGAAGATATCCCAAATGCAAGAGCAAGAGGAACCTGACAGAGCTCGACTCTGGAGGTAAAAAGCCTGGGGAACCTGGAGGAAGCCATTATCCCGCGATTGCAGAGAAGGGGGTTGCTATTCTAATCTGTTTAACTGGCATTTCTGTGCTCCTTGTTGGCACTTCAGGACCGGAGTCCAACCACATGACTGGCCATACTGCCTGGGGGATCGCTCCACAGTGCTAATCCTCCAGAGCACATGCTCATTAAGTATCTATTAGGAGAAATTCAGGTATTTCATTCTAAGTGCAAATTCTGTTCCTTTCTCCTGAAGTTCCACGTCCCCCGTGATTCCCCTCTCTGCAAATGCAGTGAAGAAAATGAATAATTAATTTGCAGGGTGTGTGCACTGACATTCAATGACAGCCTGTCCCCCTCTGCACCCAGACTGGTGTAGAGCCTGCCTTTTGGAGAACATCCTGGGCACTTAACAGTGTGAAAAAACGAGAGAAGTTAATTCACCTTATGTCTACTTCACTTGACTGAGAGAAACGTAATCTATCACCTTAGCTGAGCGAAGAGATTTAACACACCGATGCTCTCTGCACACTGCTGCCTTCACCTCCTGCCCTCCAGCAAGGGATCTGAGGATTAAAGATTTTGCACTGTATTTTACTGTTCATCTGAGAAATGGTGAATAAAAAGAAGGTCAGACCTACATCCTTGGAGACAAGCGCCTTTGTCCTTACCACAAGCAGGATTCAGATCAGGAAGAAAAACAATGGCTCTTGAATGAGGTTAAACTAGCAAACCTGCCAGTCTTTGGGATCTCTAAACGTTGAATGTGCATGACAGCGAGCAGAGAAGAAGGCGGCAGTGTCACTATATACCACTCCTACTCTGTCCTGCTCAAAGCTGGCATGCTTGGGAAGCTACGACAGTTTGTATTTTTGCATTCTTCCTAGAGCCCTGAATCAGAAACAGGGCTTTCGGGTCAGAAGATATTTGTCTGAATATGGCAGCCAACCATCTTCTTGGCTAACAAGTGTCTTGCTTGCTAGCTTGATCAACAAACAAGCTCTCAACAGAGACAAGCCACTACTTCTCTAGGTGACTAGCTCCAAAGCTCAAATCATCCTTAGTGTGTCCAGTGATGTCTGCTCCCTGCAAAGGCGCTTACAGCCTACTCTCATCAGTTCTCACTCTGCTTTTCAATAAACTGAACACTCAGGCTCTCACAGGAAGAATTTCAGATGACCTGCCATGGTTTCTGAGCCCATCTTGGATAAATCTTAGATATTTCTGATCTCCTGCTGTCCAGTGCTGCCTGGGACATCCCTGACTCCTTGGGCTGTAGCCTCCCATTTTGCTTTATTTTCTGCACAAAAGGCAAGTTCTCCCATCTACTCAGGTTTGCCCTCAAAGTCTATGTGAAGGTTGGCTGTCCAGGACTTGCTGAGAGGTGTGTAACTTGAGTTAAACCCTCACCTTGGTTTAACTCAGACTTTGAGTCTCACTAGATGAGTGCTTTAGCTACTGGGGCATTGCTTAAAACATCAGCATCTCCCCTGTCTGAGCTTTGGACTGAAACGTTCATGGTAATGGCCATTCACTTACACCTTCCCTTCCTGTGGCACAAATATCTTCATCCTCACAAGAAGAAATAATCATTTCGAACTCCTCCCGTGCAGATTACATGGAGAGTAAAATCCAGTCTTCTGGTTTTGTTACCCATCATCTCTTTTAACGTGGAGAAAAGATGCATTCACGTTAAAAGCAACAACATTGCCCTGAACTGCAGCGGCGACAGGAATTCACCCAGAGTATTTGCTGATTTTTTTACACACAGGACGGCACTCCTTGAGTTTTTACAAGCAAGCAAACAGTATGAGACTCTCGCGATGGAGATGCGGGACACGGCGAGCACCACCTGGCCAGCACGCTGCCTGCCACCGTGCTGAGAAAGTTCCCTTGTTTACGTCTTAATTGCCACCTCCGCACGGACAGATCAGCTTGAGGTCATGCTGACAGGTGATGGGAGGAATGTGAGGAAGCTGTCACCTCAGCAAGGCAGGTCACAACAGTAATAAGCTGCAGAAAACATTAGAATTACCATTTCTCATGTGACCCGTGCATCCATGACACAGCATGCCTGCAGGCTCTGTATGCCCTGGGAGGTGATCAGCATAGAGCATGTTTTCCTGGAAAAACTCTGGTCTGAGTTCATTGAAAGTCAAGAAAAGCCTTTCCCACAGCCTTTGGATCAGCTCTTGAGTGGCCACCAGATTTCCAGTGGTATCAGGAGACAAAGGAATAGCTGCTTGGAACAAGAGGTGCATTTTGGTGTAAAGAATTGCCTTCCTGCTCAACTGTATGTCCAGCTGCCTGGACAACTGAGGGGAAAGATTCAAGCGGAGCCGCGAGCTGGCACGTAAAGGTATAGGTGGTAGTGGGGGGGTAAAGATCCATTGTGAAGCCCTGGAGCCTCAGAAAGGTTCCTCAGTGTCTAGTCATGGATGCAACGCCATGCAACTAAACAACAGCCTGCAAGGGATGTTTTAGGGAACATGCAGATCTTTCTCTAGCTATTCCTGCAGCTTTCAGCCTTACGGTGATGAGAACCACAGGATTAGGTACTAATTAGATTTGAGGGTACTCCTGTCGGCCTTCTCTTTCTGGTGGGTGGATGCTGTTCCCAGGGAAGACCTGGTAGTTTGTTGGTTCCTTTTTTTACATGAAGGGATGTTCCAGTCATCCTGCAGACCTGGGATTTCCAGACCAGAAAATTCCAGCCACTCGAAGTAAAAACAACCTTTCCTACACAGAAGAACACAGCCAACTTGATAATCAATTAGCCAAATAACTAAAGGGAGAAAAGGCTGCAGGCATCAAGGTGGCTTACTGCAGTAAAACAGCCCAGGATGGGAGTAGTCTTGATGCATTAGATACACAGATAATTTGCATTTCTGAACATCAGGGTTTTTTTCCTGTAAGTGGCTCAGGGAAGAAAGTGCAGCACTAATGCACTGCAGTCTGTCATTCTGCAAGTGCAACTGAAACCCGGGGAAATGATGCTCGTAATTGAAACCACCAATAAATTGGGTGTAATCTACTCAACATGAGTGACAGAGAGGTGTCAGGCGTTGTGCAGTAGGTAGAGTTTCCAGCTGAAGGCTTCAGTGCCCAAAATCAGGGCCTGATTTTCAACAGACCTCAGGTAGAACTGAAAGCTTCTGAAAAAGCTGGCTTCTCCCTGAAAACTGAGCGCTTAAACCATGTCCTGAGCTCTCCTCATTGGTCAAGTTGACTATGGGTCAGCTAAAAATGTAAACACTGTTGTTTCTTTTGACCCACCTAAAAAACCTCACTGGCCAGACCCGCAGCAGCATGAAATGTCTGAGACACGACTGACTTCAGTCCAACCGTGCTGATTTCCACGAGCTGAGAATCAGAACGCCATGAAATGCCGAGGTGGTGATCTCGCTGGAGGAGGCTGGCTGTGAAAGGTTTTAAAAGACAGCAAGTGAAAGGAATGCGATCCTCTGTGCCTTCCTCCGCCAGGAGCTGCAGGCGTTAATCACAGCCCGCGATGACAGCTCCAGGCTGTGCCATCCTCTTTGCCTTTGCAAAGCATCGCACCGGTCAGCGGAAGGACCGCGGAGACTCAACTCCAGCTGCAGGATCTCAGCGTTTGTCTGGTCCTCTGCATGCCAGTACCCATCTCCTAACAGAGTTACCCAAACTCTTCCATATTTTGGATTAGGACAAGATAGACAATTCCCCAGTGAGGCTCATACCGCATGTGTGTTTAGCTGTACTGAGGGTGCAAGAGTGCGTCACTCTGAGTTGACACCATGTCTTCACAGGACATGTCTCACAGTATTAAAAGAAATGAAACTGAGCAAAAAACATTGCAGGCATTAGAATGTGATTTTAAACAGAGGTCAAAACAAAAGCTTCCGCAAAGCCAAAGGCCCGTCCTGTGATGCACTTACTACCTAGGAATGGTGCGAAGCAATGCCTTAGCATTCCCTTGCCTCCTCCTGGCCACATGCATGGATCACAAGAGAGCTGGGAGCTAATGTCAGTGTCACCCGTGTTTATACACACGAGCCTGGGGACCGTGCAGTAAGACAGAAGCATGCAAAGCCTACAATTGTTACGCGTCTCTGCTGTGGCTTTCTGCACCAAATCCACACACATTGTCCTCTCACCAGTGATAGTGATGTCATTTAGGTGACTTTGTGGTTCTCGATCTTCCTTTTTTTGTGCTCCAAGTCCGGTATGACACCCAAAGTTGGACTGAGCTGTTCAGATACAGACACACCATTTGACCAAGTCAACTGAGATCACCTCCATGACTATGGGGACAAATGAGTGCTTCCAAGAACCGAGTCACTCAGTCCATTTGAGAAGTCGGCATTATTTCTCTCCATTGACTACCAAAGAAGCCTGAGGTGACTGGTTTCATATGCACGTCCCCTCCTCTCTCCCATCCCTGTGCTCCCCGAGCAGCTGGGAATGTCAAAAGACCACTTAGCTGACTCTGTGGGACTGGTTTGGCCCTCAAACCACCATTTGAAGGGTCTTTGTAGCAGTGCCACCGAGAGACACCTCATCTGAATAAGTATCAGTACAAAAGGCTACCTTAGAGCAAAAAACCACAGAAAACTCCCTCCTCTGGAATGTCAGAGAATCAATATGTAGTCTCTGTTCATCTGAGTCAGGAAACGGGCATCAATTTTTCAAGCCTCCAGCAGGAAGTTCAATAGATTTGCCCTGCAAATTCAATCCCCCGAAAAGCCCGGCAGGTAGAGAAGCTGAACAAAAGACCTGACCTTTTCTCCCTCCCTGTGCTTTCACGTAGCCAGAGCAGAACAATGGACCACGGCGGCATCCGATCCCAGCTCGCCGCAGAGCGCTTGGCGCCGCCTCCCGAGGAGGGCAATTTCCTTTTGTGCACCAGCCTCTACCGGTGATTGAGTATTTTTCAACAGCCACAATAATTAATCAAATAAAGTATCCTTTTGCAAGGAGGTCAGGTGTAATTTCAGCATAATCCAGACCTAGCAGGCTGAGCTGATCTAGGCAAAATGCTGCACTTGCAGGTTGGCCAAAGGGTGTTTGCAATCTGTTTTCATCTCTTTATCTATAGATGAACTCCCAGTCGTGCTAGGGTCTACACATGGGCCCTGGCACACCACGAGAACAAATTAGGAGTAAAGCCTATATTTGAAATTGAGGGGGATTTAACACATGAACATGCTGTCAAGACTCTCCTCCTTGGAGCAGGGCTGTCCTGCACACTGCTGGGCTATACTGGAAGTGCCCTTGCTGGTCCTGAGCTCACTGGGATGTTCACACAACACTGTGCCAAGATCCGAGCTCAGATCCTGTCCTCCCATGCTCAGGGAACCCCAATTAGCCTGGGCTGAGCAGACCAACAAGTGTCGGTGGGGTCACCGTGGACCTGCTCCTTCATGGGCTGCTCTGCCCTTGACAGAGCCATGTATACAGGCAGATGTGGTGGCTGACTTCGGGCTGATGTGTTTTACAACAAATGCATGGATGTGGGAGCAGATTCGGGTGTGGCATGTCCTGTTTTGGGCCAGGTGCAGGAGGCAGCACCCTTCTCAGCCATCCCGGCTCTGCCAGCCCTGCAGCTGAACCACAGCCTTTAGCCCTGAGCTCAGGTGAAGGTTTAATCCTTTGGTCGTATTGCTCAGGCAGCCACAAAGACTGCGTCTATAATCCGAGAACTATTCCATGAAGATCCAAGGGAAAGTGTGTATACATGTATATATACCCTATACAGACTGATACATACATCCCCTAGATATATACTCTGGCCAATCCTATATTACTGGCTCCAGTTAGGAATAACTGGGCCATGTTATGAAGGAGATTGGACTGGACCATCTTCTTGGCCCTCCAAGCTTTCTATCTTGAGAATCTACGAGACCAAAGACCTTGCTCCAAGACAGAGGGCAGGAGAAGGAGCACTGCACCCACTGCAGGCTGGGACCAGGGCCCCAAAAGGAAATTTATGGGGTGTCAGGTGATTTGTCCCGTGGCACACTGGAGCTTGTTCATGAAGTGGTTTCAGAAGGATTTAGGTACTTGGGCTCTTTCTAAGTAAGTCCCACGAAGTGCTCCCTTTTAAAACAGTATCTAGATGATTTGCCACCACCCAGACAACGTATGGCAGAGGTAAGATCTGAATGCCAGACTAATCTCAGCCCAATAACTTAATTACTAACCCACTGCTGCTTTTTTTTTTTTTTTTTTTTTTTTTGCTATAGAAAGGTTAGTTAAAGAGAGTCTTTACTGCAGCCACTGTTTTAGTAATCACTCCGGTGAGATATTATGCTGTGTTATTGCCTCACAAATCCCAACCTATTTATGAAGGAGGAGATGATTCTATCCTCATTTCACACAGAGGGAAACTGAGGCATGGAGGGAGGACATGACTTTCCCAAGGTCATGCGGGAGAACCAGGAAGGTGTGATGCGCCTCTTGCAGACACCCAAGTCTATGCCTATGACTCCGGATCAAAATGCCTTTAATAAAGGCAGCTCCCCTGATCTTCTCTATCCTTAAATTGTCCTAATAAGCAGCTGTCTCACCCTCTACTCTTGCTGGTCCCTAATGGTGGGGCCTTGGCTGTGCGGGCTCTCTCCTTTCAGTGCTATTAGTGCTGGCTGGAGCAGGGCTTCTGCAAGCTGTTATAATCCTGTGAGGCTTTTTCTCAGCAGGAACCCCTTTGCTAGGATTTTCAGTGAAATCCTCCCTCCTCCTGCCCCAACACTATCCTCTTATCTCCTGTGGTCCTGGAGAAATTCAGGACGGCCCTTCAGAGAGGCTGGGGTCAGGCTCCAAATGCAGGGACTAGTAGGATTAAATGGGTTCAAATCAGAAGATACCAGCCCTGTTTTATCCTGCTGAGACTCCTGATGACTCCAGAGGGTGTTTTGCTTGAACAGGGACTGTAAAAATTAAATAGAGACTCTGCTCTGCCCTTCCAGGGTGCCTTTGGTGTGATCACCATCACATCCCTCAGGGCAGCATGAGGCAGTGCTGGGAGACATCAGCCCTGTAATAGCCCCAATGAAAGGAGAACAGATGCTCCTTGACTCATTGGCTGCACATGCAAAATGTCATACTAATGTTGCAGCTGGGGAAACTGAGTCATGGGGGCTGTTTGCTGCTCCATCTGCTGCTCGTCACATTTTGGCGGTGTACCGAGTTGCTAGGTGTGCTTCAGCACATGGGCTGCTCTGTGCTCTCAAGGGCATCATCTGGCTGGGCTGAAGTCACGCTTGTAGGTCTTTGCCAAAGCAGAGCTAGACTAAAGAACATACGAGACTGGAGATTTAGATCAGATATTAGGAAGAAATTGGCACACTGGCACAGGTTTCCCAGAAAGGTTGTGGCTGCCCCATCCCTGGAAGCATTCGAGGCCAGGTTGGATGGGGCTTGGAGCAACCTGGTCTAGTGGAAAGTGTCCCTGCCCATGGCAGGGGGGTTGGAATGAGATGATTTTTAACATCCCTTCCAACCCAAACCATTCTGTGATTCTATATGTTAGGTGTCGGACAGGCATAAAGTAAAAGTCAGTGCATCCCCAAGCAGCCTGGATGGGCGAGAGAACTGGAGGCTCCAAGGGGTGAAGTGACTTTGCTCCACGCCAAGTTCCCACCTGGTGAAGAGCTGAGCCAGAAATACTGACAGAAGTCCCTCTGCAAGCAGCAGAGCTAACAAAAACCTCATTTACAACCATGAAACTCCAAACAGTAAGATTTCTTGACAGTCAACGGGGCATAGTCCCCCCAAGAAGCCTTTCCCACAGGTAGGGCATCCAGGACAGCTTTCTCACCCTACCCGGGCTCTTCGGTGTCTGACAGGAGCTGGCACCACGCTGCAGGGGGCTAGTTTTCTCCTCTGCCCACCTGAGTATTTCTATGAAGTGCCTAGGAACTTCATTTCTGTGCTGCAGCTCTGTCAAATTTGGAGTGAACTTGGTCAACAAACTACCGTGATTAGGTGACACATCTAAAGAGACAGGCAGTGTGACCACACAAACCTTTTTTCCTATGGAAATCGGACTAGATGAGCAAGCCAGCTTTAATCAGGTACTTAATTTATTCCAGTTTTAACAAGGCGCTCCTTTCCCACCCTTGTTTGCAGTATTTTGAGATATTCCTCCGAGGAAAGGGGTGGCTGTTACTATTTGTGATTTGCTTTCAGCTACACATAAGAAATGGGTGTTTACTGGAGACCGGACTCACTCCCTGGGCTGAGTCCAACATCACAGCTGTACCTGAAAAGCTTGACTTTTGTTCCAGCCCTTTTTATTTAATATCTTCCCTGACTGCTGAGCTCAGCACTGGGAGGACAAGGACCTGGTTTGCTACTCCAAGCAGTAGCCTACTATGTGCCAACCCCAGATATAACAGGGCACTGGGGGAGATCCAGAGGGTTATTTCTAAGAGCAATAAGGTTTCCCAAACAGCTTTTACCCTCTCTTACCCACCACCCTAATCTGCACTGGTACAATTAACCTGAATGAACAGCAGTCCTGATTTGCCCTGTCACGGTATCCCAAGCTGACATGGCTCTCACAGCAACTTGGCCAAGATCACTGGGTGCTCTCTTGTCTCCCCCCCCGATGCTTTGGGTGCACACATGGCATTTAGCAGTGGAGAAAGTGGCATCTCTGTGCCTTGCTGGAGTAACAGAGCTGTATTCTCAGAAACTCTCCTCCCCGTGGGACAAGGACCTGCTCCATCACCCACAAGCACTGGTGGAATCACCAGGCAAAGCTTCCCCTGTACTGTGCTGGGAAGAAGCAATTTCTTACATGGGAGGGATGGTGTCTTTGCAGTATACCTGCTCTGAGAGGCCTCCCTGGCATGACAGCAGATTGGGCTGACCTGCTCATTAATTGTTTATTAGCCTCCGTGTACCACTTTACTGAATTACGTAAAAGGTCTAATAGTTCCTGCTATGGATCCTGATCCCTGGGTGGGCTGTGTCTCAGCACCCCAAGTGCTCCGAGATAGTTGGTAGCTCTGAAAGCCTGCAGAAATGAAAGGAAATCCTAAAAGACTGTTGGAGAGTTTTGTCCATCCCCATCCTTTTTTTTTGAATCAAGGATGCTGTAGCACCACCAGCCTGGCCTGGAGGCGTGTTTGGGAGGTGTATCGGTAACACTGTTGACAGCTCATGGAGACTTTCAGTAATTCCAGCAATACGATGCTTGCTCGTGTCTGTGCCAAAGACTGCTGTGGGCCCTTGCAGCTTTCCAGCATACTCCCCGCCCCCCCTCTCCGCCATAAAGCCAGCTATTCCTGACCTTTTCCTGGGCTTTACTTCCAAACAACAGACCACAGAAGTCCAGGTTATCCTGGCTCTGTTGTTCCACTGGGATTGAAGGCATCCAAGAGGTTGAGCGGAGGAGCTGAAGAGCAAAGGGGGGGTCGTCTTGCTCACTCTGACAGCCCTCCGCATGCAGCTTCTCAACGGGCCTGAGGAAGGCTCTTACACAGAGGTTACATGAAATAACCACCCCCTTTATTTCTCCAGATCGAAACCTTCTGCAGGCTGTAGGAGAGACAACCCCAGTGTGTGTGTGTGTGTGGTTTCTAGAGTTCACCTCAGCCCAGGGTAAATCTGCTGGCCTTGATGGCGCTGATCCAGCAAAGCTGCGGGATGAGAGGAAGCAGGACAGAAATAGCTGGGGCAGCACAACGTAATGACAACCACCACTGATGCTGGAAAACACCCAAAGGCTCAGACGTAGGAGGCAGAAGTTGGATGCACGCTAGCTAGACCGGCAGGGCTCCTTCCGACTCAGGACAAGACACGCTTGCTGTACCCCTCTGGCCTAAAGCAGGTTTGCCTGTCCCCCCGACAGCCCCAGCCAGGCAAGGGGACCTCTGATGATGGGAGGTGTTATGGTTTGTGAGTGCTCCCCACTGTTATTGCAAAGCTCTTTGGTCCCACACGAGCTCAGTGGGACCTTTGCCCAGACTGGGAACTCAGTGCCACCAAGAGGCAAAGCATTTTCTTCTCCCAGCCTCTCCCGTCAGCCTGAACTGAAACTGGGCCCATAGAAAACCATCTTGCTGACTTGCAAAGCAAACCTCGGCCTAACAACAGCATGGGTCAGCTCTGGGATTTGCAGGAAAATGCCCGCAAACCCGGGTCTTTCTAGCAGTGCTTTAGCTGATCACCATCTTTGTGGCAATTCCCTAATGGCTTACAGGAGATCTGACATAGAACCTGCAAGAAATTAAGCTCCTCTCTGTATTTGCTGGCATGAAAGTATTTTCAATGAAAAAGGAAGAGAACAGGCTTTGTTTTCCTCGACCCACACAGTACATGGCACTGCTACTCAAGTGATGAGGCTGACACCTTATCTTCTCCAACTAAGAAGCGCAGCGAGGCAAATATCTCAGAAGAATTGTTTCAAAGAGGATCTCAGGGCATGAACAAGTCTTGATCAGTGGAAGCACCAGCTCATGAGCTCCACATAAAAAAGTGCATCCTGGATTCAGCTTGTGGGCTCCCCATCTATTGTATTTCTAACTGGACAACAGAGGATGCCTAGGGAGCACTATAAAAGCGGGGTGAAGATTTAGTGGCACTACTCTGTAATACTCCCCCAGACACTAATAATTTGAGCTCAAGAACTTCCAGAGCCAAAGAAGGGTAGCTTTTTTCTTTAATATATATATTTCCTAGCTTTTGAGAGGCTTTTCAGCAACAAACTTGCCCGAGTGCTTTTTTAACCTACCAATACTTTTAGGATCCACAGGCTACTACAGTAAGGAGTACCACAGAAGCCAGGTTGTGTGAACTCTTTTTTGCTTTGAGCCTGGTCTCTAAAAGCTTTATTTGATGCTCCCTAATTTTTATATTGCAAAGAAAAATTAAGGAAAATCCTCCTTTTGCCTTCACCATGTAAACATGGTCTTCCAGGATCTATAAGGTGTCTTCCTCCTATCTCCTTTCCAGCCTGAAGTATTTGTCCAAACAATCCTTCCTCATGTGGAAGCTGTTCCAGACCTCTGACCATCCTTCCTTTCTCTGAATCCTCTCCAGCTGACCTACATCATTTTTGGGATGGAGGCACCAGGACAGTACACAGTATTCCAGTTACAGGCACACCAGGGACTCACAAAGGTGCAATGCGATTTCAGTCTTCATTCCTCTTCTGACATGGGTTTTGCCTTTTTTGTTTTGGATTACTTGAAATAAGTCAACAGAGGGCTGAAATGTGCTCTCTGGACAATGACAGATACCCCGGGGAACACACAAGGGCTTGGGCCCAAGAGATGGGTCCTTGTCCCAAGTCTAGCACAGCCCAGGTAGGGCTCAGAGCACTTTTTCCCTGTGCCTCAGTGTGTCGGGCAGGTGAGTTCTGCTCAGTGTTTGCAAAGGCCTCTCGGGTGGAAGGTATTTCACAGCTGCGACCCGCAAGCACTACGAGACTAAACCATAACCATTCCTAAAAGTCTTTACATTTACATGGTGCCATTGACAGCCGCCTTCATCCAGGCACTGTAGGTACCTGCCATTTGCTATTTATCCTCCTTTTCCAGCCTTCACATTGTGCCCATCCTCTCTCCAGCTCTGCCACGATCCCAGATTTCTCTCACCATTTCCAAAGTCAGGAACTGTGGCAGTGAGTGGCTTTGCCTCCTGGGATGAAGCCCCCTCCCAGCACAGCTCCCACCATACAGCCCAGTGTCAGATGGGAAGACAGGACAAGACCAGGATTCGCAGAGGCTCAGTTCTCCCAACTCTCAGCATCACCTCGGGCATACCCTCTTGCAAGCCTTCCTTCCCCCACACGTCTTAAAGTTGGAGGCCGGGCTGCTTGTGCAGCAAAAACAGCAGTGGAAACCTCCACCCAAGGCAGCCTCTAAGTCTATAATCAACCTAAAGCGTAAGTTTTAACTCCTTTCACGCATGTGGAAAGTGTATTCAAGTCACCTGCACCCCGGGCAAACACTGGCTTATTACAGCAGGTTAAATGCGGGGGATGGCAGCAGCTGAACCAACACGCTGTGAAAGGAACTTGCTAGGACCGAGGTCCGAGAAGAGCTCAATGCTTTTCTGCAGTTGCTCTGAGACTGCCAATGGGATCAAGCACTCAGTTTTCGGATCCCAGCTGAGGTGGGAGTTGGCACCTAGCTGCTCAGGCTGGGCAGGTCTGGGGAGGACTCAGCCAATGATACTAAGAAATTAAGGGGTCCCCAGAGATTTTTTGCTTTGGATTTTGAACTTTTGTATATTTATTTAGCACTCAGTCTAATCAAAATGCCTGTTTTTCATTGCATTTCCACACATTGCACTCCCCTGGTGAAGTGGGAACAACTGCACTCTGCTCTCTCCCAGTACCCCGACTGGAAGAGCTTTTCAGAGCAGGGACTTTGTGCACAGGCTCCGGGTGCAGTAGGGCTTGGGGGTGCTACCTGGGGGTGGATGGACAGCCTAAGCACGGACACTGCTGGGGTAGTTTTGTCCTGAGAAGCTTTCTGGCTCTACATAGCGGCTCAGCTGGGAGACCAGACCATCACAAACACGCTGGCTCATCCCATACCAGGTTCTCCTTGCACGTCGCCTAGCAGAAAGGAGCGTTTTACGGTGCAAAGCTCTCTGACGTGCTGTCTCCACATCCTGCCAGTCCCTTGGTACAGTGACACTTGTCCCACTCTACTTCGGGAGCAAGAAAACTCTGGCTGTGCCCCAAGAGAACAATAAAAGTCCCCATTTCTCCTCTCACCCTCAAAAGGGACCGTCAGAGCTGATCTGGCAGCGAGTGGAGGCAGCAACTGCTACCTGAGAGTATGGTGTCGGTGCAGACAACAAAAATGTGCCCAGGACTGAGAGTGCCTGAAGCCACCTCTCCCGTCAGCCCTTTTCTGCCGGGTTTGGAAGCTGTTCTCTGCAGCTTCAGGAAAGGCTTTGAAAAAAACTACGAGCTGACAATGCCTTCATTAATCACAGCATAATCCTTTCCATGGCAACCCAAGGATTGCGAAGTCACAAGTTAGCAAGCGTAAGACAGAAACACTGTACAGCAGTCCCCAGTCCATGGAAACGTAACAGTGAACAAGATGAATCGACTGCTCTGAGGAGGGGAAGTGATTTGTTAGAAATACTATTGCCTTGGAAAAGGGGTTCATCCCTGGGCTGGATTCAGATCTCATAACTGTTGGTGTTAGTGGGGGGATACTATAACTTCATAAAGTTACTCCAGTCTCACCCCAAAAAGCCCAAGAAAAGACTTTGGCCCTACATGTCGGTTTTACAGAAGCTCAAAGCTTTCAATGAGGTCAGGCAGAAAAGAAAGACAGTTTGTCACCAGCCCATCACCATGACTTAAACATTAAACATGATTTAGACAAATGTATTTGGAAATCGGCAGAGCCAACGGTGAAAACAATTCGTGTCTCAGTCAACGGGAAGTGCTGTCCTGGTTTTGCCCTTGTTTGTCCCTCTTCTGCTCTCCCTGGGATAGTTTAGACACCAGGTAGGGGGGAGACTTGCACAGGGTCTCACGGGTTTTGTCTGAAGCTTTGGCAAAGCTCAGTCCAAAGCTGCAAAACCATCCCATACCTTCACACCACCACTGTTGGGACCTTGCTGTCCCTCACCTCATGGGAAAAGAGGTAAGACCTGTAACATTCTACAGTGGAGGAGGAGGGGAAAGGAGTCAGCTTGCAACACAAGCCATGTCCTCAACATCTTGATGTAAAGCACATGTTAACCCCACGGGGTTGGTTCTTGGACATCCTTTTGCCAAGACTATGTAAAAAAGCACTCTCACACCAACACCGCAGCCTGGGGCTGTGGGACGACCACCTCCAGCTCCTGCCAGCTGCTTCTGCAGGGGGGATTTAGCAGCCAGGGACAACCGGGCAATCTTAGACCCACTGGCCTGTTGCCTTTCAAACTCTCCCTCCATGTTGCCTACGAGACAGGTCCTCCACCGTACACCCCAGTCTTCCCAGAGACGCCAAGGGATGCCAGTTCCACCTTTGTTAGGACATCATGACTGTAACTATCCTAGGAAAGCCTGGGAGTGTTTGGTACTGTGCTCAGCTAATCCAGCACAGCCCATGCACGTAACATTATATTCCCAAACCAGGCAGCAAAATGCAAACTACTTTGTGGGAACTGCCTGTCCCATACTGGCTCTCTCTCCATCCCTAACCAGGGACGGTCATAATAATTTAAACATTTAAATTTAAATAAGATCCTGGACACTGCTCACAAGCACTGCTGTGACCCAGGGGACACACCGCCAAAACACAGCCCGGACACCAGCTGTGCTACGCTGCAACCAGGAGAAACTCCTGCTGCTCTCAGAAGAGCAGCACCAGTTGCCTGAGAGCAGGTTGTGCTTTAACCTCCTGGGTGGTGTGTTTGGAGCTGGGTCAGAGCAGGGAGAGGGTGAGGTGGTCCTGGGACCGGTGGGATTGGGGGCACACCTGGGGTTTTGTGCCACTCGCGGTGGGTCCATGCAGCAAGCACATCCCCAAGAGCCTCTCCCCATCCCTAAGCACTTCCAGACGTATTCTTGAATATGAATATGTGGAGCAAAGGGGGGGTGGGGAGCTGCATACCGCAGCACAGGAGGGAAATCACCCCCCCCCACCCCAGCTCACTGCTAGGTGACCCAAGCTAAATTAAGCAGCAGCTAGAAATTACCGAAGCACTAATCCCTGCTGCAGGAGCCGAGCTGGCTGGGGGTTGCTGGGCATTTCCACACCCCCCCCTCCCCACCTCCCACCGAACCCAGCCCCTTCCCCAGGTTTGATCCGATCTCTGGAGCAGGCTGGCTGCCACCCAGACCCGGCGGGGGTACCCCCGGTCCATCCCCTATCCCCCCT